>PVIH01000711.1:0-133323 GCA_004025045.1 Sigmodon hispidus | reverse complement strand
ACATGCTGGATCCAGGGCTCTATCAATCTCCCATCCTCCTGTTTGGTAGAAGTCAGGGCAGTTGGATGTTAGCTTCTGTGGCTGCTTTAAAGGCTTCTCATGGTCTTCTGTGTATCTCATTATAATGAGGCTAGATGTGGATTATCTATCTATCTATCTATCTATCTACCACCTATCATCTTACTATCTATCAGTTATCTTAGCTGTGTATCAACTATGAATTATCTGTCAATTATCTTATCTGTCTGTCTATCTATCATCACTCTCTCTGTCTAGGGGGCCACACACCTGCCATGATGCACATGTGGATCAGAGAACATCCTCAGCTATCATCAGTCTTTGCCTTCCACCTCAGTAGAGTCACTGTCTTTTCTAGTTGAGCACCGTGAGTTGAGTCCAGGCTGACCTGGGAGCCTCCTGTCTCCTTCCTTCTCACCTTAGGAGTGCTGGGCTTACACAGAGAGGCACGCTATCCTGCCAACTTTCTGTGGTTTCTGGGACTCTGAGCTCCATCCCTCATGCTTGATATGAGTTTCACTTACTGAGCGGATTTCCCAGCTCCATTTTATTTAACTTCTTTTTTTTTTTTTTTTTTTTTTTTTTTTTTTTTTTTTTTTTTTTTTTTTTTTTTTTTTTTTTTTTTTTTTTTTTTTTTTTTTTTTTTTTTTTTTAAAACTTTTATTTATTTATTTGCCTTGGTGTTTTGCCTGGAACTGGAACTACAGACAGTTGTTAGCTGCCACGTGGGTGCTGGGAATCGAACCCGGGTCCTCTGGAAGAGCAGACGGTGCTCTTAACCGCTGAGCCATCTCTCCAGCCCCTTTATTTAACTTCTTAATCAATTCTGAGCCACATAGGTTCTGCTTTCGGAGTGGATGGGCTCCATTTTGGCATAGTCTCAAGACTCATTTCTTTATGTTACCTCTACTCCATTCTCACGCCCCACATCCTGGATCTCAGTGAGATAGAACTTGGGCTTTTCAATTCTATTTCCCATATTTTTATTTAGCACAGTCAGCAGAACCTGTGTGAGGGTGGAAATGGGATAGGGTTGGCAGTATCTAACATGCCACCATGAATTTGAAATAGGAAGTGAGTTCTAATTCTACTTAATTTTAATTAACTAATTAATTCAAATACAAATTTAAACAATAGTGTGCAGTTAGTGGCTGTTGTTTTAGACTAGACAGCTAGAATTTTCCCATCATTGTTTACCTCTGCATCACTTAACCCCCACCAGAGAGTGACCTTGAAAGCATAGCTCAGGTTAGCCTAGAACTCATAATCATCTTGCTTCTGCCTCATCATCATATTCTACAGGCTAAACTCCTTGTCTCTCTGCATTCTTGGGAGGTCATTTCCTTAATGCTATTTTCCATCATAAAATTTCTCTCTTTAGCTGTTGAATCTGCAGTTTAACTGTATTCAGTTTTGATATTATCAAATGCAGAACTTCTAAAATGTTCTGAGTGTGTCTTCCTTTCTCCCAAACAAGGTAGATCTCTCTCTTATGCCATACACTGTCCATTCTGTGCTGGCATGGTCTGCAGATGTTGCTGGTATAGGGCTGTACATCTGTTCTGCCTTTAAATGATGTCTCTGGTCAGTCTACTTAATTTGTCTGAGATGGTGTCCCATGTAGCCCAGGCTGGCCTCAAACTCACTATATAGCTAAGGGTGACCTTGAACCTCAGATCTTTTGACCTCTACTTTTCCAGTGCTCAGATGACAGGCAGGTACCACTACATTTATGCAGTGCTGGAGAGCAAATTCATGGCCATGTGTTAAAAAGCATTGAACAAACTAAACCACACTCCATGTTCCTGTCTCCTGACTTTTTATGACCTGGGCTGATTCACCATGAGGCTCAATACGTGTGCTTATTACTGGAAAACACCAGGAAGTGGTATAGAAACTGCAAGAGTTGGGATGGTACTCAGGGTGAAGTAGCCTGCTCTGAGGCTGGGGAATTGCTGCTGGCTCTGCCTGGTGAGCTAGGAAGCCAAAAACCCTGCTATAAGTGAGAAGGAGAAACAGAGACAGGCAGGCAGGAAGACAGACACACAAACACACATGCGCACATGAGAGACCCAAGTACCAAGACTTCAAAATAAAGACCTGTTGTCCATGTTCTCTGACTGCAGGAGGGGCCAGTTGGCTGCTGTCTTAGCCCAAGAAGATGATGTCCCTCTCTAATTGGCAACCGTGGGGAAGATTTATGCTCTCAAATTGTTGATCCTGCTGTTCCCGGGGCCCTAGGGTGGCAAGCTCCTTTCCAGCCTTTGGGGGCTCTGTTTACATGTTGTTGCTGTCAGGGAATCCTTATCTGGTCCCTAGTGCTCCCATCCTCCCCCTCCCCATCATCACCATATGCATACAAACTCTTACTAACTCAGAACATTTTCTGACTCTGCGTCTCTCACCTTGGATTAATTTAATCTGTGAAATTGTTGGACCAGCATCCATGTTTCCCTGTAGCCTATCCTTCCATAGGAGAAAGAGCTAGGCCTGGCAGGTCCCTGGTGTTTCTGGTACCTAGCAAGGTGCTAAATCAAAGCAAATGTTTAACAGATGACTCTCATATTTCTAGAAAGTGTGTCAGCTTTTGATAGCACCTCCTTGCCTGTTTTGTGGTATAAGTTCTCTCTCCCCTTCAGGCCAATAGCATGTCACTGGGGGGTGGGGTAGGGTGAAGTGGGATGCTCTCAAGGCAGTCTTCCTGGAGGGCTAGGAGAAGGGACCAGGGAGTGAGGAAGAGGAGCAGGGTGGTCTCCTACCAGCCGTCTCTACTCTCCTGGGCCATAGCCTGCAGCTGGCCCATCTCTCAGGACCATCATGTATTTTCCCGTCCTTTCCTCTTTGCCTGTGGCAAGGTCTGTCCACCTGAAATGATTGGCATTGAGGCCCCAATCATTCTTTGCCCCAGGGTGTCCTGTGTATTGAGAAGACTAAGCTATGTACCTGGACACTATCCGCAGAGTACCAGCAAGCAGGCTACACACACCAATAGAGTAGCCTGTGCTGCCCCTGGGCCTCAGATCTCAGATCAGCTTGATCCATCAGTCAACCATGCTTAGGTCAAAGCCCCTGTCCTTGACAAGTGACAAGGAAGACTCCTTCAGCATTTCACAGTCAAAGCTGAGTTTCTGTTTTTAAACCCTGCTCTAGGACCCGAAAGTGGCTTGTAATGGCTGATGCTGGCCATCGTGTGGACTGCACTGAGGACACCCAGCCCCAGCGCCTAGAGAATAGGAGTAACAGATGAAGTCCCAGCTCCCAGTAGCAGGGACCGTGTAGGTCCCAGTGAACACAGAAACCTAGGTGGTTACCACAGCTGCTGGGGCCACAGCAGGATCTTGGGCAGGCAGCAAAGTGGTCAGGTCCCACCACTGAGCCACAGAATTCTACTCTGGGCCTCTCAGGCTCTCTGGAGGCCTGGGGCTAACAAGCTAGAGCACAGGCCCCCAGTGTGTCCCTCCCCTGATTACACCACTAGGCCCCACATGGAGTGGCAAAGCCCCAACGTGCCTCTTGACTCGCCATTACTGTTTCGTGCTTTTTCCTGAATCACACTTTATTTCTCTTTTACTGTGATCACCAGTGCGAGCCTGGCTTGTGCTTGCTGCCTGTCTCTGGCCTCAGAGGACCTCCTTCTCTGTGACCCTTCTACTTGATCACAGGAATTTTCCAAGGGGTCAGGGAATTGTCTCCCTGGGCTTGGCAACTCTTCATCCTGTAGTGCTTTGCATTTATTTCCAGTTTCACACAGTTATCCAAGGATTGCTCCTCTAACAAACAAAAACAAAAAATCCCATCCATTATCAAAAACTTCCCTTTTTTGGTACTCTGTTAGACTGCCTAATAACACCTCCATTTGGAAAGTTCTTTTTGTGCCTTACCTTGTTACCGAAGCTTGTTTTCCTATTGCTTTTGTCCATGCCCATCCATTATCCTGACATTCCCACATCTATGTGTCTCTTTACTGATATGGTTCCTAGGTGACCCTCTTCCAAATTAGGTGGGTATGAGGGACAGATCCCATGAGAAGCAAGGATCTTTGAGCAGAGGGTGTGAACAGAGACTGTGTGAGCCTGAGTCTGCCCAGCTGTGGGAAGCAGAGTTGGGGTGATAGATGATGAGGGTGTTGGGAGGGTCTGGACCCCAACTTAGAAGTCATATGTGATAGCCCATGTGCCCACTGGAACATAGGAGGCACCTACGAGCTAATTCAGAGTCCAGGGTGTGGCACTTGGGACATTTTCCTTTGTTAGGATTATCTTGTTTGCTGTCCAGTTTGAGAAAGTTCATCCTTGAAATGAACTTTCTATGAAGCTGAGGCTGGTCTTGAACTCTTGATCTTCCATTTCCCAAGTACTGGGATCCTGGGGATGCACAGCAGTATATGATTCCTCTGGGACCATTTTGCCATTTAATATAAACTGTCACACAGCCTCAACCCCCTTCAAAATACTTCACAACTAATGGCCCCCAGAGCTCCATAGGCAAGAGCTAAGTTCTGTTACTTATGGCATCGAAGCAAAGGCAGGCTTGCAAGCCCATAGCTAGGCAGTGGCTACTTAATTTCCTCCCCAGTGTTGAAAGCTTTGGTGAGGTTGGGGCAGCACAGTCCATACAGCCTAGACACTACAGAAAGGTGCTAAGGGAAGATGTTTGTTTTGACCTGTCCTACATTGATACCTACAGAGTCACTGGTATGCCTGCAGCCAGGGCTGATGCCATGGTGTGTCACTGTCATGGCTGGCTAAGGCCCTTTTAGAATCCATGAATACGTTCACCTGGAGCCACAGCCTGGGGCAGAGGATGCCTGGAAGCATCTTCCTATCTTGCAAAGGCCTTCTCTGTCCTTCCACTGACCTGTGCCCACCCCACACTGATTCATCCAATAGAAATCAGTAATAAATGAGCTGAATCTTCCTGTTTTAACTCGTGTTAAATCATGTCTATCTGAAAGGGAGGGGTGTGAAATAGTGTGATATACTTCAAGCCTCTCCCCTAGATTATTCTGTCTTTTTGGACTAACAGGTTGCATCTCTGAGTCTCAGTTTCCCCAAATTCAAAGCTGAGAATATTCAATTCAAGGACTTTACTGGAGTTGGCTTTAAAGTAAAAGATTTTAATGAAGATGACTGTTACCTCAGCATTTATATCTATACTGGGCAGTGGTGGCACATTAATCCCAGCACTCAGGAGGCTGAAGCAGGCAGATTTCTGTGAGTTCAAGGTTAGCCTTGTCTATATAGGGAGTTCAAGGACAGCCAGGGCTATACAAACAAAACAAAACAAAACACCAAACAAAAAACAGCAACAAACATCTTTGGCCCCCAGCCCTAAGCCTGATACGTAGACAGGATTCAGAGACACTTTTCACATAACTTAATGAGTATATGGGATGTGCCTAGCACACAGGTGGGACAGTAGGCACTCAGCTGTCTCCTGACAGCTTTCCTCAATTATCTGTGCCCAGAAGCAGGTCTTTCCTTAGCCCTTACCGACACCCTGTCCAAAACCTGCATTACAGTGGCTATCCATGGTCATGGGCATACATCCTTCTAGGGACTCTGGGACAGTATGGAACCCACTTTGCCAGCTTCATTGGCAACTTTTCCGAAGGTGAAGCCCCTTCTTTGTCTCTGAGTCCCCTGCTCTGGAAGACAAGGTGAAAGGTAACCGTAGTCCTTGGCTACAGGAAGGTGGCCCCCAGTCTCAGGAAGACTAAGGAAGAGGCCTGAGGGCCGTTCTTAGGGAGAACTTCTGTCCCCTCCACTCCACTGGCCTGACACCCACATTGTTTGTTAAGGGTTAGGACAAGAATGTGGCTGCTCAAGAGAAAAGGGTAGGAGGGTCCCTGGCTGGACAGAGCTGAGCACCTGTGGTCCCAAGGCTCTGTTAACAGGAGGGAAGCCTGGACCCAGAGAGCTGAGCACAGAAAACACCTGGCCTAGAGGTAGCAAAGCTGTGGACCTGGATGTGAAGTGATGCCATGGATACCTTTCCTTGGTCGGAGGTTCAAGTTTTGAGACTAATGGCTAGTGTTGAAGCACTAGGGTCCTGCTTTGCATTCGTGCCTGCCTTTAAGGTCAAGAGCTCTGGAAACATCTGGCCAGCATCCTCTCCAGGCCTGCCAGGGTGGGTAAGGCCTCTTCCTTTACATGGGCCACATGCTCTCAATGACACTGACTTGCTCATCCACTGGGCTTTCCCAGGCCTCTGGGTTTGAAGCGTAGGTGACATGAAGCAGATGTATATGCGGTACAAAGCTGGCATGGGGCCAGCTCACAGAGGCGGCCTGAGTCACCCCACAGTGTTTTGCAGCATAGCCTATCAGAGCTGTTCTGAAGACACAGATGTGAGCAATTTGAGCCAATTTCACCAAATCCCACAATGCATTGCTTTTTCCCCAGAAGTGGACTTCAAGCTCCTGAAGGCCACTGCACTGGGGTGAGGACAGGGGAGCTCAGTGGATCCCAGCGTGGACACAGGGCTATGGTGGAGCCCAGCCTCAGCTGCCAGCCCAGGTTTGTTTTCCCTGGTCCTCCTGCAGCTCTGAGACACCCTCCATGTATGGTTTGTACCTTTCCCGTCTCCACCTCACAGAGGCTCTGAGGAACTGGTGCCTGACGGAGTCACAAGCACCGGCTCCTGAACTGAAACTTGCTCATAACCCTTTCTGCAGCAGGGGGATGCTTGTCAATTCTGCTAGCTCAGCTGTCACTAAACGTGCATGTCTTGCACACACAGGACAGGAGAGAGGGAAGCTGGGATTAACTCACATTCCTACTGCAACCCATGGTCTCATCCCGTCTCACTCAAACTCCCTAATGCTGTGGCCCTTTAATTCGGTTCCTCATGCTACAGTAACCCCCAACTATAACTTATTTTCGCTGCTACTTCCTAATTGTAATTTTGCTACTGTTATCAATCATAATGTAACTGTTTTCTGATGGTCTTAGGTGATCCCTGTGAAAGGGTTGCTCGACCCCCAAAGGTATAGCAATCCACAGGTTGAGAACCACTGTCCCAGTGAATCCTAGTGTCCTGCTGTCTGTGTCTTTTCTATCTCTGTGGCTCTGACTCCTTCAGTGTTCCCTGCTAGAGGCTGTCTTCTCATTTTCCCGGTCCTTAAGGTGTCCTGATAATCTGTTCCAAATCACCTCCAGAGATACCAGCTTCCTATCAAAGAAGGATGCTGGCCCTGTCTGGGAGTGGGGCGAGCTTGAATAAGAATCCAACACACCTATCCTATCCCAGGGACAGCAATTAGGTGTCCCAGAACTCCCACAGGGTGCCTGAAGATGCTAGGGAGCAAGAGAACCTGGCCCCGTATATCAGAGTCAGCCCCTCTCACAGCTGGATGGTAAACAGCAGCATAAGAATACACCCCTGATACCTGCCATTTAGCTAATTGTTGGGGATCCTTATGTCCCTGTTGGCATGGCTCAGAATACATCAATACCTAACCTGGCACCTGGCTCACCTCATGGTTTTTGTTTTTGTTTGTTTTTTTCAAGAGATGGGGTTTCATACAGCCAGGCTCGTCTCAGACTTACTATGTAGCTGAGGATGACCTTGAACTCCTGATCTTGCCTCCACGACCTGAGTGTTGGGATTACAGATGTGTGTAAACACACTCAGTCTTGTGAGGCATGCTACCACTGACACTGTATCTCTAGACCCATTTTGCCCATCAAGATGCTGGAGTTAAAGGTGTGTGCTCATGCCCTAAACCTTAAGTGCACTGGCCCAGCAGACATGTCTAGGCAATGCCTGAAAGAACATGCTTAGACATCCCCAAAGATCTCCTGACTTGGCATCCCATGGCACAGAGTACTGGACCAAAAGGTGCTGGATGATATGATGTGCCCTACCATTTCTCAGAGTATGAGCCACACAGATAGATTAAAAGACCTGGTTCTGGGTTCAGCTAAGCCAGAGAATTACTGGATAGGAGAATGTAAACTATTTTTTTTTCTGCATGGCAGAACCTGTCAGGACCTTCATAAGTGAATATGCCGTTAAGATCTGCAATAGTTCCTCAAACCTACTGACTAAGATTTTTGTTTTCCTCCCAGATGAATATTGTGCTGCAGCTCAAGACATGCGCCTGAGAATGGGAAGCTCTGGATCCCAGCACTGGGTTAGACATGAGCGCTCTCACTTGCTCATAACCCTTTCTGCAGCATGGGGTACCATTGGCATGACATCTCTAGCCTCATTTTGTCCATCAAGGTGCTGGAGAGTGATAGTTACATCCCTCCTATCCATTATAGGACAGGCAAACAGAGGTCACCAAGAGTCCCTTAGCCCCGGTATTCTTGCCTCCTCTGCCTGGGCTGGCTGGGCAGTTGGAACAGTTGCTGTACTTATTCTGTGCAAGGGGACATCCTATCTACCTGACAGCTATGAACCAAGGTCATCGCTGTCTGAGCCGAACCTACTGTGTGGATATCATCCCTGGGACATTGTATCATATTCTTCCCATTGTGCAGCTGAGAAAACTGAAGCCCAACAAGTTAAATAACTTGTTAAAAATTCCTAGGCAGTGGGAGTAGGGGCCAAGTCTGAACCCTGCCCCATAACTGTGAAAAGGTTGTGACTTGGGAACAGGTTTGCTTAACAGTTTTGCTGGGGTTTATCCAGGATCTAGGTTCACAGCTTTGTGGGGAGGGTCTCTGGCCTCACTATGCAGACTTTCAGAAGCCACTAGCTTCATTCCTGTATTTCCTGGGGTAAAGGAAAAGCCTATATCATCCGTGTCTGGTGGGGAGAAAGGCTGAGTGGACAAGCTGGGGCTACGGAGGCGTGGTCCTCTATAGGGCTTTCCTTCTCCTCCTATTCTGAAAACAGATTGCTGGCCCTGAGGAACGCAAAGAAGTACCCGTTCCAGCTTATGCACTGTCTTAATGCTACAGAGCCTCCATTCAAATGACATCATGTGTAAAGGTTCAGGAAGCCAGAACTTGGGATGAAAGTAAGTGTGTGGACTAGGGGTGGTCGCTCAGAGTAGGCTGCAGGCAAAGCCTTACACAACCGTCCAGGAACTTCTGATATGATGGGCCACAGATGGGTAACTTCTGCCTGCTATATCTTTTAAGAAAACCTGAGGCCCAGAGAGGGAGTCCAAAATCAAACTGGGCAAGGGGTGATGGGCATCTGGACTGGGGAAGGTCCAGCCTCCCAAGCAGCCTGAGGCAGGGTGTGGGCAGACATCTGCTGGCTCCTGTGCAGTAAATCCATAACTATCTGGTCCCCAACCCTCCCAACAACAGTGCTGTCCATGTGACCCAGCTCCCAGCTAACACTACAGGACTATCTGATGCTTAGAACGAACGCTGGTAGGCAACAGAGGAGGGGTCAGCAAACTGGATTGCAAGCTTAGCACTTGGATTTAACTCAGGCCTTCCATCTCCTGCCTCCCATCCCATGGTTGAACTCTTCTAGCCACACCAGTGACTTCCTCTGCTACAGGCTTCTGAGGAATTATGCCAGCTGGCTGGTTCTGCTGGCCAGGGGCCCTCTAGGCTCTTAGAGGAGTTATGTCCTAAGTAACCTGGGGCCCTGCTTGCTAGACCTCCCTGTGCTGACCATGTCAGGCTCTGCAGGATGTCACACAGGCATGTTGCTGCCTCCTCAGCCTCTATTCTAGAACCAGCCTCTACTGAGCCCATGCTAGGGAGCATGCTCAGTATGGACCTAAATCCTGGGGTCTCAACCTCAAGCCTTCCAATTCAGCAGATGTGAGATGAGGCCAGGATATCTGTGCCCTAGAACCAACTACTGGTTTACCTGTGTCCCCAAACTTCTAACAGTTATGTTTCCATCACTAATTATGTCATGGGACCCTCTCCACAAGGCTGGTGTGTGACATAGACACCAGGTCTGACTGGAAGTGGTCTACAGTCCAGCCTGCTAATCATCCAGCAGCTGTAAGAGTTCTTTAACAGACCCCCGAGGAACCCCTCAGGCTTCCCTGAAACACAATTTGCCAACTTCCTACTTATGACTCATCTTGTTTGAATTGGGAAACAGACAACATAGAAGTGACATGCTCAGGGCTTGCTCTTGCCCTTCTGGTGAAACTCTCTGGAGTTTCCTGAGGCTTTCTGTTGATTTGTTGGCCCTGGTGGGGGCCTTAGGGTCAGGGGTTCACCCTGCAAAGCCACCAAGAGCAGATTCTTGGCAGCCAGACAGTTTTGCCTGTTCCTAGCTGTATAACTCTAGACAAGCACTTCACCTCTCTGTTCCTCAGTTAGTCCAATTGTGTTTCTCTCAGGGCAGGGGGAGGTAGAGAGAACTAACAGTGAATGAGAAAGAGAAAGAAGAGAGAGAGAGAGAGAGAGAGAGAGAGAGAGAGAGAGAGAGAGAGAGAGAGAGAGCTAGCTCACAGCTAGACTAGGTTAGCCCTGGCTACTGGCAAGTCTTACAAAAGCCACATCCTGTGCCACCCTGAGTCTGTTTCAAGGACACAGCCTTGGGTAGTGCTTCTCCACACGGTAGCCACGAGCTGAGTCTCTTTTGATGCTGGAGAGGCAGGATGCTGCTGGGGCTGGTGACTTCCATGGCCAAGGCCAAAGGCTCCCCATTGCAGAGCAGAGGAGCTGGGTGGATGTTTCTTCAGTGTAACCTGGAGATAGATGAACTTGCACTTGGGATTGGCAGCTGGAGAGATTTGAGTTCTCACAACCTCATGCCCTGCCTTCCCTCTAGGAACCAGCCTTGGGTTAGCCTATTCACATGGTTGGTTCTAGACATAGACAGCCTGGCCCCATCCATGCCGACCCCCTTTCATACACATCACTGAACTTAAGCCCACATGTTACATGCTGGTGTGGGCATGAATCGTGGTCTTTAAGAGCTTTGGCTTTCCCTCCTGAACTCGTGAGGTGGAGGTGGCTACGCTCAATTTACAGACAAGCTTGCTGGGGCCCTGGGCTGAACACTTGAAGGAAGAACTGAAAGCCAAGACATAGACGTGCCCTGGGACCTACTGGGTGCTACAAGGCTTGCTCACTTCCCAAAGACACATGATTCATCTGAGTGGAGGCATTGCACAATTTGATTCCTTAGTACTGGGGTTCTCAACAGCTGCTTCCTCTTCATCAGCCTACCTCCTGGTGATACATTTAGAAAGCAATAGGGAATTTCCCAACCCCTAACTACTAGAATAGAGGTCATACTGCCTGATGTTACCCCCATCCTGTGTGTGTGTGTTGTTACACAGTGTCTAGTGCAGGCAGGCTTGTCTCAACTCTTATGTAGCCAAGGATGACCTTGATCTTCTGATCCTCTTTCCTCTATCTTCCAAGTGCTATTATGGAACCCATGCTAGGCAGCCACTCTATTAAACCCCTGAGAAACACCACTGCTTCTCAAATACTAATTCTCTGGGGACCTTGTTCTCTCAGATGCTGTGTACAGTTGTGAAGGACACAGGCTAACACATCTGGGTCTCAGGACACCATGCTGAGGAGGCCAGCACTATACAGGCAGCTGTTATCACACAGGCAGAACTCACAACTTGCTGTGGAGCATGCCATGATTTCATATCTACCATACAAACATTGTTTTCTTCTCCCCCCCCCCATTTTATGAAACTGCTTTTCTGTGTATTCCTGGCTATCCTGGAACTCGCTCTATAGAGCAGACTGGCTTTGAACTCAGAACTTGGAGATCTGTCTGCTTCTGCCTCCTGAGTGCAGGGATTAAAAGTGTACACCACCACCCTGCCATTGGGGCTATTTTTAATGCTCACAAGGAACTGTTATACAGTGTAAACTCCTTTAGCCACCCTTTACCAAATGTTTATCCACTGAAAAACAGGATGGAGGAACCCCACCTAGTGAGGGTCCAAGTTGAAAGAACTTAAGAGCCATTTGTCATAATAGGGAGGGATGTGGTGGATGAGGATCTCTGTGAGGTCTCTTTTGTTAAAACCTAAGTTGGGGTTGTTCAAAAACCGTATTCTTTGAAGACCAGCCCTGATGGAGCATGCTTGTAATACCAGCTACCAGAAAGCACACATATTCCTGCCTCAGCAGGAGGAGCTCAAGTTCAAGACGAGCCTAGGTAACTTACTGGGTCCCCATCTCAAATTAAAAAAGTTAAAAGAGTTGTGGGCAGTGAAATTTGGTGGTACGGGGCTGGAGAGATGGCTCAGAGGTTAAGAGCACTGACTGTTCTTCCAGAGGTCCTGAGTTCAATTCCCAGCAAAACCACATGGTGGCTCACAACCATCTATGATGAGGTCTGGTGCCCTCTTCTGTAAAACTGTATGCATAATAAATAAATAAATCAAAAAAAAAAAAAAAAAAAAAGAAATTTGGTGGTACAGCACATGTTTAACATGTATGACTATCTTGTTTCAATCTGCCGTACTGCCCCATCTCCAAAGGCCAAAAATCCATAGTACAGCCAGTCCTCACCCCGTTCCTAGAGCTAACACAATGGGTCAATGTCACATGGTCAGGGGTGGGGCAGCTCCAGGCCACTTGCTGATTCATCTGTTAGGGTTGGGGTGCCATATGCCTCCTCTTGCTGGAGTACTGCTGGTTCTCAGATCCATAGTTCAGATATGGAAACACTGTACTATAACAAACCAGTACCAGACTGGGCCAGAAGTCATTGTGTGTGTGTGGAGGGGGTTAGAGTGGGGTCTTCAAGCCAGGTCCTGCTGAGCAGGAAGGTACCCCAGATAGCAGGAATACCTAGAGATCCTGGCTCCACAGAGTTACAGATGCTGGGGTACAGTCAGATTCCCCAGGCTGGAAGCCCTGGGCTCTATCCCCAGCACTATACAAACCAGGCATAATAGTTCACACCTACAATCCCCACACATGGATGTTACCTAACCTCAGATTCCTCATTGGTGACACAGGATGTGGGGTTAACTGAGTTAATCCATGGAAAGCATACATGGAGCCTAGTGTGGCAACACTAATGAATGTTAGATGTTATTGTTGTTACTATTATTGGTTACACCGGTGGGAGCCTGGTAGTTCAAGTGAGAGAGCATGCAGAAAGGCTACTGAGGATAGCCCTGAAGGTTGAGCACTGACCGAGCCAGGGAACAGGTCACTCAGTAGCCCAGGGAATGGCATCTTCCTTAGGAACAGGATAAAACCTGCACAGCAGGAACACTGACTTTGGGTGCCCTGGGTGACCACACTCCAATTACAGACTAACAGGAGCCACTTGGAAGGGATTCTTTTATTAAAGAGGTCCTCACGGGGGTGCTGAGGCTTAGTGGTAGGGTGTTTCTCTAGTATGAGCCCCCACAAGAGAAAAACACAAAGGGCAGAGTTAAATAGAACTTTTGAGCCAATGAGGTCTCACTCTTGAGTGGTAGACTTTGTTTGACCAAATCACTCCTCAATGAGCTCAAATTTTTCTTTTATTATTATTATTTTTCAGTAACCAATATTGTGAGGCCAAGCTAGTTCTGGGCTAACAAATAAACTTCACCCTTGCAAATCTGACTGATACTTGAAGCTTTGAGGCTACTCTTAGATGAATAGGAAAGACTCTGATCGATTAGTAATGTCTGCATGGGGTCAGGCACAGACTACTGTGTCATAAATATGAACACACCTGCCTTGCTTAGATTAACCTTGTGGTAGATCTTCAATCCTGGCTGCTGGTTAGAATCACTGGAGGAATAAAAGCCTTTGGTTCCAGGGATGTGGCTGGCCATTAAGAACTCTGGTGGCCAAAGTTTCTACAGTCCTTAGCTTTCCTGACCGTAAGACTTCATTGACCTTGGAGCATAGTTTGTCTTGAGCTCCAAGTTCTCTTCCAGCAGAGCTGAAAGGGGCATTCAAATACATTCTCCCAGCAGTCTTGCTTCTGAGCACAAAACAGAAACTGAGGGCGTTGGTTACAATCAGGATGTAGTTACTAAGCTCTTCCCAGGACATATAGAAAACCAGAGTTTTGCCCCTGGGAGGGGGGGCTCTTGTGAAGCTGAGAAAAATGTCTCATCTACTCTGCCTTAGACCTTGCTGTCTCTCTCAAGTCACTCTGGTTGCCTGAGGTAGAAACTGGGACAAAGAAGTCTTCTGAGGCCCAAGGAAAGGCAGAACACCTCAGAATCATAGCCTTAGTGCTCACCTCCGGATGGAGCGTGGGGGAGGGGAGCGATGAAAGCTGGCAGGGCCTGAGCTCCAAGGAATGGGGGACCCTGCATTAGGATGTAAGCAGCCTGGATGCTGATTGCACCTCCAAATGGAGAGGTGACGCAGGCAAGGCATTCTGGGAGTCCACTTGGCCGCTTGGCTTGGCCCCTTCGAAGGACTAAGCATCCAGCCAGCTTTCCTCGGTCCCTCCTGTCACGCAGCCTAGGAATTTCCTGGAGTGGTGGTCAAGCAAGCTGTGCTTCCTGGTGGAGCACGGCTGGCTCCCGTGGAGCAACGTAGAAACAATCAAATCACATAGAATTCCATCATATTTTAAAATAAGCTTTATTTAGATTTTTTTTAATATTTTATATTTTGCATCCATGCCTTCGAGAAACCTCTCCCACGGGAAAAGGTCATTCTCATCTATAGTTACCCATAACTCATTTGCTATTTGACGTGGTTCTCTCAAATAAATCATTCTTAATAACTCTTAGAATGATCTCCTAATTTCCAAAAACTGAAATGAAAAGGAATGACTAAGTCATTACCAGGAGTGTTACAATCTTATTTTCTTGTAAGTAAAAGTAGGGAAGGAATCATAAAAAAAAAAAAAAAGAATAAAAATAAAATAAAACACAAAAATTTAATGGGGGGAAAAGTGTTTCTTATTACCTCCCCCGATGCCAGCTCTGGCCTCTCTCCCTCACCATCAGGCTGGATTAATCAGCTGAGCTGAAAGGGACACAGGGAATCTCACTGGGTGTCCCTGCCTGCTCTCTCTCAGCCTCGGGGGTGGGTTGGGAGGGAAAAGGGGACTTGGTGGGCTTTTTGGCTTGTTTTAGAGACTTTGGGCACAAGATCCTATATATTCCAGATGCTCCATCCAGCATTGAAAAAATCTCTTTTTAAAGAGCTGAGAATTCTGCTGTTAGTGGGAGTGCCACAGAGGCCGTGAGGGGTGTGGACTGAGCTGTTAGTGGTTCAGTAGATCAGTAGAAAGAGAATCCTGGGGCAAAAGAAAGGGGAAACCGAGTTTCAGGGGTGGGACAGAAGTGGCTGGAAATTCTGGGTTCTCCATGCCTTGATGAAGCCTAGTGGGGACAAATGCTGCTCCCCAAATAATCATAGGCATCCACCAGCCCTCATGGGATGGGCCTGCTCGAGCTACTGGTAGAAGTGGAGGGCAGGGCTCTGGGGATTCCACGTGTGGCTGAAGAAGCCAACTGGAGAAAAAGAGCAGCGGGTTCAACTGCCAGATATTCTCTCCAACAGGCCTTCCCAGAAGGTGTGTGTGCGTGCGTGCGTGCGTGTGTGTGTGTGTGTGTGTGTGTGTGTGTGTGTGTGTGTGTGTGCGCGCGCGTGTGTGTGTCTGTGTGTGTGTGTGTGTGTGTGTCTGTGTGTGTGTGTGTGTGTCTGTGTGTGCCACTGGAGGCCTCTTAACCAACTGACTCAGGCCCAGATGTCTGGTCAGATCCTATGGATGTGCCCCAGGCTGTCCTTCCCTGGACTCAATCAACATGGCTCCAAAGACAGGCCCAAGAGAAAAGGAACATGGTCGTTAGTGCTCTGCTCACTGAAGTCACGTTCTGTATGTCAGATAAATAAATATATAAAGAGAATATATATAGAGGAAGGCCAGAGCGGAAGGTCAGTCCCCTCATGCAAGGACAGCAGCCGGGGAAGACAGAAAAGAGAAAAGAGAATAAGCAAGCTGGCCATCTGAGGTTCCCAGTTCTAGCCACCCTAAGTCTACCTTGCACAGTGTCTGCAGCGGCATGAACACAGAATAGAAGACAAGTCAGAGAAATGCCCGCCTCCCGCCCACCCCGTGGAAAAATATACATTCCGATATTCACGTAATAATTTAGATAGAATACGTCTTCTGCATTTGTGCAAATAAATTAAATGCAACAGTTTTCTTTCTCTCTTTTTGTTCCATAAAGAAAGAAACAGCAACACAATTTAAAAACAGGCAGGCCATTAAAAGAGCCTGTGTGACCCCCTATAAACACTGTAGCCCAACCAAGACTTCTTGAATGGGCTCGTAAGTCTGCAGAGTGACCTTACCCCGACAATGACCGCAGGGTGTTTTTGTGGTTAAAGTGACTTGGGCACACCCTGAGAACAGGGCTTGGTCCCACATGTTCACACCAAGGGGTCGGGAGGAAGGGGACATGGAAACCAGACCACATCCTTGGCGACATGGGCTGCAATAGCGGCTGGACAAGGGACTTTACAAGCACAAAGTGCACACTACTTTTGTTATTTACAAATACACAGCAGTCCTTCAAGTGTTCAAGTTTCATAAAAAAAGGAGGAGGGAGGAGAAAGAGGGAAATTAAAAACAAAAATACAACGAATTAAACGAACAAACAAAAAACCCCCAAAACATTGAAAAACAAACAAGGAAACAAACACAACTGTATCGCTCAGAGACAACAGAGTTGACAGAATCACACACGGTTTGTGGTATGTACATCGATTACAGAGGTGGCGACGCGGTGTGGGGCGGGGTCACATTTGTGTTTCTGTCTGTTCTAGGCGCTCGGCTACATACACCCATGTGGGTAAGTGTACCCGTGCACACGCACCCCACAAAGGCCCCATCCCCCCATGCACACACACACTCACACACTCGCACATTCCATGGCTCATCCACACACAGACATGCCCATGGACAACGGGCGAAGGGTGGTGGGTTATCACCAGTCCGCGTCTTCCTCTATGTAATAATCAGGGGCGGTACCATCAAAGAGGCCCGGGTCGAGGGACTTCCGTTGCTTCCCTCTGGCGAAGACTCGAGAGATGGAGCCGAATCCCATTTTCTCTTTCTTCTTTTTCCGTTTTTGGTCTTCAAGATCCTCTAGTGACTGAGGCAGAGAGGAGAAGAAGAAAGGTCAACAACAGTCTGGTGGGAAGGATAGCGGTGTATGGAAGGGCGGAGAGGAGCCTTTCCTAAGTCATGGTCCAGATCACGGTGAGGGTGGAGAGCATGGGTAAGAAGCTGGGCTCTGGGGCTGGAATCCTGGGGCTCTGTCTCTTGTCCTCTGAGCAAACCCAGATTAATTTCAAAGCCTCTCATTGACAGTCCTGGGACCCACTCAGGATTGCCCTGTGTGTATCACTGATGTAAGGCAAAGACAGGATGGATCCTGGCTTGACTGCCATGTAGTGGCTAGTGCCCCAGTTGCTTGGACTACTGCTATCACTGAAGTTCATTTTGAAGGCTTAAGGGCCTGCAGGGACATATCCATGAACTTGGCCACTGCCTGTGGTCACTCTGATGCAGGGTGCTCAGGCTGTGCGCAGAGCTGATGCATTATTATGTGCTAAGTGTGGAACAGGGCCAGCCTAGGAACTCTGACAATGATCTTGTAACTGGCAGTTTGGGGTGGCACCTGCAGAAAGCTTCACAAATGGTCAAATGCTTTATGCAAAGACATGTATTATCTACAGACAGGGTAGAGCATAAACTAGAGTCAAGGCTTACAGAATACTTCTAGAATGTCTTGGAATGCAGCCCCTGCCCCTAATCTGGGCTGGAAACTCCACTGGGTGGGTAGTCTCCTCTAGGGGAACCCTATACAGATGGATGGTATAGGGCCAGAAAATGGAAAGTATCATGAGAGCGGCTGGCCTCAAGTTCTTCCCTGTGTGTCTTTCTCACACTGAAAACAAAAAATGGGAGGAGCCGGGCGGGTGGTGGGGAGGGGGGAGAGGTGTTACTCCCTGTGGTTCACCTTTAAAGAACGAAGAGAACTGTAATTCAGAAGCTTTGATGCAAAAGAAGATGCTGACCACAGCAGTAAGACACAGGATGTGTGGTGTGCACAGTGGGACTTCAGGGAGTAATGCCAAGCCTGCCTTCGGTGCCAGCACAAGCATGACTCAGAGGAGTTCAAAACTGGCATTGGGTGGCTGAAGGTTCAGAGCAACAAGGCTGTGAAAGTGTTGTGGAATATTCCTTTACACTGTGGGAAGATGTGTCACTGTGATCGGCTCAGTGAAGAGCTGAATGACCAGGTGAATGGTCAGCTAGAAGGGGGAAGGTTAGGTGGGACTTCAGGGGAGGGATTGCCAGCCAGATGCAGGATGGGCAGAGTAAAGGTCACCTGGCTGTGTAAAAGAACGTAGGTTAAAACATATGGGGTAAGTTATAAGAGCTAATTAGGAACAAGCCTAAGCTAAGGCAAGCTTTCATAATAATAATAAGTCTCCATGTTGTTCTTTGTGAGCTGGTGGCCCAAAGGAAAATCTGCCTACAAAAGAAGGTCAAACTGGGGTGGAGGGAGGATCCAGAAGCAGGAAAGCTCTACTCACCTGTACAATAGGACTGTGCAGGCTCTTCTGAACCGGGCCGGGACTGTCGCCCTGTAGCCAAAAGAGAAGAAAATGAAGCAGCGGACATGACACTTGTAAGCACAGGTGGCCTGTGAGGGTGGGAGGGGTCTTCCTGGAAGGAGCCACCAGCTCCTCCAGGACTGCCCTGCTTCTATAGGAAATCCGTAGCCTCTGGTGCGCTTCTACACAGGTGACGGATGGGGCCCAGAACTCATCAGGCTTCAAATCAGGGGACCTGAGGAGCTTTTCCTGCATGCTCTGGCCTTTCAAACCTTAATCCTTTGAGGCTTAAATTCCAGCCTTAACTGGTCCATGTGTTCAATTGGGAGGTTGGTTCTGCTAGATATTTTCTTTTTAAATAAAGACATCAACTTTAATGGGAAAAGCACTCTAAGAAGGAAGGGGTGGAATCAGTGATAGCCGCTCGCCTAGCAAACCCTGGATTTTATTCACCGAAAAGGGAAAGAAGAAAAAAAGTAGAACAATAAATTAAACAATTGACTTAGGAGACCATCTGGTCACTAAAATACCCTGAAGCCAACACAGCAAGGCTCTTACTTTGTGGAGGAGCTGCCAGAAACTGTTGGTAGGGCTTAGGTATAATCAGGAGTTCACTGACAATCTCATACAGAGCTAATAACTAGTAGAGTTAGGACTCAAATTTAGGGTGTCTGCTTTCTCCTGGCTCTATGCTATTTTTAGGCAGGGTTCTACAGCAAGTAGACACTGCATCCGGGCTGCCAGGGAGTGAGTAGGAGATCTCCATCGGTTTCCAACTGTGTTCCAAATGGGTAGGGATGGAAACCTCTGTGAATCCTGTCTGCCCTACCAGGGAGCACGCAGCCCACTGAGATTACAAAAGCATTACTAGGGAGACTCCTGGTGTTTGTTTCTGGAATTGTAGGCATGGAATTGCCCATGAAGAAATAAACAGACCAATGTCTGTTAACATCCAATTGTTCTGTACTGGAGTCCTCATTTCTGCCCTAACTAGTGCTCAGAGTGTGAGGTGTTCTTTAGTCCAGTCTGTGTTGACTTTGTTGGCACCAGGTCAGATCCCTGAGGACAAAGGGCTACCTGGAGCCATTTTCTGGCTTTTTAGCTTGTTGAGATGGGGAATAAAGAGGGTTTGGAGAAATATGTCAAATGCAGTTTAGCCTGTGGTCCAGACTCAAGGTTTGCAAACAAAACCCATTCTGCAGGCAACTGAGACAGTTCCTTTGTGAAGTGCCATCTTTTCTAAATATATATAAGTTGCCTCAGGCAGCAGGTATGTGTCAAGATTGGCTTGTGTCAAATGAGCTCTGGGAGCTGAGAGTCCTCCTGTGGGTGAGTGGATCTGTCAGGATCCTGTGGTCTCCAGGAGAGGGTCAGCATGGCCCTTAGGAAGGTATTCCTGTTCGGGTGTGAGCACATCTATTAAAGGGTGTCTGCTTAAGACTGAGAATCTCCACCTTCGTGATGAGGGTAGGGCGCTGTCCACTATGGTCCTTTCAATTGAAAAATGGGTGGCAGAGGCCTTGTACTGGTTTTCCTTGCTCTCTTTAGTCTGTCAGCCTCGTCTCCAAGACTGTGGACAAGAGAAGTCACAGCCTCTAGAAAAGAAGGGACCTAGACCTACCTTGGCAATGTGTAGCTTCTGGGCCAGTAATCCCATGACTGCCCAAGCAGGCTGGGATGATGCCTCTTCCAAGTTTATTCTTAGTGGCTTTGCATATGTGTGCCTGCACAGGTGGGTGTGAGCATGTGAGTGTGTGCAGCCCAGAGGCAAACCTTTCAATGTCATTCCCCGGGAGCCAGTCACTGTATCAGGGACTTTCACTAGCCTGAGCTCACTGTGTAAACAAGACTGGCTAGCCAGGGAGGTCCAGGGATCCTTCTATCTCTACCTTGGGATTACAGGTGCACAGCACTGCACCTGGCCTCTTTATGTGGATTCTGGGGACCACTCAGCTCTTCATGTTTGCACAGCAACAACTTCAACAACTGAGTGTCTTCCAGCCCCTGTAATCGTAGCTACTTTAAGAATAAGCATTTTTCACACTTACTGTGGATGCCCTCACTCACACCCTTGCTGTTTTTCATAACCTTATGTACTTGCTTATTATGGGTCCTTATAGGTGTCCTCTCCTGAGTGTCCGAGACAAATAATCATGTGGTAAGTTCTGTTGGCTAATAAAGCAATTAATTTGAGTTTCCGAAAATGCCTTGCCAGTCTGGTGAGATGGCCCAGTGGTTAAGAGGACTTGCTACTCTTGCAGAGGACCTGGGTTCAGTTCCTGGCACCCACATGGTGGCTCACAACCATCTGTAACTCCAGATCCAGGGGAATCTGATGTCCTCTTCTGGACACACGTGGTGCACTGACATAATACACATGCAGGCAGAACACTCATGCATATAAAATAAAAAAAAACAACTAAATAAGAAAGAAAAAAAAAAGCCTTCTTATGCATCTGAAGATATTGTAGTGTGGCATCTCTGTCATTAGGTCATGGCAGGGAAGCCCTCCGGGTTGTCAATTATGTTAATGGGACAAAACTCCAAGTGGTCCCCACCTCTGACCTTCCGTTTTTTCTTGGAGGCTGACCTGGTTTTCAGCTGCCCACCAGCTTGGGGGCTTGCAGTAGCGTGGCTATGGCTCCAGAGTGTCTTCCAATGGTTTGTTGTATTGGAAGCCTGGTCGCCAGTGTGATGATGTGGGAAGCAATGGAACCTTTACAAGTAGAACCTAATTGAAATTCTTTCTTTTACCACTTTGCCAGCCTCAGTCATTTTGTTACAGTAAATGAAAAGTGGACTAAGGCAGAGCCCATCCGGAGGACTCATGCCTCTCAGCTGCTGGGGTCAGTACTTAGTTTTTAAAAACGACAAATTTACAGGACCTCTCTATAGAGACCAAGCATGTCTCAAACTACTGGAATCTCAAAATTAAAACACAGCAATCTGTTTCATTCCAGGGTGAAAGGTGAGAGAGGGTGCTACAGGTGGTCCTGTAGTCAGGCCCAAGGTCCCAGGCAGGGCCCAAGATGGGGTGCCCCAGGCGGGCGGGGTTCCAGGCTGCGCAGACCCTCATCACCCTCCCGGACACAGGAGGAAACAGGCCTCATTTCTTTTTCTCCCCACATCCACTGCTTCTCGCAAAAGGAAAGAACAGTACGGGACATGCCTTCGCCACAGCGTTCCCTGGGTGGACGAGAGGAAAGAGGGGGCACATCTTTATCCCACCCCATGGCCCCGCCGTTTCTGGGCAGGGCCCAAACGCCCAGGCCCTGCTGCTCTTGGCCTTACGTTGCAGAGGGAGTGTGTCCGGTGTCGTGGGGAGTTGATGTCGCTCGGTGTCGATGACCGGTCACCTTCAGCAGCAGATGCATCGGAGATGACGGAAGGCTGCCTTGAGTGGCAAGGGCTCACCCTGACCGCTGGAAAACAGGGACAGCTGGTGAGTGACAGGAGAGACAACCTGATATGTCCATTATGGACAATGATACCGAGGCAGAGCAAAGGTGAGTGGAGTGGCCGGCTCTTCCTTCCCGTACCACAGCCCTGCTTCTTCTTGGGGTGGCTGCTGGGGAGACCTCGCTTTCTTTAGATTCAGCTCCCCCCACACCTGGGTGAGGGTCTATGAAATCTCATCTGAATGCAATGCAACCCTAACAATAAGACAAGAAATTCCCAGGCCACTGCCAGCCCCTTTCTTGCCCATGTCTATGAAATACAGCCAAGTCCATCTACCCTCCTAGCCTATCTGTTCTCTTGAAGACCAGGATGGCCTCCCTTCTTCCATTCCTCACAATGAAGCCAGAGCCACAGGCTTTTGGCCACTGTCAAGGGAAAATTTTTCTTCCCATGAGCCTATGAGGACTAGTATGTAAATTCTGTGCGCCTCAGAAACCAGGGCTCAGTCACTTACTTCCCGTGACACTTGTGCATGTATGTGGAGGGCGAGGCTTGACTGGTGTCCTTCTCTATCACTCTCCCCTTCTTAAAATTCACTTTCATTTATGTGTGTTGTGTGCTTGTTTGTGTGTATGTCCACAATGGCTGTGCAGCGCCTTTGGGGGCCAGGAGAGGGCGTCAAATCCTGTTGAACTGGAGTCACAGGTTAAGAGTCTCGGTGTGGGTGCTGGGAACTACTGAACCCAGGCTCTCTGGAAGAACAGTCATAGATCTTAACTGCTGAGCTACCTCTCCAGTCCTATCTAGCTTGTTTTTGGAGATAAGGTCTTTCACTGACCTGCGGCTCACTGACTCACCTAGACTGGCTAGCCAGTGAATCTGGGCCGGTTCAGTCCTCACTGCCTTAGGGCTGGGATGTGAGAAGCACATTGCCCTGCCCAGCTTCTTACCGTCTGAGGACTGAATTCAAATCCTCGTGCTTCTGCATCTGGAACGTTACCAAGTGAGCATCTCCCGGTTCCCTTTGCCCGTATTATTGTCAGATTTTATACCTACATTGTCTGTCTGGCACTGAGTACACCATGGGGTCCTTATACTTCTTCACTTCCTGGGATTTCGGTGTCTGGCTCTTTGTGGGCACTTATAAACAGTGGTGAAATAAAAGGTCTTGCTCAGAAACCCCACTGCCCTGCTGCGGATCTCTCCCTGGTCATGCTGGTACCACACAGAGGGAACATTGTTACCTATGCATCCACTCCACGCAAGCATTCCTGACAGACAGTCCTCGCTACTAATGCCTTGTCGCCCAATGGAGAGGCTGCTGGTAAGTGGCTCTGAATCAGTTCTAATCTAGGGGAGTTTCTTTATAGACTTTACGGTCTTGGGATTGCTCCTGGCCCTCTCTGAGCCAGTTCAATGATCTGAAACATGGAGGTGCATGTGCCGTTTTTGTTGCTGTTGTTGGTGTGTGTGTGTGTGTGTGTGTGTGTGTGTGTGTGTGTGTGTGTGAGGGACCCTCAATTGAGAAAATGCCTCCTTTAGACTGACCTGTGGGCAAGTTGTGTTGGGCATTTTCTTGATTGCTGATTGATGTAGAAGGGCCTGGCTCACTGTGGGTGGAGCCTCCCCAGGGCTGGATGGTATATGACAGCAGGCTGAGCAAGCCATGAGGAGCAAGCCAAGAGGCAGCACCCCTCCATGGCCTCTGCTTCCTTATGTCCCTGCCTCCAGGTTCCTGCCTGACTGTGCCTAATGAAGCTGCAAACTGTCAGATGGAATAATCCTTTCCCTCTCCAAGTTGCTTCCGTCGTGGAGCTTCCCACAGCGACAGAAAGCAGACTAAAACAATGCCGGTGACAGTCCCTCTGTGGAGCAGTGGGGTGAGATGCACATCCGCTGTGGCACGTGCAGTCGAAAAGGAAAGGAACCATGTGCCAGAGTCTTCCCAGCAATGGCCTAGTGCGGAAGTCGGTGACCCCCAAGCAGGTAAACATCAAGTTACAGAAGCACAGACGGACTAGGGCACAGCCAGGAAGTATCTCTGAGAAGACATGTTTAATAAAAAGCTCCGAGGTGGCTGTAGGAGAGAGGCAAGGATTGCAAAGGAGGGCGGGCCCATGGATCTCATGGCCTGGCTAACCACAACTCATCATCATCAGCACCACCAAGGCCAGGCCTGAGGAGCAGTGATCCAAAGCGCCCACCATTTCATTAATTCCTAAACTGTTGCAGACTCTGCCCACCCACCCTCAACAGAACCTCTGCCTCTTGTCATCAATGAGGACTAGAGGTTGGGGAGCTATCTATACATGTGGATCTGACCAGGTAGCTACCTCTGGGGCTCAGCATCCCTGTCCAGGGGCAGAGCTGAATTTATGTTTGATAAGGTCTTCAGTTCTGACCTGACTTCAAAGGCCTGCTATATCTCCCCCAGCCCATCCCCACTTGGGTCAGCAAACAGCAGCTGCTGTGGAGGCAGGCTCAGAGTCTGTTTACAGAAGGGGGTCTGAAGCCCTGTGTATCCCCTGTCAGTGTTGACAGGAAGGGGCAGCTAATATTTACTAAGGCCCGGACTTGAGAATTAGGTACACTTTACCTTTCTGGCAATCCTGGGAGAGAGAGCTCAGCAAACAGACGCATAACACATATTGTGCATTAAGAATCCAGCATCCCTCATACCAAAGGAACAGACGACCCTTGTATCAGGTCAGAGGTCACATCCTTGGTAAGTAGCAGAGCCAGCATATGATCCCAGCAGTATGAACCTGTGCCCTTTCCTCTATGATTCAACTGCCTTATCTTCCATGCTCCATCTATAGGAATCTCAGAGCCTGTGTAATTGTCTCGCCTCATGTAACCAGCTGTGGGTACCTGGAGGGCCAGTTTTACCACAGCCCCTAGAAGAATCCTTAATGTTCATTGACACACAATGGGATGGCAGGAGTCTGTCCTGGAGTGTGTACCACAAACTGGTAATGGATGCCAGGTACTCTTAAGTATCCAGAGGAAACAGATGTGACATTTATACTTTTCCTATATAATCTATAGACTAGTGACAGCTATCAATCAAGCAACTCAGTACCCTCCCCTGCTAAGGGATGCCTGGATGATCCAGGCTGAATTATCAGGGCACTGGCTTTCCTAGACACTGTGAATCATTCAGGGGTGACCCTGTAACCCAAGCTGGCCAATCAGGGCAATTAGTTTCACTTCTTAAGCACAACTGAGCTTCTGGACCCAGCTATGCCCAAAGCCTATCTCTTAGTGGGGCTCAGTTATGAGAATATCCTGTGATGCCCCAGGCTGATGTAGTATGAACAAAGAAGCTGCCTCTCCTACTGGGCCCAGGGGCCTTCCTGATCGCTGGACCAGGCTGGGTAGAACTCACCTTGCCGGTCTGCAGGGTGTGGAGGATGGGAGTGGTACAGTGTCTGCTGGCTCTGACGGATGGCAGCAGTCAATGGGAGGTCAGCCTGAACCACCCATTCCTGGTTACCATTGAGCACCGTCTCGCCAGGCATGGCGAGTGAATGCCGCTTGGGAACATCCTTGGTCAGTGTGGCTAAGGACTGCTTGGCCTAGAGAAAGCAAGAAGAAAACGTAATCAGAGGGGACTGCTCATGCATTGCCCGGCACCTCTTGCCATCATGCCAAGAAAGCCAAGAATTCTACTTCCATACCAGTGAGCCACCAGCAGTGTGGTGCAAGCCTGTAACACAGGCCTCACCCACACTCACCAGGATCTCACTTCAGCTGTCATTAAGGCAAAGTGAGACCCCTATATCAGGGAGAAGGTAGCAAGCACACTCATCACTTCGGGGCTTCTCCACGAACAAGCAAGGATTCTTTGTGTGTGTGCGCCTCTGTACACCATGCACATGTGCTTGCACCCCTGCACACGCATGCATGTGTGTGTGGAGGCTGCAGGTCAATGTGTTTTGAAACACCATCTCTCACTGGAACTTGCTGTGATTAGATTAAGGGTGGCATGTCCCAGGGATCCTGTCTCCATCTTTTAATGCGTGTTAAACTGAACTCACAGCCTCATGCTTGAGGTGAAGCACTGTATCAACTGAGCCACCCGACTGTGGTGATATATTATATATTTAATAATAATACTCTGGAATATCAGAGAACAGAGCCATCTTTCCAGTCTTTTTGGTTTTTTGTTTGTTTTTTCAAATTAAGACTATTTTTTATAAGGTTCTTTATTTTTTACAAATTGAGACTTTTTTTTTTAAAGGCTCTTTATTTATTTTACAAATTAAGACTATGTTTTTTTTTTTTTTGGTGTTGTTGTTGTTTAGTTTTTTTCAAGACAGGCTTTTCTGTCTAACTGTCCTGGCTATCCTGGAATTTGGCTAGGCTGTTCTTAAACTCACAGAGATCCTCCTGCATCTGCCTTCCAAGTGCATACACCACCACTGCTTGGCTGTCTCCGAGTGATGGGATTAAAGGCATGGGTCACCACTCCATGACCTTCACAGCTTGGATCTGTGGGTGGCTTGTCCTATAATATTCCAGACTAATTTTTATTAAATATACAATATATCACCACACCTGACCCCAGCCGGGATTCTGATGGGCCTAAGAACATGGTATAAGAAGTGTTCTTGGGTAAATCTTGTAAAATGTAGGTCTCATATTGAGTTTGGGAGAAGTGAAGCCAACCCTGAGACTGCCAGGAAAGCGGCTGAACAGCCCACGAGGCCCAGGACAGCCTCACCAATAATCCAGCCCCTGCTGGCAACAGAAAAGGTGGAAGGCCATAAAAAATGTATGGTATTAAGTATTAGTTCAGAGGAGATCAGCTGGTGGAAGGCAAGACTGTAACAATCTGGGATTCAAGGGACAAGGCCCATATTAGGGGAACTGCCACAATCGTGGCACTATATGTGGGGCTGGGGGGAGCAAGATTGTCTCTGCAAAGGCCATGGGTCTTTATCTGTTCTGCTTCAGAGATCTCTCAGCTTGGAGAGTTATCTCCCACTCCACCTTAGTAGTTGGGAATTTTATCAAGGATCTTAAGTTTGCTAGGTAAGAAAAGGAGCATGTGTTAGACATGGAATCACACATATTCCTTCAGCTTTCATTTTCCATGGCTTGGGCAGCTCTCCAGGCTCCTTCAGGGCAGAGGGAGCTAAATGAGGAGTGGACAGAGACAGGGAAGGCTCATCATGCTTTCTTTCCCCTTTTGCAAATATCCCAGGCACATACACAGAATGCAGAGGACTACCCAAGCCAACCCACAGGACCAGCAGCCTTTCGGGCAGAACAAGAAAAGGCCCAGGCATGATGCCCTCCCCTTCCTCCCCCCTGCCCCGGGTGATGAAGGAGCTCATCTTTGGCTGGGTCAGGAGTGGGCCCTCTCTGTGAAGAACATCACTACCTGACAAGTGAGAAATCCCTTAGAGATTCTGGGTCTAATTTCTAGGCAGTAGACCCAAGAGCCACTCACACTGTCCAGGCAGGACTTAACTTGAAATCTCTGAGAAAGATTTCCAGAAAAAAAGAAAGAAAGAAAAATCTCCTGGGCAGAGGTGAGCTTCAGAGTGTGCCCACTCAGACTTCATGGATCATGTCGGCAGCAATCGACAAGGCATGTCTGATTAATCCCTTCCACTACATACAACTAAATGCTGGGAGCTCCTCCTGACCTCTGACCTCCCCCTACTCTCCTCTGACCTACGCCCTCTCTTGAACACCCTGAAGCTGGAGCATTGAACTCTTGGAAATGTCTAAGTCGGGATGACTATGCTCCAGACAGAGCTGGGTTTGACCTCTGCTGCTCTGAAACTTCCTGTGTGACCTTGAACATCCCTTGACTTCCTAGTGCACTTGTGTGTCCTGACTTCCTTCCAGAATGCCTGTGTGCTCCTGCCAGGCAGAGCGGTCCTCTGCTACCTATGATCTCTGCAGCTGGCACTCTCGGAGAGAGCTCTCTCAGTCGGTCTTGGCCTCAGAGCAGAAAGGTCCACAGCACAGGCTGAAATCAGTCTGCCAAGTGATGAAGGGGATATGCTGTCAGAGGGACACTGAAGAAGACGGGACCATCACGGGTCCGCATAAAGCACTTCCCTGGGCCTCTAGGAAGATATTTGCTATGATGGTGCTCCAAGCCTGCAGCAGGAGAGTCTGAAGGGAGGAGGGAGGAGCTGAGTTTCTGGCCAGAGCAAAGCAGACTGAGTGTCAGTATATTGGTAGCAGAAGCCAGATGTGGCTATTTCCTAGTATAGGAAACACCAGGGAATCTGTAAGACACTGAGGCCAGGGCTCAAAGTAACAAGATGGGCTTCATGTATCTGTTCACAGGACTTGGGTGATTTGGGCACACAGGGTCTTTCCCACACATTTCCCTATCAAGGGAAAGGCCTTCTCCTTGCCTGAACGGCCCTTACCACAAGGGGTCAGCATTGTACAAGGCAGCTGCCCCGCTCAGGGTGGCTTCACTCTAGCCTTGCAATCCTGCCAGTGCTGTACACAGATGCCATGGTACCTGATTCCTAGTGTTCCATTTACATCCTCCCCAAAGCCCTACATGGCATATGCAAGGATCCCTACATAGAACGGCGGCCGAAGAGGTCAAACATCCCAGCCAAGGTCTGTAACTGCATTAGCTGGAGCCAGTACCATGCAGGGCAATAGAACCCTAAAGAGTCAACTAAAGACCAAAGAGTCACACAAGGGAGTGTGGAGTGTGTGTGCACGCGTGCATGTGTGTGTGTCTCACTGGGTAAAGATACTTGTTGTCAAGTCAGATGACCAGAGTCCAATTCCAGGACCTACATGGTAGAAAGAAACAACTAAATCAAGTTGTCCTTTGATAACACACACACACACACACACACACACACACACACACACCACACACATAAAATCACACATACACATACACTACACACACACACATACAATCACACACACAATCACACACACACATAACATACACACACACACAACACACACATACAATCACACACACACACACACATACAATCACACACACCACACACATACACACACATACACACACAATCACACACACACACACAATCACACAAGTAAATGTGATTAGATCAAGATAAAAAGAGTCAACAGGGGTCACGGGACTGCCAGACCCCAGGCTGCTCCTCAGGTGCCAATCTCAAAGCTCACCATGGCTAGCTCGGCCTCCAGCTCCTTCATGCGGTTGTCCTTGAGGTCCAGCTGGGAGCGAAGAGCCGAGGCGTGGTCCGTGGCCTCCTTGGCCTGTCTCCGGAGGTCCCACTTCTCTCGCTCCAGGAGGTCCTTCTCCTTGGCCAGTGCTTTGACGGCATCTTCACTCTCCTGTGGTGGGATGAGAGACGGGGCTGGGGTTACAGAGGGGCCCAAGGGTGGAGGGAAGTGGGGAGCCCCCAAGTCCTGGTGGGAGGGAGGCAGGCTATGGGGTGAGCACCCTGGACTCCCTCGGACAGCACTTTCCCTAGGAGTGAACCTGGGGAAGACATGCATGGGGGCGGTGTGAAATACGACTTTTCTCAAAGATGGGACAACTTCATGTGAGAAAACGAAGTATCTGATAAAAGTTGGGATGAAAGGGGATTTTGTCTGTTTGTTTGAAGTGTCTTGTGTTTGGAGTCAAGGTCTCTATGTAGCCCAGGCTTGCCTCCAACTCTATGTGGTCAAGGACAATATTGAACTTCTGATTCTCCTGCCTCCCAATTCCCAAGTGCTGGCCCAGTTTCTGTGGTGTTAGGAGTGGAACCCAGGGCTTCACACATGCTAGACAATCGCTCTGCCAACCTCACATTCCCAGCTCCTGGGGCTGATTTTCTTCCTTGATGAATTATGTCAGAGTGAAATCGGTACAAGAAGACACCTAAAACGGTGACTATCTGGGCTGCCACAGGGCGCCTGCTGCTGCCCAACAAGGCCATAGCTGATGGGACACTTCCTTTTCATATCCCACAAGGAAGGAAGTTGCTGGTATCTGCCTACCTGCCTAGACCACTCTCAGCTTCCGGTGTGAAGCATGGCTGCCATTGGGGCAGGCCCCAGAAAGAGCCGTGGCTGACCCTGACCTCTGAGCAGGGGCAGTACTGAAACTGGGGTCTTGTCAAAAGGATGGTCCTTGGGGGAACGCAAACCATCCCACTAAACTACCACGTTAAAGCTGATCTGAGGGTGTGTCACTCCCAACTCACCCCTATGGCCAGGAGCAGTAGGGAGGGCCACCATCCTCTCCGACATGGTAACTCTGTCCTTGAAGGTCAGCCTGAGCAGAAGGCCAAGGGGTACCGGCCTTTCTTTATGGGTGTGGCTTCCACAGTATATAACACTGGTTAAAGTTCTAGAGAGAATTCTGGCTCTGCAAATTCCTGCATGTCAGCATGGCCTCAGTTTCCCCATCTGCCCTGTATGCATTCTGGGTTGTCCTTGTGACCTGGAGCTCAACCCAAAAACTTCTCACTTCCTAGGATCCCTGCTCACACCTCCTCTTCCAAGAAGCCTTCCCTGATTGCCTGCTTACGGTGACCACCTAGTGCCCTCTCTGGCCAGTCCTTCCTCATCCCTGACACTCGCTTCACCAACAGACACCTGAGGCAGACACAGCCAAAGCTACGCTTGTATGATCAAGAGCAGAGCTGACCACCCTTGGGAGCTCGGTAAATGTCACCCCTGGGAACTTGCTGGTGACCTTGAGTTAGGAGAAGGACCCTCTAGGACCCATGAGATCCTTTATATCTCTGAGCTGTTGCTTATTCTGCTGGTGGTGGGCAGAGGAGGGCCTTATGCTAGGTGAAAAGGGTCTTCGGGTGTTTTGAAGAATTGGACCCATGTCCCCACAACAATGTTCCCAGGCAGATGTCAGCACATCTGCAGCGACAGTCACCAAGTAACCTGGGCAGTGCTGCAGACTTTGCATGCATGCCTGTATTTAAACCTCCCACCCACTCATGAGGTACAGTCTCCAATTATTTATTCCTGTTTCACGGAGGGGTAAACTGAGGCTCAGAGGAGAAGTGCCGGCAGCCCACTGCTGATCACAGAGGCAGGGAATAGACCCATGAAATTCTTTCCTTGGGGATCTGAAACCTATGGGCTATAAGTGGCTGAGATAAAAGGGCTGAACAATGACGCCTTGCAGGCTCGGTCAGAGGCCCAAGGGGGTGATGGTGGGAGGCTACAGGGAACAAAGAGGGTGATAAGATGGTGGCAGCACAGAACTACCCTGTGTCTGCCTCTGAGCTGTCTGCCTGGTCTGCTATGAGGACACCTCCATCTGGGTTTGTAGACAGTCTCCAGTGGCATTCAAGAAACAGGGCGTGTGTCTCTGGCACAGCTTTCTTGGATGCTGTAATTCTGAGAATTTTATGGTCAGGCCAAGTCCTAGCTTCATCAGCAGCCTGAGCCCCCACTGTGCCTACTGCTCCAGCTGGGGCCTGTGGGGTCCTAGAGCCAGTGGGCCACGGGAGGTAAAGAACCTACAGCCCAGTGACTGGGGAACCAGAGAATTCTATTAATACTGTTCATTTGGTTTCTAGGTAAGATGCAAATTATGTTTGCCAGAGAAAACCAGGGCTTCAGCTTCTATATAGTATCTCTAAGTATGTAGTAGAACATCTGACCAGAATCCCCCAGTGAGGGTCTGAGGTGACAGATCTGTGGTAGAGCGCTTGACCAGCATTCCTCAGTGAGGAGCTGAGATACTAGTTCTGAGGTAGAGTGCCTGCCTAGCCCACATAAGGGAGGTTCTGAGTTGATCCCGAACACCACAAAAATAATCTATTGTGACCAGTCACCAGATCCTTAAGCACCTTAGCCTTACTGTCTACAAAGTGGGCGTGGGCTGTCAGTGACACGAGGTCATTCAGATGCCACTCCCCTGGCTTCCCTACCCTGAATGCACACAGGGGGTGGCAGCTGGACACAGAGCAAGCAGATGGCACTTTAGAGCCCTCTGACCACAGAGAAGAAGAGATGTGCATGCCAGAAGAGACAGCGAGAGTCGCCGGTAGGCATGTGACAATCATGTAATTCCAATCCAGCCTCTGCCATGTGACCTCTAACCGCAGCTCAGAGGTGGCTTCCTTGACTGGGGCCACCGTGCTGTCTGCCACCACTGCTTTGTGGAGCCATTCAATCCTCCTGTCCCTAAAGCTGCAGGCTGGACTGTTAGGTATGAACCAGGAATGACTGTCACAGGCTCATGTTTTGCACGCTTGTTCTCTGGCTGGTGGTACTCTTTGGGGAGTGTGATGCCTTCAGCAGTGGGGCCAGGGGGGCAGAAGTGGGACCCTCGAGGCAAGCCTCTGAAAGTTACATTGCCGTTTCTGCTACAGCACTCTGCTTCCGCTGCTGGCTGCTGCATTTTCCTCCAGTCTTTGTACTGTTTCCTGGTCAGCCATGATGTGAGCGCCTCCCTCCATCGCATGCTCTCACTGTCATTAGCTCCCCAGAGCTCCCCCTCCCAGATGGACTGCAACCATGAGCCCAAATAAGTCCTTCCTCCAAGTTGTTTCTGCCAGGCATTGGGAACAGTGACACACGGGAAACACATACATGATCTGATGTTTCAGGTCCATGAACTCAGTAGCAGCCCACAGAGGTCGCAAGCCAGTTCTCCCCTCACATCAGGTTAGTTCCAGGAACTGAACTCAGATCATCAGGGTTGGTAGCAAGAACCTTTACCCACTGAACCCTCTTGCTGGCCCATTTTTTCTGACCCGCACAAGAGCAGGCCAGAACGCTTCACCACAGGGGCTCACAATCTGACTGACACATTAGAGGCATCTACACTGCACAGTCCATACAAGTCTTTACTGACCCAAATCCCTCAGCCATGCAATCCAGAAACTCCTCCTCACCCCATGGAGCCCAGGGTGGTAATTCTTGACTGGAAACTTGACAGGATTTAGATTTGCCTAAGAGATGGGTCTTGAGTGGGTCTGTGAAGGGGTTTCTAGATGGGGTTAACTGAGGTGGGAAATCCCACCCTGAATAGGCACCACCTTACGGACTAGAGTTCCACACAAAATACAAAGGAGAATGTGAGGAAACATCCATTTTTTTCTCTGCCTCCCGACTGCAGATGTGGTGTGACCGGCTGCCTCATGTTTCTCCCATCAGGAGGGATTGTATCTTCCAACCCTGATCCAAAACAAACCCCTCCTCCATGAAATTGGTTTCTGTCAGGTATTTTGTCACAAGAAAAGGAAGTCATATAGAGCCTAACTCCTGTGCCTCGCCCCGCCTTGGGCAGCCTTCTGAGCCCCCTCTCTGCGGGCAGAAATACCCTGCCGTCTTTCACTGCTCCTGGCTGCTCCTCACAACTTCCGTTATGGTGTTATGGATGATGCATGGGTCAACAGTTGGGTGCTCAGTGCTCAGTATGTTGGTCCTCACAACAGCTCTGCACCTTCCACAGAAGGGGAAACTGAGGCTATAGGATGAGTGCTACGCCCATAGGAGCAAGGAACGGAAGCAGCTGGATTCCCAAATCCACGCTGCCCAGGACTGTCCACTGAGGGACATAGGGTCTAACTGGGAGCTGGACTGGTTTTCTTGGAGTGTCCAGATTGGAAACACACAGCAGAGCCTCCAAGGGTGCTCTGGGATTCAAGGCAGAGACCATGCTTGGCCAAGAGCAGAGAGGAAGATTGTGTAGGTCTGCTCAGGGAGGGCAGGGCCATGGGCAGGAGAGGTCAGGGACTGAGGATTGCTGACCTTGCGGTGCTGTTCATAGTTTCGGATGAAGTCCCGCAATTGTTCCTCACGGCTCTCCAGCGTGGCGTACAGCTGCTGCATCTGGCTTACCAAGTCTGTCTTCTCGCCCTTTAAGCGCTTCCGGTCAGCTTTCATGGCTGTGGACAGGAGAGAGCATCAGTTAGTTACTGATGCCAGAGCTGTTCCTCTGGGTGCCTTTTGCCAGGTGGGAAAATGGGGTTCACCTGTTACTGTGTCTCTGCTGGAACCCACGCCACTGCAGTGTCCCAGTCTGTGGTCAGGCCTGCTGTGTGAATAATGTCTCTTTCTCATTTCTCATTGATTTGACTATCTACAATGGGAGTCCTGCTGGACTGCATGGCTAGCGTCAGGGGCTCATACCAGAAGAGGTCCCTGTAATGGGACACAGGCACGCCATGGAGCCATGTGGCAATACACAGATTAATAAAAATGGGTTAAGTTATAAGAGTTAGCTGGTAATGAGCCTGAGCCATAGGCCAAGCATCTTGTAATGTCTGGGAGATTAGTGGGCACTCAGTGAGCGTGAGGGCATTTTAGAGGCCATTGGATCCCGAGGGCACTGATGTTATCAGTGGCTCGATTCATAGTCTGAATGGTAGTGGGCAGAGCTGTGGAAGACAGGGTCTAGATGGAGAAGGTGGGATGCTCAGACCCTCTTGGCCTGGCCACCTCCTACTGGCCTCTGAATTTTGTCCTGTCTCAAGGTGAACATGGAAGCTCTGCCATGACCATGCTGCCAACACCACAAATCAAAGTAAAGCTTTCTTTCTTTAAAATGGTTTCTCTCGGGCTATTTGTCACAAATAGCTCATTTATACATTAAAAAAGAAAACAAGAGAAGACATCGCACTTTTAAAAAGAGGTAAAGAATCTTTATATAACTGCCCAAGAAGTGACTGGGAAGTACAGAATGACCTGAAAATGAAAGCCACGGGGAAAACGGCTTTACCCTCTGGATGGGCTAAAGTTAAACAGACAATAATGAGTGTTGGCTAGACCTGGGAAAAACTGGGTCCCAGGAACATCCTCACACATGCTGGGCCACACAAAATGCAGATGCCTTGGAAAACAGCCTGGCACTTTCTCAAAAGACCAAATATATACTCACCATATGGCCATCACTTTTACTACCAGAAACACACCAAAGATAAAGCAAAGCCTAATGTTCAGCCAGAGACAGTGAATGACAAAGAGACCTACCAACACAGGGAAGGGCTGTGTGAAAGCAGCCGGTCACAGCCAGTCGTAGCCAGTCACTGTGACCCACTGACACAAAATGTCCCCAAGAGGAAACCCACGGAGACAGAGCAGAGATGCTGATGGAGGATGTGCAGTGACTACAAAGGGCAGAGGCTTTTTCTGAGATGAGGCAATTCTGGTGCCCAGCTGTCCAGAGTTCCAACTCTGACTGTGTTAAAAATCGCAGTGCCATGAAGTTAAAGTGCATGAATTTAAGGTGAATTCAATCTCAAAACTTTTCAAACAAATCAAACCAAACAGAGTGTGTGCCCATAGCACTAGCCCCTGCCTGGGTGGATGGAGAAACCCCAGAGCAGACTGGGACTGAAGGTCTTCCCCACTGTCCCTAGAGTTCCATGGATCCCTTGCATAGGACAGCAGAGAAGGGTTTCTGAGGCTCACCATAAATGTAGCACAAAGGGGTGAAGTACTGGGTTCTAGAAGCTTCCAACATGAGAAAGTCCAGAGAGATTAAGTCTTTTGTCTAGAGGCAAATAGCCATGTGTAACTCCAAGACCCATACAGTTCACCTTATGTCATCCTGCCTTCTTGGTGAAGCTCCCCAGATCTAAGGGGTCTCCTTGCCATGGTATGCAGAGGACTGTGGTATGGGGCAGGCAGTATCTGCACACCTTATCATCCTGTTCTGCACACACAATCCTGCAGGCTCAGCTCGTGTGCATGAAGGAGACAGGGAGTAGGCCCAGGAACCAAGAACCCTAGCTCGTGGCCTGGCAGCCAACGTAAACTAATGTCTTCTGGTCCTCCTGCTCTTTGCCCTCTCCCTTGGGTAGAACAGGTGGGAGGTAGGGCATCTGGGGCCATGCCACTGTACACAGAGCGCCCCGAGGAATCCAACACAGTGGGGACTCCAGGGCTGGTCAGCATTTAAAATTCCAGCTTTGAGCCTCCCGGTTAATCTTGCTGGCTCTGCCCGCGCCACAGCCAGCCTGACTGCACAGCAGCTGAGGTCACCAGGGCTAGGCTTCGAGACCTACTGAGCTGAAGGTTTGCAGGGTAGAGCCGGGGACACAGCTGGACCGGCTCTGTGCCCTTCCTCCAACATGGTATAGCCTGTTAGGGGGAGCCTGGCTTTCAGAAACTCCAGCGTCCAGGAAGGCAGGATGGCTTGGCACCAAGTCCGATGACTTGGGCTGGAATTCCGGGACACACGTGGCAGGAGAGAAACGACTCCAGCAAGTCTTCCTCTGACTCCTTGCACACATGCTACAAATAAATAAAATGGCAAAACAAGAAAGAAAGAAAAAAATGCCAACATCTGATGAAGTAAGTCACCTACTCGGCAAGCACCCTACAGGCAAGCCTGGGCCAGCGCCAGAGGGCATCCTCACCTGCCACTGGCTAGAAGCATATTAGATGCGTTTTTATGGCAGTGGATGGATGAATCCTCTTATCCCATCCCAGGGAGGCCATTCTGGCTGCACAGCCAGGCAGGGCAGAGCTGGGGTACACCGGGGTTGATGGTGTGACTCATTTCAGACTGGCAGGTGTGACAGTGTAAGAGGCACCCTGGAGAAAGGACAGTGTCCTCGAGGTCTTGGTTGGTCCCCCAGCCGTTGCCATCTTTATCTTCTGACTTGCCCATCATAAGCTTTATCAAGTCAGGTAGTGGTGGCAGTGGTATTTAATCCCAGCAGAGGCAGGCAGGGTCTCTGAGAGTTCAAGGACAGCCTGGTTTACAGAATGAGTTCTAGGGCAGCCAGGATTGTTACACAGAAAAACCCTGACTCTAGAAACAAAAAATAAACCAAACCCAAACAAAGCTGTACTCAGCCTTTCCTCTCAGATGCTTAGAGACCCACTATATCAAGATGCCTTGAGACAGGACAGCATGGCCAGTGTTTGACGTGCTCCCCATGATGTGCAGCCCAAGGTAGTCCCAGCTCATGGGAACGTGGGCACCTGCTCTGAGGCACCACTTCTGGTCCCACCTCACAAATGCTCCTGCAGCATCTGGGCCTTGGCCAAGTCCAGGCTGCACCCTACCAGGCTTTGGATCTAGAATCTAAGAGAGCTTAACCCTTGGGAATGGAGGACACATTTAAGCCAACCTAACCAACTTGTCTGAACTCCATTTCTGTGGCTGTGGTGGGACACCCTGACAAAGGCAATAGTAGGGGTAGTGCTCGCCTTTAATTCCAGCACTCGGAAGGCAGAGGCAGGAGGATCTCTGTGAGTTTGAGGCTAGCCTGGTCTTCAAAAAGAGTTCCCGGACAGCCAAGACTGTTACAAAGATTCTAGAGGGATGGAGTCCATCATTGTTGATCAGCATAGAAACAGGCAGAGAAAGCAGTTTCAGGAGCAGGGAACTCTCATAAAGAGAGAGAGAGAGAGAGGAGAGAGAGAGAGAGAGAGAGAGAGAGAGAGAGAGAGAGAGAGAGAGAGAGAGAGAGAGAACAGGAAGTAAAAAGTGTATCAGGGCTATGAACTCTCAAGGCCCATTCCAGTGACATTCTTTCCCCAGCAAGGTACTACCTCCTAAAGTTTCTGTAACATCTCTAAACTGGGGACTGAATATTCAAACATAAGAGCCTGCGGGAGTCATTTCTCACTCAAAACACCAGATGCCATTGGAACTGTAAACACAGAGACCAGTGTTCAGTCAACACAAGACTTTCTAAAGCACGCATGGGCAAAGCTAAGACTGTGGTACCTTGGATCTGTCATCTTCCATGTGAGCCCCACTCAAGGAAATTCTCAGGGAGGTCAGGGGAGCCCCTTGGGATGCTGTATGAGCTCAAGGTAAGGAAATGGGCATGGTACCCATCAAGGCAGCAGGCAACAGGTGCACTGTCACAACACCACACAGCAGGTGACCAGACCAGAGGTAGGCACTGGTACTGAAATTCATCCTGGTTAGCATCCTCCACCACAGGTGCCTAAGAAACCATTTAAGTCACCCCATCTATGATCTGATCTGCTGGATCACATGGGGGGGCACATCCTACAGATCCAAGGCTGCAGGATCTCCATGACACAGGGCAACAACAGGATGTCAAAGGAGTCCCACTGAGGACCGAGTACCAATGGTGTAGAAGTCAGAGACCTCAAGCCAGACCAATGACTCATTGCAATGAATACTTGCAAGTAACGATGTGTGGACTACAGGGCGCATACACCGCGTGACTCACTATGTCACAGTACAGCTCCCATGATGAGATTTTTCTTTCTTTTTCCTTTCCTTAAATTTTATTTTATTTGAGGGAGAGTTTGAAAGGGCAGAGGGCAGATACAAAGGGAGGAGGTGACGAATGGGATTGAAATGCATGAGAAAAACCCGGAGAATAACATTTTACACACACAACCATGAGAAAAGCAACAGGGCTCCCTAGCTAGCTGCTTTCTTTCCCTCCAGATGAGCTGCATTTGCGAGGCGAGGCTCGCCCGTGGGGGTGAGTCTCCTGATGTGGTAGCTGGCCAGTGCACTGTGTTCCCAAATGTTGGCTTCACTCAGACAGATCTCATACCAGCCACCAGGCCACTGGAACCACTGCTATGGTAACAGGTGATGTCACGCCCTTTGGGCCTTGCAGGGTCATGTGTGAGCAGGATCTGGTTTCAGGGAATGTGAAGATTCTGGGGTGGGAGGGCATGGGTGGGCAGAGAGACGCTGCATTCCAGAAGAGCAGGGGCAAGTCTCCCGTCGTTCTTTGCTTTACTAGATCCCATACTGATTCTGGAACTGGAGAGATGGCTCAGCAGTTAAGAGCACAGATACTGTGACAAAAAACGTACATGTACCTAAGGCAGTGAGTGTACAGCTTTCTGACCCACAGGCACTGGCACCCAAATGCACATACACACAACACACAAGTTAAAATAAAAGCATAAAAAAACCCAAACCCAAACATCTAATGATTCCTGTTCTGTGACACTAGGGAAGTGCCATGCTAAGGCCATACGGGTTCTTGTTACCTTTCAATTGCCTTGTGAAGTCATCATACATTACAGACTGAGGACTTGGTCATGCATTAATCGTCAGAGCCCACCCAGCCCCAGCACTTAACTTCCTATCCCTTGGGTCAGAGCTTCTGAGGCCACCCATCCAAACCAGTCCCATGGCATTCTGGGGACAACACTGTCCCTATCTTTTCTTCTGGCCCTTGGGCTCTGAGTGGGGCTGAAGCTGGTTGAGTTGTTTTGGGATGGAACCTGAGGCTTCACAGGGGTTAAGCTAAGCCCCTGAGCTAAGCCCCAGTTGAGTCTGCTTCATGAAGGAGAAATCAGAGGCCCAATGTTAACTTGGGTGGAGGTAGTATATTGAGCAAGAGAAAAGGTCCTGGATCAAACCAAGGACACCTTGACCTTCAGGCTCTCCACTCACCATTATGAAAACTATCACTGTGGATAGTGCAACCCATTGCATCCTCCCACAGACCAGAGGACAATTCATGATTCCCAATTGCTGTCCGGATGCTCTTGTTCTGAGATGCAGCCCCCTCACCATTTAGCCTCTCAAGGGGCTCTCTGAGGTTTCCCTTATATGCAATCTGACATTCCACTGTGTACTGCATGCCCCATTACTGTCCTGTGGCTGCCGAAGAGGTGTGTGTGTGTGTGTGTGTGTGTGTGTGTGTGAGAGAGAGAGAGAGAAAGAGAGAGAGAGAGAGAGAGAGAGAGAGAGAGAGAGAGAGAGAGAACAGCTTATGTGGAATCCCCTCCCACAGCCTGGTTTCCTGCTCAGAAGCCTCAGGGCTCCTCCTTCTCAGCATCCCTGAGGTGCTAAGGTAAAGTGGGAGGCTGTAGCAGGTTAATGGCCACAGACAGGAGAGGTTAGGCTTAGTTTTCCAATCCAACCTCCTTGGGCCACGCAGACTCTGGAAAATGAAGTTGGTTGGGCAGCGTCCGAGTGGGGCATTGGCATGGGGCTCTGTGGGACTTGGGCCTTTGAATAAATACCTACCAGTATGAGAGTTTATTGAATCCTTCCAGCTCAACTTCCTGTTACTGCTGGGAGATCTGAGGCCCAGAGAGGGAAAGAGAATATCAGATGTCACACAGCGAGCCATTGTAGGTCCCTTGATGCTGAGGCCAACATGGCTGGGTTAGAAGCACTATTTAAAAATCTTCCTACATGTCATCAAGCTTCCCAGTTCTCACCTATAGAGTTGACTCTAGAAGATATGTAGGATCACTCCTGGAACATCCTGGGAGAACAGAATCTCAGAATCAGGGACCTCCCTACATTCTAGGCTTTTCTGCCTTGTTAGGTGAAAGGCCCGAGATGCCACCGGTGTCTGAATCCTTCTCTGCTTGTAAGGCTCTGGGTGATGGGAAAGCAGGCATTCAGCTGAACACTGCAGGGTCTAGGCATGAGGAAAAGAACTATTCTCAGCTCCACCCATCCCAGTCAGCCTGGTCCTTACTGGTGGAAACTGAGACCACCCCATTTTCCCTAGACTCCCTTCAGAATCTGATTCCCTAAACTTGGCAGGTGCCCTGTCCAGGACTTTCCCAGCATCACACAATGCAAGATCCTCTCTCTGGCCTCCCAGATGGCCATTCCCCCCCCACACACACACACCATTTTCTCTTCTAGCAAATTCTATTTTTCTTCTTCCCTTTGAAGAAAAATGTTCTCAAGGGCTACTCACAGTATCATCTCTAGCTCTAGGTCCCCATCTCTAAGGGACCCCTTGATTTCTCTACACTTGGCCATTTCTAAGTCACTGAGAATCTGGCTCCAGCAGGGCTGGATGTCATGTCCTTCCATGGGATGTCCTCTATCTCTCCTGCCACTCCCATGGTCTCCTTTGGGCCTCTCCTAGCTCTGGGGCCTCTGCCTTGGAGGCTCTTCTTCACCCTCTGGGAACCACACCTGTGAGCTTCGTACTTTAGCCTGAACAAACTCTACACCTTCACTGGAGCATCTGAGAGTTTTCTATGACACATTTGACCAACAGACCAGCTCCTCCAACAGTCTGCGTCTTAAAGTGTCCCTTCCCCACATTCTACTCACAATGGTGAGTAGGTGATGGGGACACAGGACAGACAGACAGAATGACAATGACTCAGGAACATGGCCACCATATCCTGGTTAGGATAGAAGACCATCCTCAGGCCCCTGCCCAGACCTATCATCAGGAGAGGGTGGGGACTAGAATCCTGTCCCTAGCTTCTAGAGAGAGCAGCCTTACCCCAATTGCACAGGTTACTGTAACACCACATACCTTGCCTTTCTGTGGTAATTCCAAACTTCCAATTCTTACTATTTTTAAGGTCTTCAATGCCCCTTTACAACAAGACTTCCTTGAACTTGAGAGGTCTGGCTCTGCAGACACTCCCTGTATAGGATGGGGAGAATTCAGAGAACACATGGCTGGAGATGCCAGCAGTTCTTCCTGGCTGTGCCTAACCACCCAGGGGAACTAGGTGGCCCCCGGAAGGCGAGGTTTTATTAGAGGCTGTCAGACCTCATGATGGGAGCAGTCTTGGTGCTGAGGAGGAGAGCTGGGGCAGACTTAAGTAGGAATTTGATCCGGGAAGCCAGGGCTAGACAAGGAAGAGACTGACCAGACAGAGTTGCACTCAGAGTCCCTCCGATCTGCTCACCCTCCTCACACCAGGAAGCCCTGGCGGGTGGTGCTTCTTCCCCTTCCCCAGAGGTCATCAGCAGGGGGAAGTGGGGTGGGGCTTGCAGGGAGGTGTTTTGTTTTCCAGGCTTTGGAGGGGAGTCCAGGAAAGTCCTCCTAAAAATAGCAAGCGGGTGGGGGGAATGGGGGAGCACTAATATTCCCTAGAGTTGAAGAGGGAATTTCTGGAAACAACATTGGCCACAGTCCTCCCCACCCCCATCCTTCCCCCCCCAGCAGTGAGCAGCATCCTTAAAAGATGACAAGGCCATTAGCAAACAACACAATGGCTTGGGCTCAGTCCTGATAGAGATGACCAAGGCATCAGGGTGCAAAACAACATGCCGTGTGGCCACAGGAAGTCAGTCCAACAACCTCTGGGCTTTGCCCTTCAGAAGAGATTCTGGGCACCCACCCAGGAATTTAGGGACTGTCTTCATTGCCGCTGTTCTCCATGGGAGACTCAGCAAAGCTCTACAGGGTTCATGCAGGTAATAGCCAATCTCTAAGAAAGTACAGGATGGAAAAGCATAGCTTTGGAACACAGTATTCAAGTGCAGATCTCAGATGGCCTGGGTTCGAATCCCAGCTCTGCCATGTGCTTTTGGAACCCAGAGTAAGTTATCATGTTACAGCCTTTTAGTATCTGTAACAGGGATGGACACATACACACACACACACACCCCATTCCCACCTAGGAACAGGTTGATCAGTCTCCATCTCTGTGTGCACCTGTACTCAGAAGATGGGGAAGCTGGGAGACAGCTCAGTCAGGAAAATGATCCTGTGCAAAGAAGAACTTGACTTGGACCCCCAGAATCCATATTTAAAAAGCCAGATGTGATGGGGTGAGCCTGTAATACCAGCACAGAAGAGACAGGTAGGAGGATCCCCAAGGCCCTGCATTCCAGGACAATGAGGTACCTGTCTCAGCAAACAGGGAAACACTGTCCTGAGGAAGCCCTGACCCCTGCCATGCAGACACAGATATGCGCATACAGCTCTCAAGGGTTCTAGCTATTACCACAGAGGACAGCTGTAATGATGGCCTTTGACTTCCTTTGAGGGTCAGAGCCTCGGTCCTGACCATCAGCTGATGGTGTCACAAAACATCTTGCTCATCACTATCAACTCCTGGGAGACGCTCCTCAAGGTTGCTTCTCAACTGACTCGGGAAGAAAAGAACTTAATTTTTTTTAAAAAAAAAAAAAAAAACATTTTATTTTGTGAGTTTGCCTGTGCTATAGAAAGTGTATAATCAGAAAATAACTTGTAGGAGTTGGCTCTCTCTTTCCACACTGTGCATTCTGGGCATTGAGTGTGGGTTGTCCAGTTTGGTGGCAATCACCTGTACCAGCTGAGCCATCTTATCAGCCCAGATATAACTTTTCTTTAAATCAACTCTATACAACAGCATCTCTGTGGTCTTGTCTTTTGTCTTCAGAATCTTCCATTCAATGCCCTTGACTGTGACAGGTTAACACTATACCATGAAGCCATAGGTCAGGTTGTCATAGCTTCCCCCACCCTACTGTTACCCTAGGGACCAGACATCACCAACCAAGGTGGGGGTGGGGGAGCTGGAACCACCTGGCACCATCTTTTAAATTGGGAGGACAGATACTGGAAGTCTACTGTACCTAAGATCTCTATAAATATTTAGACTGCCATGGCCAGATATAACAGTGATTATACATTTAAATGTTAATGAGTATAATTAGATTGAACGATTAGCCAAGCCTGTCACTAAATATATATTTAGGACTGATAAAACCTCCTACTGTAAAATTACAGGTGAACACACCAATCCGTCCATGGGTCTTTGATTTGCCCAACAGAGAAAGAGCTGGAATATTGGCTGGGAAAGAAGAGGCTGGGCAGGGCAGGGAGGTCACTGAAGGTGACCCTGAAGACCCCAAGGATCAGGGAAGATGGCTAAGACCAAATGAGTGAATGAAAATTCACCTGCTTTTATGGATGGAGAGTTCACTCCTGGGAGCAACCAGCCTCAGCTCTCATAAGCAAATAGACAAGATGGTATATGGGGGTGACACTGGGGTATCCCCTAAGACCTATAAAGCTCAAAATCTAGTCATGTAGAACTAAGATTTAAATAAGTCATCTTGTGGATCTGCAGGACCCAGCGTTATTTCCAGGAAGCCTTGCTATTAATGTGACATGTGGGCAACTAGGAGGCAGCTCCACTCTGACGGAAATCTATCACAAGGGTGTCAGACGTGCACAGGACACCATTTTAATTATTACCTAAGCACAATGCTTAAGCGTTAATGCACGCTGAGGTGTGCCTGGAGAAGTATAAAAGAAATCCCTGGAGAAGGGTGGCAAAGTCTGACCACAGCAGGGAAGGAAAGAACTTTCCTACAGGAGATCCCGTGTGAAGGTCCTGAGGTAGCAGAGAGGGGGCCCTTTCTGGAAGGCAAAGTTGGTATCAGCAAAAGGCAGCCCTCCCCTAAGGGTGGGGGGTTTCCCTGCCCTCTGCTTCCTTGTGGGCTCCCACAAATGACTGTCCATTCCTTTAACCTCCCTTTGCTCTAAGGTGGGGCATGTGCCAAGATTTTCCAGGAGACTGGCTTTGAGGAAGGGACAAGGGCCAGTGCTGCCCAGGAGCTGGTGACAGCCCTCCATGCCTATGGCACAGGGATGGCGTTGGAAATGCTATGTGACTGGTTAGTCTGGGGATTTGGCCTGTGAGGAAGTGACATTGGGGGAAGTAAGAGTTATAGAGCGCAGCAGGGACCAGGGACCACAGCTGGCCATGGCCACAGGGTAGCATGATGGGCAGAGCATTCCCAGCCTTTTTTTGTCAGGTGGGCCAATGGGACTCAAGGACAAAATTTCATGGGGGCTGTGGGGGTGGGGACTGAGGTGTAGGAGCTGATGCTCTGAGAGGATTGTGGTCGGTGTGCAAGTGCTCAGATTACTCCAAAGGGTCTCAAAATGAAGGAGAAGGCCCCTCAGTTTTGACTGAGGTCACGCTGACCAGCCAGTAGCTGAACTGTTGGGATCAGGGTCAGTGAGAGACGATCTCAAAAACTGCGGTGCAAAGTAACTGAAGAGACACTCACTGTCGACCTTTGACCTCACACATCCCTGTACACACACAAACACAGCCAGCCACGTAAGACACTGCAGCTCATTACACTATGAACACAGAACTTGGATCCTGATTCCAGCAAAAATAAAAACAAACAAATAAATAAGTAAAAGTTTATAGTGGGAATTCTCCTAACACGCCCTGAGCATTTTTGTCATGTGGGTGTTGGTGGACTCTTCTAGAGCTTCAAACTGTAAAGACCTGACATGTCACCCTTGTGGCTAGGACTTGCTTCCGGTTAACATGAAGAGGGTGGAAGAGGCAGGGGAGAGACAGAATCAGTGACAGAGGTGGGGTCAATGGAAGGTGCCAGATCCATGACTTCCCTGCTGGGCTCCTGTGAATGAGTGAATTTTTCCTTAATAAAAAGCTCTACCACCAAGGCTAGCAGAGGTGCTGGCCTGGCTCTAGTGTTATGAGAAGCTGCCCTATCTGGTCACCTTTTATCTTTGCCCTCTGCCCCTCTGGTGGACAGTCTGGGACCCCAGCACCAGCTCCTAATGCACCCTGCACTCAATTGCTGTGTTCTATGACAGGACCTGGCTCATCAGGGTGGTGTGTATGACACAAAATGACCCTTGACCCAGGGCCCCCTGCCTGACAGGGCTTCCTTTCCTTCCTAAGGCTTCAGGAACTGAGGTGGCCACATGCCAGGGCTCTTTGTTAGAGCACTACTTTTTTTTTTTTTTTTTTAATTACCAAGGGGGTCTGAAAGGGGAGAAGTGGCTGGTATGAAATGTGTCTGGGCATGTCTCGGGAGTGGCACCAAGGTTCAGCCTGGGTCTAAAGACCATGCATGGCTCGGGTGGGGCTGAATGAAGTTGGGAAAAGGGGATGCTGGCTGCTTTTCGCTTAGCAGGCCTGGACTGAGAAAGAGCTGAGTCAGCATGCGGGATAAAAGCATTCCCGCTCAAGGAAACAAGAGTGAAGAATTTCCGGCTTGAAAATCACAGAAGTTGGGCTAGAAACAGCCTAAACAACTCCATGACTAAACAAGGCAAGTGAAGGAAGGGCTTCGGGATGTGTGATGAGCTGGGGTGGGGGTAAGGGTGGGGGATGGCAGCAGCTACTGCCCAGTGTCTACTGTCTCACAGGAGCCAGTGAGGACCTGGGGTAATGGGATAAAAAGCAGTAACTTTAACTTGAGAGCTACAAAGAGCCTTAGGGTTAGGATCCCAGAACTAGAGAACTTGCGAATCCCTGACCTTTGATCCTGCCAGATTTGGGTTTGAAGGCTCAACTCAGTGATATGAGATGGCCTTGCTGAAATGCTCTGTTAACATACTGTTATCATATGGAGCCTAATCCTAACCCATTACTACTCTCTGCAGGCTGGGCCCATTTCCCAGGGCACAGCAGCGCTGAGCAGCAGGTATGGAGTTCTCAGCCCTAGAAATAACCTGCATGACTAACAGTGCTGGCTCTGGGTTCAAATCCTGGCTGTGGCTGCTAGGCAATGGTTTTTCTCAACAATCCATGGAAATAATGATACCAGTCTAGGTGTGTCCATGCATGGGCTTGCACATGGGCTGGCGGCCACTGCTGCAAGCATTCAGCAAGCATTAGGTCATAAAGTCTCTCAATGACAGAAGGTGCTGCTGTCTGTCTCTTGAGACTTTGTGCTCAGCCATGATACAAACAGCCTTGAGGTTACACCAGTATGGAAAATGCAGGGCTCCCAGCCAGGCTCCATGTCCTGCGAGATACCCCTCTCCATGATTTTTCAAGGCTGCCACTAAATCCCACATGCAAAGCCTAGCTCCAGAAGATACCAAGCAAGTATAGACTACCAGTGTCCATGTCCTCTGGAAGTTTCTAAAGGTACCATCTCTGCTATAGCCCGCCCTTCCCTGCTGTTACTTCTTTAGAACCTAGCTCTAGGCACCAGCGCCATTTTTAATTACTCTGGCTCTCTGTTTTGTCATTTGCTGTATCACTGGCTTCTAGAACAGACTAGGTGGCCAGTAAACATCTGGGTAGTGAAGAATAATAGGGTGAGTGAGTTGCTCTTATGCTCTGTCCAACCTACTAAGCGTAACTCTGACCCTTGAGCAACCGGGTCTGTGGAAAGGACCTAGTATAACAAAGGCAGGGAAAAGACACCATCCCTCTTCAGAGGGTCACACTGCACACAGCTGAACCACCGGTAGGACCTGCCCAGCCCAGGCCGTTGTTGCTCCATTAACAAGGTCCTTGTACAGGGTAGTCCTAGGTCAGGACGCCCCGTGCAGGGGGAGAGAGGGCCTCCCTCTCCCTACCACCTCTTCCACCAGCCTCATGGAATCCTCTGTTTGAACAAGATATGGAGAGTAAACATGTTTTACACACTCGAAAGCGTTTGGCCTTTTCTTGATGACTGTTGGTTTTTTGTGTTCAGGAGATGGAACCTGGGATCTCTCACGTACCAAACAAGCCTTTGCCTCTGAGCCATAGCTCAGCCTTGGCTTTTGGTTTTTGGCCATAAAGGTTTCATTAGGACCCCAGAGGCTGGCCACTGGGTGGGTATGGCGGAGTCACATCTGTGAGCACAATTCAGGGCGTAAAAGCTGGAAGCTCAGGCTGGAGAGATGGCCAAGCAGCATTGGCTGCTCTTCCAGAAGACCCGGGTTCAATTCCCAGCACCCATGCAGCTGCTTACAACTGTCTATCACTCCAGTTCCCAGGGTATCAGACTCCCTCACGTCAATGCACATAAAATATAATAAAATAAAATAGAGCATTATTATTATTATTAAAAGGCTGGAAGCTCTGAACTCCCTTGAGTTCTGGTCTTCTATTTTCTAGCCTCCCCTGGTATGGCTGGGATGCTCCCCCAGTGCCCAGGCAAATAGCTAGACACTGATAGTGGCATTCAGGGCCCCTGAGATGCCACTCCACTGCAAGGGGAAAGGCTGGGGCAGGTGATTCCCAGCACCAGTCATCTTCAGGCTAACAACACATAGGCTCAGGAAAAAGTAGGAAGCGATAAGCATAATGTGGCTACTTTGGAGTCTATGGTGAGTGTGAGTGGCAGGCCACCAGCAGCTGCCCTGTGGCTGTACTACACATTAGTGGTATGCCCCAACTTCTGGAGACCTGGTTCCTGCCCTACAACTTGCAAAAACCAAATCCGTGGGGCGAGTCAATGACACACTCATCCCGTGACACCTTTCAAAGTGCATGTGTCTTGGGTGACAATCTCATTGTTTTGAGGGTCACCAAACCTTTGTACCTTCCAAGGCTAGGCTTGGGCTTACCCATTCACCCTTCTCAATCTCTCTGAGGCTGTGAGGCCTGCAGCAGAGACCAGAGAAAAAAATTCAGTTCTGCATCCCTAGAGAATCCTGGCCATGGATAAAAGCACTGCAGAATGCTGGACTCTGGGGTGCCTGGGGCCATGCCCAGTAGAGTGCATTTTAGTGTCTGGAATGAGTGGTTTTTATTAGCACAGGCAACCGGTCCAGGTGGAAGTCCTATTATTATGTCAACTTGTGTGTATATATGTGTGTGTGTGTGTGCAGTTGCATGTATGTATGTGTAGGTATGTGTGTGTAGGTACATAAATGAGTAGTTCATATGTTTTCAGGGACCTGTGTATGTGGAGCTGTGCACAGAGGCTGAAGAACAGCTAGCAAGTGTTACTTCTGAGGAGCCACTCACTTTCATTTTTTTTTTTTTTTTGAGATAGGGTCTACTCTAGGCCTGAACTCTCCAAGCAGACAAGGCAGGCTGTGACAGGCTGGGGACGCACCTGTCCCTGTTTCCATAGCATTGCCATGATGAGCGCTTGTTCTCATTCCTAACTCCTAAACAGGCATTTTAGGGATTGATCTCAGGTCTGACGGCTATCTCTCCTGCTCTCATTTCACAAGCTAGGAAACTGAGGCGGGAGACATAACTAAGTAGCTCAAAGACACACAACCAATGAATGTTAGAGGTTTTGAGTTCCAAAATCTAATGGAGCAATGTACTACCAACAGCAAGGCCGAAGACTCCCAAACACTGGGCTTGCAGGCGTGCAGCACCGTGCTCAGTTCACACAGTGCTAGGGACAGAACCTGGGGCTTTGTGCACACAAGGCAGGTACTTTACCAACTGAGCTACATCTTTGGTGCATTCTTCTCAGCCCCTAGCCAGCCTGGTAAAGCTGAAAGGCCCTCATCCTGACTATGTGCATGGGTGAAACTGAGGAATGACCAGCCTAAGGGATCACACAGGCTCCCATAGCTCCTACAAGGACAAGCTGGACAGGAGTCAGACTGACTCATTTGGATCCAGGCTGGTCCACTCTGTGTGAGTTTGGTGAGCACAATCCCTGCCACATGGTCAGGATACAGAGACTAAGAGGAAAGCATCCCTTTATGGGGAGATGCCGTACAAAAAAAAAATGAGTTTCTTCTCTTGGTTACTTCTGTTTTTAAATGTTTTATATTGCTATTCAATTAGAAGATTGTAATCCACAATGTGATTTAATACACATGGCAGGTAAGTTTGACAGAACATACTTGAAACCTGTGATAACAGCAGAGTGAAGATGCCTCAGAGCCTCAGGAGGACCAGCCAAGTCTGAGCCACACCCCAAACACAAGTTACCAAGCTGAACAATAGTGATAGCAACAGATAATGGATGATGAAGGCATTTTGCTCGAGTGTCGTGGTCAGGTTTCCCCCACATCATCCCTAAGGTGAAGGCTACATAGTGAACTTCCACAAAACATACATCTCTGGTCTCCACCTGGCTCAAGCCGTGGCTGTGTCTGCTCGCAGTTCCTCGAAGCGCAGCATTACTTACAAGCTCTAAAAATACCATCCCATTGCTAAACAAATGCTGGGGCTCTTGTGAAATAAAGCGAGAACAGGACATGAAAGACTTGGCAAGCAGTGCTGGAGGGCCCCCGTCTGCAAGCAAGGCTATGCAGGGGCAGCCAAAAGCATTTCCGAACTTCTCCTGATGCTCAAGGCCAAGGTCAGGCCCTGGATAGGGGCCAATGGCTGGGGCCTCAGGCACCAGGAAGGAGAGAAAAGAGAGAAAGCAGTGAACAGACTTGTGAGCCTCCCTAGGCAGGACGTGTCTGATAGCCCAGGCCTTATTTATTCTCCAAATAAGGCTCACCTGTGGTGACGACGCAGGCATTTTCAGCTTTCATCTGAAGTTCAGTGTGTGAACTTGATAAGCACTGAGGGTGAGTTCAGAGCCTAGATGTGAACCCAGGTGCCACCAAACCCGGGGAGGGGGAGATTTCCATGCCTCAGTGTCCCTATTTAAAGTAGAGCTAATAAAAACCTTCCTCTTGGGGTGCTGTGAGGATTTAGGCCTAGGGCCGCCCTCAGAGGGAGTAGCCATCATCACCCTAAAGACTGTACCTCTCCTAGCCTTGCTTTCTGGGCAAGCTCTCTCTGTCTTATCATTTTTGGGCGAGAGGCAGAGAGAAACGTAGATACTCATATGGCACATGATCCCTAAAACCCTGCGGGCCAATTTTTAGAACAAAAACTATCATTGAGTCTGCCCAGTGGCGGGGAGAGCATACCTCCCACCCCGCTGCATGCCAGCTGTGGAATTCTCAAGGCAAGGATCAAAGGCTGGAGCGGGTCCAAGGCCTGCCTCACTCCTGGCCACAGACTCACAGCTCCACTTCCTGTCTGTTCTTTTCTAAACCAAACACTTGGGCCAAGCTCATTACTGAGGGTAACATGCCCACCCTGTGCTCCTTCTCAGCAGCTTCATCCATTACTGGACCAGCAAGAGGAATTATTATGGACAGGAATGCAGATAAGACAGCTGGAGTTGAGAGGTTAAATAACCTCATCCAAGCCACACAGCAACTCATCGAGCTAGGACTGAGTGGGGTTGGACTGGTACCCCTGTTTTTCGAAGCTGGGTCCCAGGTGCCCAGTGAGGTCAGACCCAGCCCGGGAAGCCGGTCTTAGCCTACAGCCTTCCCAGTCTTCAGAGCTGCAGAGTGAGATATTTTCCCATTCTCTCTCCAGCAGGCTTTTTCTGTGGTGCTTCGAGAATACAAGGATTTGGTCACGGGAGCCAATAGCCATGAGACTATCTCCAGTGCAGAGAGGGTCTGAACCTGCAGAACAAGTTATGGAGAGGGTTCCAGCAGGGCTGATCTCCTCAGGGACAGAAAGTTCCTTAAGGACCTCACCAAGCAAGGGACACTCAAGCGGAGTCTGTGAAGCATGAGGAAGAACCAGAGCCAGTGGGAGGCAAGGAATACTAGGAAAGAACATTCCAGACTGAGGACTCAGTAAAGCACAGAGGTGTGCTGAGGAATGAATGGCCTTAGGGTGTGAGACAGGACAAAGTGTGGGTGACCCAGTTTTGATGGGAGAGGACTGGGATGAGGTCAGGCAGGAAGGTGGGAGATGGGTCATGTGGGGGAGCTAACAAGTGTGTCTCTCTAAGGCACCAAAACAGGGGAGGCTTCAGAATTCTTTCTGAAAAGTGGCTTGGCTTTGAGAAGATTAACACTTCCTTCCAGGGATAGGGAGGGGTTGGCAGCCAAATGCACTAATGCAACACACACACACACACAACACACACACACACACACACACACACAAACACACACACAAAACTCAAGTTGTCACAGACCCTCACCCCCAACCTAAGGTGCTTTAGTCAGGGGACCTTGGAGGGGAAGCCAGTAGGGATGCTACAGCATCTAGCTGTCCATTCTCTATGGTCCTGGAGCACCCACTCAAGGCTGATGGTATGGATGTGGTCCTGGAGCACCCACAGGCTGATGATATGGATGTGGTCCTGGTGCACCCACTCAAGGCTGATGGTATGGATGTGGTCCTGGAGTACCCACAGGCTGATGGTATGGATGTGGTCCTGGAGCACCCAAAGGCTGATGGTATGGATGACTAAGTTGTCACCCTGCCCCAGACAGCCACACACCCAGTAGCTCAAAAAGCCAGTGTGTCAAGACTCACCTCAAAAGGACAGAGGGAGAAAAGGAAGAGTGAATCACCATGGGCCAGTCTGGGTGGAGGGAGCCCCACGGGAATACAAGAGCAAGGTCCCCATGCGTTCCCACGCTGGGGTCATGGACAGTGCTGGAGAGATGCTCTAATGAGTTTTGTTGTCTGAAGGGCCTGGAAAGGGATGGAGGTGGAGGTCTGCTCCCTGGGAGTAAGATAAGGGACATGTTCCAGTCTCCATAGTCACCTAGTGAGGGGACTATGGCAGGCCACAGACAGAGGCTAGCTCTAGCTGGCCCCTCGGCCACACCGTAGCTAAGGGCAGCAGCACAAGGCCATGTGTTAAGCCCACTTTTTTTTTTTTTTTTTTTTTTGGGTACCAAAATTCTTTATTTGAAGAAATGGTACAAATTAAAGAACTTAAGCGGATGTTTTGGTGCGGCTTATAGAAAAGATAAAGGCAGCCCGACATGCATGCACTAGACAAAGTCTGAAAGTTTCTGACTTTAAAAGGAGAGCAACAGATCTGACAACTTTCTCAAGGATAATTCTGGAGAAGATGGGCTGTATGTTTTGGGGCCAAGGACACAGGGGTAAATATAAATGGGTGGCTATGCCCTTGACACCCAACGCATTTAGGGTGAGTGGCAAATGAGAGAGAAAAGAGTGGAGGACATGAGTGTGCAGGAGTTAGCTCTGTTTTATTTTGTGGAGCTGATGGGGCACAATCAGGACCTTATCTGTCGCTCCAGTCTTTCCCACAGCAATGGAGACGGAGGCACAACCTACGGTGACTGAGTCCTCACCTAAGGGTGTAGGGATCTGGAGCAGAAGATGTGACTGGCTCAGTCACAGAGTGGCTAAGAGTGATTAGCCCAAGGTCCCACAGACCCCATATATTAGTTAGGATTTGAATCCAGAGCCCTCAGCTGTCCAGGGACAGCTGACAGAGGATGGGCAAGAGACACAAGAAAAACAGTCTGGTAAAGGTGATGCTTCAAGAGGATTGTTCCCAGAACAACTTCTGTCACATATCAGTAGACATATTAGACCTTCACCTTTGAGCCCAGCCTATCTGGCAGGGGTGCCCCTGCTACAGGAGAGCATGCTATTCCAGGCACGAAGTTCACAGTCTCCCCATCTCCTGGGTCTCATGTTGTACTATGTTGTCAGTGTTGAGGCATAAGTGTGTGTATATGCATGCAGGTGTGTATACTAATGTGCATACAAGAGTAAACTGTTGTAGTATGTTTTTTTTGGCCTGTTTGAGTCTGGAGATTTGTGACCTGGCACACGTGTGGCGCTGGTTTGGAACCTGGTTTGCGCGCCCCGCGACTTTTGTCCCCCAAAAGAAATGAATTACACACTTATATACTTTAACACTGTTTGGCCCATATCTTATGTACATTACTAGCTAGCTCTTTTATCTTAAATCAACTCATTTCTATGAATCTACCCACCACGTGGCTTGCAGCCCGTGGCTCACCTGAATTCCTACATGCTTCTTCTTCGGGGCACAGATGGCGACTAGTAAACTCTATTCCTTCTTTTTACCTGGCTGCCTCTGATTCTCCACCCACTTCTACGGTGCCCTGCATGGGTCTAAACAGTTATTTATTTACATGGTACAGAGAACATTCCACCACAGTAAACTGCCTAAGCCAGCAAGGGCCCCGTGTCAGAAGGGCCCTTGGGAGGCTAGGTAGTATTGTGTGTGGTGGTACACATTGAGTCACCAAGGGCTATAACCTTCAAGTTGGTCTTTTCTTGGGTCTCTTCCCTGTTACCTGACCCAGCTCAGTAAGTCCGTTGTCAAGGGGCATGCTTACTGAAGATACCCTGGAGAGCAGGCCTGCTTCCACATGTCAAACCAAAGCAGAGCTAAGGGAGATGCCCTGAGATGCCCAGGGCAAGCCCTGGCAGGTGAGGCAGCCACACCTGAACTCTACCCACACCTCAGAGGAAGTCTTCTGTTACAGGTACACCTCATCCAACACCTTCCCTCCCTAGCCTGATGGAAGTGCCTGTCATTGTGTGCCTGGCTCCCTAAAAACACCCCTCCCCACCCAGGTCCTCCAGGGAAGGCTCCAATGTCACACATACAGGTGCATTACAGATCAATCAGTGGTCTCTTCTGCCTCTGGTCTTGGGAGAGATTCCTTACACAGGGCCCTGGGACCCCTCTCAGGTGAGACTTTACAAACATGTTCTGGGAACCAAGGAAGGACTCAAAATGGCCCAATTATCCCTGTCTCCACACCTCAGTGCTATTCTCAAGGGTCAACACCATCAGCCACTCCATAGAAGAGGGCAATGGATCAGAGTATATCCCTGGTGCATGTACTGACATCTTGGAGCCCATTCCCTACAGAAGAACACCTAACTCAGCCTTGATACTGGGATGATGGACTTGGACCTACCTCAGCTGGATATGCCAGACTGAACTGACTTACCTTGGAATTTCTGGCACTCCTTAGGAAAAGGGGGGGGGGGCTGAGAGAGGACTGGGATGAAGGAATGTAAGGGAAATGGTGGAAGATATGAAAAAAAACCCTTCAAATTAAATAAAAATGTAGCAAGTGTAAAAAAACAAAAAAAGTTGGGGTGGGGTGGGGCACAGACCATAGGCACTGCCATCAAGCTAGCTGGGCTGCAATGGTCTCAAGGAGAATTCTGCCCAGAAGGGACAGCTGCCACGTATTTTCTTTGTGTCTCTGTGTGTCCGCTTACTCTGTGTACAATGTACATGGAATAAAGAGGGGGTTGGGTCCCCCAGAATTAGGCTTACTAGCACTTGTGTCCATCCTGGGAGCTGAACCCGAGTCCTCTGCAAGAGCAGCATCTCTTATCATATGGATGATAACGAGGCCACTCTCTGGTTATCAGACGGCCTCAAGGGACATCCAGATGAGATGAGGAGAAACTGCTGCTTGTGGACATTGCCCAGTCAGAGAGCTGCACCTGGGATCTTTGGCCTCCCCCAGGAATCTGGCCTCCCCCAGGAATCTGGGGTTCTGAACATTTAAGAGTCCCAAAGACATTGAGACTGTGATACCTGAGACACACAGCACAGCTCAGAGCATTACACCTTTACTCTGACACCCCAAGTTGACTTAGCTCCTCCAGTCCTGAGTGCAGGTACAGTTGAGTACATTGTAGTTAGGTTCATGGTTCCTTAGGCAGAAGCAGGGGTGTGAAGGTAAGCAAAAAGCAGCAGCTAGAAAGTTCTGTGGCTGGGCCAGCTAACCTTGGGGACTTCTGCATCCATATTCCTCTGACTCTAAGGAAGAAATGGCAAGGTAGATAGCAGGGACTGCTGTTACCAGAGCGCTGGAGCAGCGAATAACAGAGGGGGAATTATTCTGATTAGGCTTACTGAGGTGGAAGACCTGCCCACTATGGGCGGCCCCATTCCCTAGGCTAGGATCCTGGACTGTATCCAAAGGAGGATGTGAGCCGCCATGAGCGAGCCACCATGAGCGAGCCGCCATGAGCCTCCCACTCCCTGCTGTGGGTGGGTTGTTGACCATGTTTTTGACCTTCCTGGGCTCACTGATACAACACTGTATCCCTGTCTTCATCTTTGGCTGGCATTTCCCAGGGCCTGACTCTGTGCCCCAATTTCTCCCCTTTAATCAGACACATGATCCCAGGGACTCATCCCTCTCTAGGCCTGCTTCATCTTCAGGGACATCTGTAGTGGTTTCACTTCTAAATAAGGTCCTATTGCCTAGGACTTCAACACAGGGATTAAGGCTGGTCTGTGACCCAGCATGTTTTTGGGTGAGGGTTGGCAAACATTGCCTGCACAGAGCCAGAGGGCAATATCTACAGGCTACCTGGCTTGGTAACCACTCAGCCCTGCAACTCTGCAAAAGCAGCCTTAGAACAAAGGGAGACTAAGGGCTACACCTGTGTGCCAATAAAACTTTATTTACAAGAATATATGGGGAACTGGATCTGGCCCATGGGCCAGGCTCTGGTTACTGGCCCCTTCTCCTTTGGACAAACTCAGTTTTTGGAATGAGCCAGGCCTGCAACTGGATCAGAAGCTCTGCGTTTTGAGCTGGTGCCCGAATCCCTCCTGACCTCTTATCTATGTAGCAGCCGATAAGCCTGTCATGTGGAGTCCAGACAGCTAGGTGCTGGCTAAATATTAACTCCTGACTGCTCTGCTCACTTGCAAAAAATAAAAGAAGTGTTCTCTGCAGCAGGGACCACTGCTGTTTGCTCTGCAATCATGCACACTAGAGTCTGGTGAGGCTTGGCACATGCTGTGGCTTGCAGGCAGGTCAGGTCAGGTGCAAGAGAAACTTTGCCAGGACTACTGATTCCATTTCTGGGAGTTTGGAACCGTGCTCAGCACCTCACAATTACATCATGATGGGTCCTCAGAGTCTCCTGTCTGGGGAATGTCCCAAGCTCCAGGTAAAGCTGAATAGATGGGACAGGAGCCAGGGACTGAAGCCAGAGCCCATGGGCTCAGTCTGCTAGTTTCTTGTTGCTATAATGAAACACCAGGAGAAACAAGATCTATGGAGGAGAGGGTTACTTTGGCTCATGGTTTGGGAAGTTCAAGACCAGTGTTTTGGGCCTGTACTGAGGTGCATCATGGTGGGAACAAACAGCAGACAAAGCTGCTCACTTCACGGGGAGCAAAGAGTTAAGAAGGGGTTAAGGGAGACACACCCAATGACTTAACCTCTTTTTCCTAGGCCTCACCTCTAACCACAGTGCCCAAGGAGTGAGTACACTTCCAACACTGGTACCTTAGAGACATTCGCATCTAAACTAAGCAAGCCCATATGTGGCATGGCCTCCACCTGTGCAAACAAAATGCCCAAGGACGATGAAGTAGTGAAGAGCACAGCCCGAAGGGGAAGCAAGCAATATCCAAAGGACTGTGCGAACTCACTGCCCGGAGACCAAAGGGCTGTGGCCAGGCTGACTCGATGCCACACCATCTTCTCTCAGTGTCCAATGAGAGAAGGAGCCATGGTGACTCTGGATCCCATGCCTGGGGCTTAGTGGACAGATAGAATGAACCGCCCCAACCAATAAAAGTCATGTGCAAGGAGTCTCGGAGTCCTGGGGAGAGGAGGTGACTTTGCATGCAGTGGTGTGAGTGTGCCCAAAGTTGCCTGGCAGGCCTGGGAAACCTCTGAGGGCCATGTCCCACAGTCTTTCCCCAGATCCCTTACCTTCTTTCCATGGCCTAAGTCAGTTTGGCAGCCTCTGCAGCCGAGTCTGAGCTGGGCATCTGCCTGTCCACTGCCTCCTCCCCCAGGTCAAGAGTACCCTTGTGAGTGAGACAGTTAGTGCCGTGAGAGCCACCAAACCCACAGATATTCAGAAGGCAGGAAGACATATGGCAGGTCACAACTTCCTGTAACTCCAGTTCCAGGGGATCTGACACCCTCTTCTGGCTTCCTTGAGCATTGCATGCACACCACGCACATACATACATACAGGTAAACACTCATACATGTAAAATAAAACATAGACACAGCTGGGTGAAGGTGCTCACCAATCTAACAGCACCATGTCCTAGCCGGTGAATATTTGCCTGGCTTCCTGGGTTTTCTGGCATGGTGGAAAGCACAGTCCAGGAGTCACAGTGAACACAGCATGTCATTCTGGATGCATGATCCCTCCAGCATGTTCTGGGGGACCCAGAGGCATAGATGGGAATACACAGATGCTGCTGCCTCTGCCTAGGTATATAACCCTGATCTAAACCTGGCCTGCTGCCCTAGGTGAGGGGAGCGCCCCTTTTCCATGAAAGGGGTAGAAGAGAGAAAGTGAGGGTATGGGTAAGCAGAGCAGGATCAAACATTAGAGGAGGTAGCCCCGCCTACAGCTGCTACCTCAGCATGAGGAGCTGGCTTTCCTGCTTGCTTCTCATCCTCCTCTTCTTCCTCTTCTCCTAGACCAGGTCCTCCTTCCCTCCCCATACCTTCCTAGACCTCCAAGTTGATCCTGATATTCTCCCCTTAATGTCCACAGTAGCGAGAGAACTGGATGACTTGCCTTGGGCTGCCTTGTCCTTAGTATAGTCTCCATGCAAAAGCTGCTTGAGGCACTTGCCAGCAATCTACTGGCACATCCTACAATCCGCACTGTTTCCCAGGACTTCAGAGCGCCTTGTGTCATTATCTGACCTCCCTCTGGTTCCTTGTCAGTCTCCATACCCCTTCACACAGCCTGTCAGGCCTGCCTGTGTCAGGCCAGACTGTCCCATTAGTTTCCATTGAAGGTCCTTACACAAGAGGGACCACAGCCCAAACTCTCTGTGCACCTTCAGTCACCCACTCTGGGCTGGCTTGTGGCAGATGCTAATCGCTATTTCTGGAATTAGTGACAGGCAATCCATGCCCTGATACCTGACAGAAGGCTTGCAATTGCCAGCTTGCTTAACTCCAACCGAGAAAAATCCAAACAGCAGACTCTGGCTGTGAACTGAGCATTAATGAAGTAGTTATGTGTAGGCATGGTGCTTGAGATGCCAGGAAGGTGACTAGCCAAGGCCCCACCAGAGCCATTAACAAACCGTGGGCCCCTGTGCTCAGGTTTTGAGTTGAGTACCATATTCCTAAAGAGCCATTAAAACAGAACAATGTCAGGGCTATCTCACCCTTGAGATCCTGTGAGTCCCGTGAGGAGTATGATAATGTGCTCAGCTTTATGACTGTCCTGACAGGGGTAACAAAGAATGAGGGAACTATAGACACACCTACAGAAAAGCTGGCAGAGGGCGGGCCGTTTGCTCTGATGGAGACACATGGGCAGTCTGCAGGCTCAGCACTATTTATTTATTATACGCAGTTGAATGAAGAGGACGTGCAAATCAACAATACATAGTCACTCAGGACTTCATCTGCTCCCCATAGAGGAGAATGTGACCCTGATACACAGACATGTGTGACACATGTGACACAGGCCTAGCTCGTGCACTCCTACATGGCCCTCACTTGCTCACTGGGCACAGGCATGCTGGGAGCGAGGATTCCATAATTACAGCTTCAACAGCACTGACAAATCTGCTGTGTGAGTGTCTAACTCCGCTTCCTACCCCCGCTCCTCACCTTAGTGTGCATCTGCCACCAGCATCTGCTCATTCACTCTCTATTTGACAATTTATTTACTCACAGGAAAATCCAGTGTTTTTTTTTTTTTCTCTTTGTTTGCAGCAAAGATAAATTCACTGACCATCTTGCTAGACACAGAGATTCCCTCCACAGAATCATGTCATTCTGTATGTCCATCAACCTCATGTGAGTGTGAGCTTCTGGAAGGCTCAGAGAAAGGAAAGCTCTGTGACCAAGCACAGCTGTGGGCATAGGTCTCAATGTCTGCTAATCTGAGGAGGAAGTACGTCTCATGGCTGTTTTCACTTACATCTTCACCAAACCCTTTTATTCAGAATCTAATTTCTAAGCTTTGGACCAAGCTTGAGCCCTTAGGTCAAGTCCAATCACCACACCTTGGGTCAAGGCTCTAGTCTTGGGTTCATGCCCAGGCTTATCCTGAACCTGAAGGCACTGAATGAGAAATAGGGGTGTGAGGTGAGCCACAGTGAGCCTCCCTTACTGTGCCCCACCCAGGCTGACCAATGAATGCTGTAGACAGAAGATGCTCATGCTGGCCTCCGGCACCTAGCATGGGGGAAGGAGCTTGTGGATCTCTCAAGAGAGCTTAGAGAATGTTTTTCCCATTTCTGGAATAGAAGGCTCCCTGCTGCCTTCAAGAAATCAAAGCAAATTTCTGGCCTTTTGCTTTGATGATCAAGAATGAGCAGCAGGACAACTGCCACAGGGCTGGAGTCTATCCACGGCCTGCCTGTGAGACCACCTGTGTCAGCAATGGGAGGGCTGGGTCCTCAGTTGACACCTGCACCTCCCACATCATGGGAAGATTGGCCTTGTGCCTCAGTCTCCCCGATGGCACCTGTCACCAGTCCCAGGTCATTGAAGGGCTCAGAGAAAGTACACTTGTCCAGAGGCACGTGTTTGGTTTTCACAGCCTGACAGAAGATGGCCTGAAGGCCGACCATAGCTCCTCCTCCTGCCGTCTGTGTCTCTGGGATAGTCTCCTCCCCGCCACCCCCCCCCAGCCACAGTTACTCCACTGTAGAGCACACGTAATACTATAATCCATCCTGCAGGCCTACTGTGGTCATTACTTGTATATCACAGATCCTGGCATACAGTAGGAGTTCAATAATTGCTCACCTCACACTGGGAACAGCTCCACAGAGACCATAGCTGAATGGCCAGAATAAGCCCCTGTGATGGGCATTTCACATCTCACCTTGTACATAGTGGACGGCATACCATACTGAGTACATGGGTGAGTCTCTATTCTGAGCAAACTTAGGATTTGATGTAGAGCTCAGCAAAAAGGCATGGCTACTACACCTTGTTGAGCCTAATTTTTTGGTCAGTATTGGGGAATGAATCTAGAACCTTTGTGTATGCTAGACACATGCTCTATCACTAAGCTACAGCCTCAGGCCTCCTTTGGCTTTTTAATGTCCAGAGAGGTCTGGAACTCTCTTATCCCAGATAGGACTTGAATTGGCTATACTCCAACCTCAGCCTCCTAAGTAGCCAGGATTATGGTCCTGTACCACCAGACCCGGGCCAATCCTAAAAATTTTAGGACAAAATTAAGAAATTAAGATTCTTCTTTATGCCAACCACAACCAGCAGTGATGGTTATGAATTGTACCTAGGGATGGTCTAGACAGTTGCTTGGTATGGACGCTGCCTCAAAGTGCCATGGTGAGCTGAGATGTAGCTGGTATTGTGACTGATACATTTAGTGCTTGGCTGCACCTCCTTCAGAGCTGGGGTCACATGTGGTACCATTGCCTGCCTACAGCTATGCATCTATAGCTATTGATTGTGTTCAATGCCAAGGAGTCATCTTTTCTGCTCTGTCTATAATGGGCCTTTTCTGGTTTGTACAAAGAAACCCTATGGACCAGTATGAAGTTCAGCCGGCATCTCACAATAGTTCTAACACACAGGTGGGTGACTGTCTTTCCTTTGCAGGCCAAGGTCCTTGCTGTGTAAACCTGTGCTAATGGGCTGTGACTCCATGTGACAATTTAAAAATTGACTTCAGAAACACAGTATAAGTGAGGACGCTGCTGAGTATTCAGAGTTGGGAGCAAATCCTGCCTGCTCCTCAATGATCTGGGTCCTATCATTTTCTCCCAGAAGCCACTCTGCCCATCTTCCCTGGACCTGTCAGACCCTCTGTTCCTCAGATGAAACTATCATGCCTGCTTCACAGCCTGAGCCCTAGGAATACAATACTACCCAGGGAGAGCCAAGGGCTGTAGGGATGAGGAGGCATGGTTGCCCGGAAAAGCAGCCATCAGGGAATCTTGTGTGATTGCTAAGGGTTCTGGGGAAAGCTGCACCTGGGAGACACCAGCCTCCTTCAGCTGCTCAAGGTCCCTCAGCTTACTCCAGAAGGGCACAACACCTAAACACTTTGCCCCTTTGGCGTCACTGAGGATGTGACCCATGATTTAATAGCCCCCTTGACACCTCTGCACCCTTTCGTCTACCTGGGCACGAGGACAATTTCTGAGAAGGCTGTGCCTCCCGGTCATGGTAAAGATGGACCTTTTCAGGCCCATGAAGAATAGAGTGGCCTTTTGTGCTTTTGTAAATCATGGTGATGAGCTCCAGCAGGCAGCTTCAGAGTGTAGGCAAGAGGGAGCAGAGGGAAAGATGTGCTTCAGACCTCAGGAGCCGGGGTGCAGATAGAAACAGATTCTCCTGTCCTGGGAGGAGCAAAGGGACCCTCGGCCACCTCCTGATGTCCTGTGCACCTCCACCTCTGCTGATGGCTTCCCCATCCTGCCTGGCTGTCTCCCACTGGCAGCCTGCTCCAGAGCTAGCAATCCTGTCCATATGGACTGGACCTGGGCTGTTCTAGCACAGCATTCAATACAGCTCTCATTCTCTTGCAAAACTCTTCTAGTGTCCAAGACAAACTGTGTCTGTTCTTTAAAGCAATGTCATGCTAGTCAGGTGGTGGTGGTATACACCTTTAATCCCAGCACTTGGGAGGCAGAGGCAGGCGGATCTCCAAGTTCGAGGTCAGCCTGGTCTATAGAGTGACTTCCAGAATGACCATGACTAACACCGAGAAACCCTGTCTCAAAATCAAATTAAAAAAAAAAAAAAAACAGTCATGCTATATATTTATATGTTTGTGTGTATGTGTATGTACTCACATATGCCACAGAGATATTGGAGGACAAATTTCAGAAGCTGGTTTTCTCCTTCTACCAAATTGATCCTGAAGACCAAACTCAGGTGGGTGAGGCTTGGCAGCAAGCCCCCTTCCCCATTCAGTCAGCCCTTCTTATTTCATCTTTATGAAACAACATCTCAGGGATTCCAGGCTGGCCTCAAACTTGCGATGTAGCTGAGGGTGAACATCTAATCATTCAAAGTACTGAAATTACAGGCGTGTGCCACCATATCCATATGTGATGCTGGAGATGGAACCCAGAGCTTCCGGCTAAATAAGGATTGTAACTGAATCACAGTCCACCCTAAGATAGCAAGGGCATCATGATAAGGCCATAGCCGGTGATGTTTACTAAACAGCTGCTAGACCTGCTGACCTAACCTCTCCCAACCCACTGATCATCTCACTTCATGTTTACAACCTCAGAAAGGAACAGCACAAACCTGTGTTACCAGTAAGGGACAGAGAGCTCCAACCATTTGTACAGACTCAAGTACAGGGAGGATTTGAACCCAGCAACTGTAACCCCAGCTAACATCTCATACTTCCCTGGTCTCATCCACCCACATCTTCTAGTCCATCCCAAGAAGCCTTTGCCCCTCAGAGTTTGTGCACAGTGGCTTCCAAATCACCTGCTTAAAATCCCAATATCCAGGTCCATGTGGTAGTAGGGGCCGAAGGGATGGAGCCCCTGAATATAGCAGGTAGTCACATATTCCGTGTGACTGGCCAAATGCAGCGTCTGACTCTGCTAAACTCATTTCATACATGTCCTTTTGGGGAACTTAAGGAAAGAGAGACCCAGACTTGGAAGCTCACAACTTGGCCCTGACTTTAGCACTTGCTGCGCACATGACCTTGAACAATCAGGTGACCTGTCTGAGGTTCTGTCCCTCCCCAGGAAAAGGATTTGAAAGTGTCTGGAGGGTAAGAGGGCTACAATGTGCTCCTTCAGTGATGAAGCATCTGAGGGCTCAGTAGTGGACGCTCCTACACATCATTCTATCTTGAGAACCTCAGAAGCCAGAATCATGGCAGGCCACCTTCCTCCCTCCCACCCTTGGGCAAACATCTCCTAACTGTTTAAAATAAAGATGGGGGGGGGAGCGTAAGGGTTCCCACCCTGCTCTCACGCAGAGTGTGGTGTGGCAGAGCCTCTCGTTTGTGCTACTTTGTTCTCTACACCACCCACCGCAAGGACCTGCTGTCTTCCCCACTGAGTTCACAGGTCTTGGCGTTAGTCTCCACCTAGAGACATCTTTCTCGGGGGATTTGCCCCTCCCACACATTAGCCCTGGGCACCCCAGAACCTCCAGGCTGTATTCAGTGGGTATTAGCTACCAAGCTAAAAATTGCCACTCAGGGGTATATGACCTTCCAGAATATTCCAAAAATGACATCCTACTAGATGAAGAGAAATTCCACAAAGACAGTTGCCTCAAGTGACTTCGCTAGGGACGATATTAGTCCTCACCGAGAAAGGGCTGAGCACATGTGGGAGGAACAGCCTATGCCCATCTCACAATCACACGCTGACAGCCTCCTCCTCACTGTTACACCAGTCAAGCTATGGCATTTGGGATAACCAAGTACCCCCTTCATTCAGACCCAGTCACTTGTCAAGGCCCTTGAAACTTACATACCCAGACCTCAGCCTATCCAAGGGCTGTGAACTATGAAGATATTGTGACACCTGTGGCAGAGTATGTGCCCAAGGTAGAGAGAGGTCGTCAGCTACAGATGAACAGCTAGGAGCAGGAAGACTTCCTGGAGGAGGCAGTCTTTGCCTGAAACAGAAACTTTGCCCTTGACCTGTTAATTGTACCTCAGATCAAGTGCGAGGCCAATACTGCCCTACGCAGTGAGGAGGCCGTCAGGCCTGACACTGCAGGACAGGGTGGACCTGGCTCATTTGGCATGGAAGTTCATAGTCTCTAAGTCAGTTCCCCAGAGGACATTTCCCAGGAACCTGACCAACTCTGGTGGCTGAACAGAGCCATCTGACTGACCTGCCTCCAGACCTGCTCTGCACTGAAGAAAGGTGAAAATAAACTTCCTGGAGAGGTAGGGCAGCACAGGCTAGGGTGGAAGTCACATTCCACAAATCATTCATGTGGCCACACAATGCGGCCACAAAGGCCAGTGCTCACAGGTCACTGAACCAGAAAGCCAGGGCCCAGGGACATCTGTTAGGCGCAAGGACCTTTTGGAGTATGAAGCTGAACTGTGGGGAGGGACCCATGGGGCTTGGGCCTTTACTCCTTGCCACCCTCCTCCTGAGCCTCACTTTTGAGCTAGCCTGGGGCATTGGCCCATATCTTGTGCTATGCTTCACCATCATCCTTGCTCATCTCTGAGTGGCAGGGACAAGAGAGGAGGGCACAAACCAAAGGCTGCAAAACAGCCAGTCTCCTCAAGGCCTGATCACAGGTATTAGAGACCCTGAAGTGTTAACTATCTCCCCCAGGGTAGCAACAGGTCCAGAGAGAGATCCATGTGTGCTCTGGATCAGACCTCATTTCTGAGACTCTGACAGATGCTCCATCAAGGTGAGAGTTCCTGGCAACAGATGGCCACCATGCATCCAGCATCATAGCTAGGCCTGTCTGCAGGTGGCTGAGCAGATCTGACCTGGAGCAGTACCTGTTCAGCAATTCCTGGAGCTTGGAGGCTGGGTGTGGCTCAATGTCTGAGCCCAGGGTTCTGACCAAGCCTTCTTTCATTCCTTGGAATCTTAGAGCTCCAGGGGTTGTCAAAGTAAGTGAGTACTCTTGGGCCTGAGTCCTGGGCCCTCACTTGCTGGGATGACGGGGGTAGCTGCTATGGTAGGCAAGCTGGTGTGGTTCCACCCTTCATCATGTCCATAGCTGCAGGAGGCTGTGCTTGGCCTTTCCACAGGCTCTGGCTGCTCTTTAGCTTGCTGCTTGTAGGAACTAGGAGGTGGGGGATGATGACAAGGGCCCTGAATGAATAGTGTCACCTTCCATTTCACAGGTTAGGAGGCTGAGCATGCTGCATGCCTAGCTGTGGACTCCACACAGTTGTACCCACTGCCTCAGGTCCATTGGAAAGTCTGACCCTGAGAAACACACTATGAATAGTTTATCACTTAAAAGGCAATTAGACATCCCCCCCAAACAAGAGTTGTGTGGTGTTCCCACCAACTGCTCAGAGACATGGAAACTTGTCTCAAGATCCTTTCCCCTCAATCCAAAAGTCCAAGCTAGAAACCATCACAGAACTGTCAAAAATGAATACCCACGACTCCCAGCTTCTTCCCTGCTCTGTGACTAGCTTGTCCCCCAGCTTGCTACTTCTGTCCAATAGCACAATGTGCATTTTTTTAGACTTTCTGAAGACATGGAATCACACAGCACATCCTGTCCCCTCTGGACCCTGTCAATCACCGTAACCATTCTGAGGTCTGCCCATGTACGTCATTGCATGGGTCAAATGTTTGTGGCTTTGCTGATGCCAAGGCTGTAATCTGCCACCCATTGGTTTATTTATCTGTGGGTGGCTATGTGGGATACTTCCAGATCTGGGCTGTTACGAATGACCTGCTGTGAACATCTGAGAATGTGTCTTTGTGTGGACAGGTCTCTCCTTGTGAGATGTTGAACCTCGCTTTGTAATGTCTACTCTGTGTCACTCAAACATTAGTTTATGCTTTTCCTGGGTTGTGTTCTGGGTTCTCTCTCCCCACTTTGGCAATAGTCTTGCTGTAAAAATGGACACAGCAGAGTGTCCTGTTGCGTGAAGTCTGGCTGGCTTGTCACTGTTAGAATGTGTGGGAGGTGATGCTGAGACAGTATCAGATTACCGGAGCCTTGCAGCTGGCATCTTGGTTTCTGGGGAACTTTGACTGAGAGCCCTGAATCTCTATGAAGGAAGTCTGACCCCATGCTGTAGCAAGTTCTCAAAAGATCCAGATTACTGGTCCCAGCTATGCAATCACCATGCCAACACACCAGATATCTCCATGAAGCCATCTTGAATGTGCAAGAGAATACCAGAGAGAGCCTGGCTAACGCCATGTGGAGCTGAAGAACTATCTGGCAGAGCCTACAAATGCTTGGTGTGCAAGATGAGAAAGTGTAAAGGCCCTGGTGGTTGCTTTACCAGTCTCAGACTCGGGACCACTTGTTACTCTGCAATAGTGACTGTCACAGACTGCTATAACAGACTTGGGTTGATTTTGCTTACAGAGATGCTCTTAGTCCCAGAATGATGCCTGGAAGGTGGTAGAAGTTCAGTGAGTACTCATTAAATGAGTGGGTTTCTTGAGATGCCTTAGGGTATAAAAGCTCTTGCTGCCAACCTGAAGACTTGAGTCTGAGCCCCTAGACCCACCCACATGACAGAAGGAGAGACTCCACAGAGTTGTTCTCTGACCTCCGCAAGTATGCTGTGGCATGCCTGCCTGCCTACACGCACACACCACAGAGAGAGAGAGAGAGAGAGAACTGACTTAAAGATTCTCACTAAAAGGGATCTCCATCAGATACTGGGACTTGCATGCTGTATGATTCTCATGGAGCCTCGGTTTCCCTAGCCATAGTCAGGCTCACTCACCTACACTGTGAGAAGTGGGGGAGGTATGTAGATGAGGATGTGTGATGTGCTGTGCACAGGGCTTATGTGCTAGCCTGAGTGAGACTCTTAATGCTTGCAGCATGTGCTCTCCTCAAGGTCCCTAATGGTGTCACTGACTGACCACCACTGGAACAGTGGTCCAAAGGCATTTCCCACCCTATCCCAGGGCCTCGTCCTCTGTGGAGCAAGCATGGCTGAGAAGAACTGAAACAAAGACCCTGCCACACTTGATCTGTGCCCGTGGTCACCTTGAACGAGTTCTCGGGTCAGCTAAACTTGAGTACATCAGAGTAGTCCCAGCATATGACCTCCTTTGATCAGGCCTCCGTGCCTTTCCTGGGACAGAGGCCAGCACAGCTTTCATTCTCTTGTCACACCTGCAGGTCATGTCCTGACCCTTCATGGCAAGGACGGCTGGAGATCCCACCCAGGGAGACAATTTAACAATGGCTTGGGCAGGGTCTTTTGGTCGAGAGCTTGGCATGTCTCATAGCAAACTCTGTCCACGGCTATACAGCTTCACGCACCACCCCAGGGAGAAGAAGGGATGAGCCAGAAGTCAGGATCAAGGTCTCAAGGTCATCAGTTCTTGCTTGCTCCTAAATGTACCGTTGGCTACAGCTCAGGTTGCAGGCATTCAGGGGGCTGGCATGTGCTCTGTGAACTCAGGGAAGGAACTGGGGAAAAGGTGGAGAGACTGGTCTAGACCAGCGTTTATTACCAGGGACAACTTGTGGAGCAGACACTGGGGTGACTCAATAGTCTAGTGCCTCCAGGGTAGGACACAGTAATCCATCCCTTCCCCTCCCTCCTCTCCCCTTCTTTTCTGCTGTGACATCTATTAAGGAAGCGTCTGCTAAGTGTTTTCAAAATACTGAGTGCTCTGGGGACAGGTGTTGGTCTCTAAACCACCTAGCTCTCAAGTGAACATTTTGAAGACAGGGTACAGTAGCTGGCTAGCAAGGGTTGCTGGGAGTAGCAGGGACTGATGCAGACAAGGCAACACAGGTCATCCCAATGCTAATCAGAACTGGACCATTTATTATTTAAAGGGACCAGACCCAGTGTCAGGTGCCACCTCAGTCCTCCCAGGGACCAAATGGGCACATTCTCCTGACCCTACAGGGAACAAGAGCCCTAGATGGCAAACTCTGAGAAGTACAGTATGTATAGAGCAGGTCCTAGAGAGCACCCATGGGGTTTCAAGAGGATTCATCCTACAGGTGTTCCCAGCATGAACGGAAGGGTTCAGCCATCAGACGGTAGGACATACTGGAGCTGGTGAGGCAGCTCAATTGGTAGAGAGATGCCTATCATGCTCAAGACCCTGGATCCAACTTCCAGCACAGCATACAATGGATATGGTACCTCTTGTTTCAGTACTGAAGCAGGTGGATCAGGAGAACCAGGACCTCAAGGTCATGCTTGGCTAGACAGTGAGTTAGTCTGGTTACCCTGGCCTGTGTAAAACCCTGTAGAAGGTGGAGGGAGAAGAGGAGGGAGGTGGAGGAGGACAATGACAGCATCAGCATCAGCAGCAGGCTAACCAGTACATCACGAGACTGCCTGGAACTGGAAACGAAGTACCAACATTTCAGGGTCAGGGCTGACATGATGGCAGTTAAGAGCCCTGGCTGCTTTTCCAGAGGACCTGGGTTTAATTCATAGCACCCACATGGTGGCTCCCAACCACCTATAACTCTAGTTCCACAGGACCGAAGCCCTCTTCTGGCTTTCTTGGGCACCTCACACATGTGAGGCACAGACATAACAATTTTAATAAAAAAAAAAAAACTGACGTGTGGATGGAGACAGACTGGAAGGATACTCATCAGGAAGGCTGTGTCCGTGTTGGGGTTGGGGAATCTTCCCCAGCAGCCAGCAAAGGTGTGGGGATGATTGATGAATGACCTCATAACTCAGCATAATGGCACATGCCTTTGATCTTGGCACCCGGGAGGTGGAGGTAGGAGGGTCTGTGTGAGTTTCAGGAGACCCTGGTTTTTCCTAGTGAGTTCTGGGCCAGCCAGGGCTACACAGTAAGACTTTGTCTCAAAAAAGAAATGAAAAAACAAACCAAAACAAAACCAACAAAACATGGGTTACATTCTTACATTCATGTGGGTTTGAAGAAGCTGGGTATGAAAGGGACACCAGAGGCTGGGGAGAAGCAGGGTCAGGAGGCTGACTTTTCTCAGGACACATAGTGGGAGGCTATGATTGACAGTCAGATACAACAGTCTTTCAAATGTCCTCAACACGGAGAGATGGTAAAATTTAAGGTAAGAGAGAAGCTAGTCATCTTGTTGTGATTATTCTACACATATAGACTGAAACATCACACTACCCCATAAATGTGTACAATTACATAGCACATAAACCCAGAACATCTAGAACGGCTGTGACGGGAACCCTGAGTTCCTGGAACGATCCTGCTGGTAATTCTATGGGAATGAGCTCCAGCAGACCATGGCTGTGATGGCTGCTCCAGAGCTGGGTTTAAAGAGTTCTGTCTCCACCTCCTAAGGGCATGGCTTGGTCACATGACTTGCTCTAGCCAATAGGAGTTCTAGATAATGGCTGTGAGCTACCATCTAGGTGCTGGGAACTAGGCTCAGGTTCTCTGCAAGAACAACTCTGAGCCATTTCCTCAGCCTCAGCATTTTTTAAATGTGTATGTGTGGGAGCCGGGGGAGAGAGAACAAGCAGGTACAGACATGCTATGGCCTATATGTGGAGGCCAGAGGACAACTGACTTTCAGGAGTTGGTTCTCTTTCCACCATGAGCTTCCCCGGATTAAACTCAGGTTGTCAGGCTTCAATGGCAAGAGCCTTTACCCCCGAGCCCAAGAGATGGCTTTAAAAGAATTTCTATAATGGAATCAAAGACACTGAGGACCCTGGCAGGGGAGCTTGGCACTCAGGAACTCTCACATATCTTTGTGACTTCTGCAAATCTCCTTTCTGTATATTATTTTCTTTTTGCAGTGCTGGTTAGAACCCAGAGTCTTGTATATGCTGGGGAAACGCCCCACCATGGGACCACCTTGGCAGTTCTATTTTTGTTTGTAAAACGTACCCGTGAACCCCTGTATAGGGCACGCACCTATAATCTCCACACCCAGGAAACAGAGGCAGGAAGATCTCAAGTCAAAAGCTAGCCTAGGCTACATAGTGAGACCCTGTCTGTAGAGGTGGACATTTGATCATTAGGGTATGTGCCTGCCTTTGAAACCTGGTAACCCTTGAGGCATCCAGGATCAGGCTGTAGGCAGTGCCCACAGACAGCTCAAACAGTACCAGGAAGCACTCACCCCTCCACCCGATCATAAATTAGGCGCTGGCAGTGCTTCAGGAGGACATTCTGGCCATAGTGTGAAGCTTTCTGGAAGCTTCCACTGAGTTCTGAGATTTCCCAGCTCAGAGGCTTTCACAGAGTGGCTCTGAGTGGGCCTTTGGTTTACCAAGAAGGAATTTAGCAGTTCAACCAACCTCACGGAGAAAGCAGGCCTTCAAGATGAGGCAGAGTGTGGACATGGAGAAAGAAATGGAAAGCATTCAGGAGCATTTCAAACTCTGGAGGTGCTACAGTGCCGTAGATAAGTGTCTGAAAACACAGGCAGGCAGAGCTGTCCCAGCTACCCATCAGCTACCGCCACAGGCTATCCACGGCAGCCTGCATAGATGTAATCACACACATGTCCATGTGCCAGGGGAACAGAGAGAAGGATGTAAAGGAGAGAAAGAAGGGAGGGAGTCAAGAGCAGCCTAAAAGATCCCCCTTTCGTACCCACCTCTCCAGCTTCCATAGTCCCTGAACCTCTCCTAATCTGACTCTTGAGGGTCACAGCAACCCCCAATTCAGCTGCTTTCCCGTCTTGGCCTGACCATGTCCCTAAGATGGTATTCACTGTCCTTGCTAGAGTCACACAAAGACTGGAGTTCAAACACAGGTCCACCCAGGAAGGGTCATGTAACCTAGACACCCACAGCAGCTTGGTACTCCACTTCCAAAAACTGGGAAAATAACAGCACGTCCTCTGTGTGACTATCAGGGAAAGATGAGCCTGAATTCTGTAGTGTGTGGCCATAAAGTGTGCTCAGATTCTAGCTGTCACCGTCACCACCAAAACAGGCCTCTCAGGGGTCCGGGACAGAAAATTTCCATAAGAATGCTGAAATGCTCTTTGTCTTTTTTTCTTCTTCTCTAACACTATGTTTACTGTGTATACAGCTGGCGCAAAAGCACTAGTGATTGAGTCTTAGTGGAGATCACACCAGTGGGGTCAAACTATTAGCTGAACTATGTTCTTCACATTGTTTATTCGAGTTTTAAAAAAGCAAAACCAAAAATTGAGGTTGTGGAGATGGTTCAGCAGTAAACAGTGCTTGCTGTGCAAGCACAGGGACCTGAGATCAAATCCCCAGCACACACGTAAAAGCCAGGCTTAGTTGCTGATGCCTGTAACCCAGTATTATAGGGCAGAGACAGACAGACAGTTATCTTAGCAAAAACAGCTCTGGATTCTGAGAGAGACCCTGCCTCAAAAAATAAGATGGAGAGCAATAGAGGAAGACATTAAACACCAATGTCTGGCCTTGGCATGCAGGCTCACGGGAGCACAGGCACAGACAGACAGACACACGCACAGCTTAAGAGTGTCTTTGATGACAATGTGAATATAACTCAACAGCAGGGTGTAGGCACAGCATACAGAAGGCCTGAGTTCAATACTATCACTTAAAACAATGAACGGATGCAGTAAATTTGACTAATACCTTTGAACACGCCCCCTCACCCTATACATGTCTTTTAATCAAATGAGATATTACTTATTGTTCTTTGATTCATATAAAGGCCGGATGGCTAATTTAAGGGAAAATATTTAGATGTTTGAGTTGTCAGCTAGTCACCTATTATCACATGTACTTATTCACTTGTGTCTTGGGAGGTGCTTGTGGAGGTCAGGGGGACCTGTAGGGATTGGTTCTCTCTATTATGTAGGTCAGTCTCTGCTATCAAAGTAAGGTTACCAGAATTGGTGGCAAGCAACTTTTACCGCCTACGCCATCTTGTTGACCATTAGATTTACTACTTCTTAAGAGAACTCTGTGTGCGCTTGAGAGAATAACAGACCCACCCCACCGTGGCATCTAGTAAATGGTCTAACAGAATTTACAAATGTACCAAGAGCATCTGCTACCCGAGGAAAACCAGTGGCAGAACATGTCATGATGATACTTGTGCTTTAGAGCAAAATATCCAGGCTTGAAAATAGTTCAGTGGTATTGTGGTTTAAAAGAAAATGGCTCCCAAAGGGAGTGGCACTATTAGGAGGTGTGGCTTTGTTGAAATGGGTGTGGCCATGTTGGAGGAAGTGTGTCACTGTCGGGGTGGGCTTTGAGGTCTCATATATACTCAAGCCAAACCCAGTGAGACAGTTCATTTCCTGTTGCCTGCAAGAAGTGGAACTTCTTGTTCCTCAGCTCCTCCAGCTCCATGTCTGCCTGTACATTGCCAGGTCCTGCCATGATGATCATGGAGGGAACCTCTGAACCGTGAGCCACTCCAGTTAAATGTTTTCCTTTATAAGCACTGCCATGGTCATGGTGCCTGTTCACAGCAACAGAAACCCTAACTAAGTGGTGAGACATTGGTCATGCAACCTTATTGACCTGAGTTTAATCCCTAGACCTGGGCAAAAGTGGAACAAAAGAACTGACTTCACAAAGTTGTCCTGTCTGCCACATATGCACCACGGCATGTGTACACACAACAATAATAACAGTAGTAGAATTACCACAAAGTTGTCCTGTCTGCCACACATTCACCATGGCATGTGTACACACAATAATAATAACAGTAGTAAAATTACCACAAAGTTGTCCTGTCTGCCACACATGCACCACGGCATGTGTACACACAACAATAATAACAGTAGTAGAATTACCACAAAGTTGTCCTGTCTGCCACATATGCACCACGGCATGTGTACACACAACAATAATAACAGTAGTAGAATTATTACTGTTTGGAGACAGGTCTCTCTCCATAGCTCTGGCTGTCTTGAAAGTCATTATGTAGACCAGGCTGACCTTAGACTCACAGAGATCCACCTACCTCTGCTTCCAGAGTGCCGAGATAAAAGACATACACCAACATGGCTGGCTAATAATAAAATTTTTAAAGAAGTTTATTTTAAAGCAATAAGAATTAGAATTCATCTGGCAAAGCTGATTTGCCACCATGATTATATATAGGACCATTATATAAAGGACCTTCTATACTAAGATGACTTTTTGGGAGACAATGCTGATGACATTAATACATAAGACTCCTTGACAATAGATAATGAAACACTCAACATTTGGAACACCCACTTGGTGTGGCAGTGTGTGCCTATAATCCTAACACTTGGGATATAGAAGCAGGAGGACTAGAAGTTCAAGGTTAGCCTTGGCTACATAGTTTGAAGCCAGGCTGGATTACATGAAATTGTAATGAATTCTTCAGAAAACAATCTACCTATCCTGAGCTTTCCTGGTGACAAGGTGTGGCCATGGTTACACGATTAAGGTAACTTCTAATTTCCAATTCCTTGTATGTGATGTCAGCTTCCAATCAGAACACTGCAGGAGCCCAGAGGACTTGCACTCTGCTGTGATGGAGGCAGAGTATTTTTTTTTTCCAGAAACATCAGTAAAGCCAAGTGCAGAGGCAGGAGGATTGCTGTGAGTTTGAGAAAGCTAGACTCTGCCTCAAAACAAACAAACAAACAAACAAAGCTGGCAGTGCACACATTTAATCGCCAGCATTCAAGAGGCAGAGGCAGGAGGATCTCTGTGTGTTTGAGACCAGCCTGGTCTACACAGTAAGCTCCAAGGGCTACTTACCCCAAAAAACAAACACAAAACACAATGTTGCACGTTATTCAAACCCTTTCAAGTAGAATAGTTACTTCTCACAAGAAAGAAAGAAAGAAAGAAAGAAAGAAAGAAAGAAAGAAAGAAAGAAAGAAAGAAAGAAAGAAAGAAAACAAAACAAAATAAAACAAAACAACTCGTGCTAGCCAGCAGTGGTGGGTGGCCCATGCCTTTAATCCTAGCATTTGACAGACACAGGCAGGAGGATCTCTGTGAGTGATCTAAGACAGCCACAACTGTTACACAGAGAAACCCTGTCTCAAAACAAACAACAATAACAACAAACAAAACAAAACAAAATCAATGCAAGTGATGTTAACAGGATCAAATTTTTGTTGTTATTTTAGAGTAAATTAGTGAGAATTCAGACATCAATAGGGTTAAGTTCTTGAATGGTAAATAGTGATATTTCAAACCTCAGAAACAGCTTCCCTGGGTTTTCAATTTCCTAAGAGTTTGAGAATAGTTTGAGAGACAGTATGTTAAGAAACAAACAGGAATTGGAAAGATGTCTCAGTGATTGTGTGCTCACATTTCTCTTACAGAGGACCCAGATTAAGTTCCCAGCACCCACTCCTGGTGGCTCACAACCACCTTTAACTCCAGCTCCAGGGATCCAACGCCCTCTCCTGACCTCCAGAGGTAACTGCACATGCACATATATAACATTCAAAAAATAAATTTAATAAACAGACAAATTCATTAATAAAATAAGGGGCTGGGAGTATGGCCCAGTTGGTAACTGACTGCCTAACATTCACAAAGCCCTGGGTTTGATTCCCTGCATCACACAAACAAGGTGTAGCAGCCTGTATTACCAGCACTCAGGACTCAGAGGCAGGAGGATCAGGAGTACAAGCCCAGCCCCTACACCATAGCAATTTTTAGACCAATCTGGAATATATGAGACCCTTTCTCCAAAATCAAACAAACGACAGGCCAATGAGATGGCTTGGAGGGTAAAGGCATCTTCTGCCAATCCCGACGACCCACATAATGGAAGGAAAGAAATGAGTCTTGCAAGCTGTCCACACAAACATCCTGGCAAATAAATGTTTGTATGCACATAAACATGACTCTCTGTCTCTCTCTGCCTCGCTCCTTCTCTCAAAACACACTAAATTAGAAATGCAATACAGAAAATAACAAAAGAAAAAGACAGATTTTCAAAACAGATCTTTGTCATGTTATAGTGGCTAAAAGAGGAAGAGAGAAGAAAACATGGAAACAGCTCAGATGTCCAATGACAGGAAAATGGCTGAATAAATAACGGAACCTCCATTTGGTGGAACATTATGCAGTCATTAAAAATTATGTCCTTGAATCGTATTTATTGTTGTTGGAAATTGCTCAGCATGTTCAACACACTGTTAAGAGATTTTAAAAGAAAAACATGAAAGAAAGCAATTTTCATGACTGCGGAGATTTACAGGGAGGCCGGGCAATGGAATCCTGGGAAATTATCAGACACTAGATAGTCCTGCATGCTCTCAAGAGCACAGTGGAGGGCATGGGGCTATCTAGGGGTGAGTTTAGATACACCCCCAATACCATGCTTCTTGCTCATTCATTTTTTACTTTTAAACTCACGAGGAGACCAAACACCTGAGGCCAACATTTCCATTCTTACCCCTCAGGGCAGCAGAAGTACCTTCTAAGTCCTTGGCTTCCCACACTCGATTTTCTTCCCAATCTGACTTCAGCTCTGGGGACCACTGCCCTAGTGCCTGCTTGGATTCCCAATCCTCACCCAAACTGGAAACTTCAGGTCTCATCTAAACTGCAAGATGGTGGAGCAGAGACTGCCAGGGCAGAAGTCTTTGGGGCATTGCTTTTCCCTGGAGCCCCCACCGGCTGTTAACAAGTGTCTCTGTCATCTGCTGCCTGCTCTGCAGGCGCATGTCTGCTCATTCGCCTCATTACAGTGCATAAATCCCTCTGCATGTTCAACCTCCACCTGCCACATCTGTCTGCAATTTGTGCCCCCTGTGCAGGGGCTGGTGCGTAAGTGAGGTCTTCATGACCCTGCCGGATTCCAGGTGGAATGCTCCGGCTGTTCAGACACTAGCTTTTCAGGGACACTGTTGTTTTGAGGGCATGGGCTCTGGGGTGCCTTTGGCCTAGAAGTCAGATAGGTGGTGAGCAGATCTGAGAAGGTGGGCCCAGCCCCTGCCATCTGCCAATCACTACACTTGTGCCTGTCATCATCTTGTTTGTCCCTCAACCCTCTCGGCCCGAGAGGCAGCCTCTCATTGGCCCTGAAGGAAGAAACATGGGCACTACCATTGCTGAAAAGGAATGCAGGTTCAGGCCAGTTGGAAACATTAGACAAGGTCAAAATTAGGAAGACGTGGAGCCAGATGTGGTGGTTCATGCCTGCAATCCCAACCCTTGGAAGGCTGATGCAAGTGGATCACACTGACTTAACAGCCAGCCTAGGCTACATAGTGAGCACAAGGCTAGCTTGGGCTATAAAAGAAAACGTGGTATTGAAATAAGAAGGGAAAGATAGAGCTGGAGTACCAGTTCAGTTCAACTCTGGCTCCAGAGCTGGCCATCCCATGGCTGAGCTCACATGGTCTTGATCTTCTATCTCAAGCTGACAGTACATGTCTACGGGCAGAGGAAGAACAGACAGGACAGCGGAACAGAAAAGGCCTCTGCTTTGCAGGGCTCTGGGACCTTGGTCAAGTTACTTGACATCCCTGAGGCTCACCCAGTGTCTTCACAGAAAGCTAACATAGAGTCCTTTTGGATGGGTTGGTCCCCTGCAGAGAGGCCACCATGAGTGGTCCTCAGGCAGATAAGGTAGAAAGTCTTCTGTGGTGGTTTGAATGAGAATAGCCTTCACAGGCCTGTTTGAATACTTGGTCCCCAGTTTGTGGAACTGGGAAGGATTAGGAGGTGTGGCCTTGTTGGAGGAGGTGTGTCACTGGGGGTGGGATTTCAGGTTTCAAAAGCCCACCGCATTCCCAGTGTGCTCTCTCTCAGCTGTTGTCAAAACATGTAAGCCCCAGCTCCAGCACCAGCACCATGCTGGTCTGCCTGCTACCCGACTTCCTGCCATGATGGTCATGAACTTAGCCATCTGGAGTCCCCCTGGTGCTGCTCAGCCAGGCCATGAGACTCCATAGTAAAGACAGGACGGATATTATGAGGTCCTTGAGCCGAGTAAAGGGCAGCTGTACAGGTTGGAATGGACCTCTAGATGTCTGCATAGAGAAAAAGCAGGTGTATTTGACAAAATGAACTTCCCAAGCACATAGCCTTCATGTACTAGCTGGGTCACAATGCTCATATCATCAATATCCACAGTCACTGCAACCCTAACTTCAGTGGTCTGAATAAAACTGACCCCATAGCCCATAGGGCCTGGTACTTTCAGGAGGTATGGGCTTGTTGGAGAAAGTATGTCACTGGGGGTGGGCTTTGAGGTCTCAAATTTCAAATAATCAAGCCAGGCTCAGCGGCTCCCTCCCTTCCTGCTGCCTGAGGATCTAAATGTAGCACTCTCAGCTATCTCTCTGGCACGACATCTGCCTGCATGCTGCCGTGCTTCCCACCATGACTATAATGGACTAAATCTCTGAACTACAAGCTAGCCTCAGTTAAATGTTTTCCTTTATAAGAGTTGCCATGGTCATGGTGTCTCTTCTCAGCAATAGAAGCCCTAACTAAGACATTGTTGAAATAAGTTCCCCGCCAACGAGGTGTCCCACATGTCTTGAAAGTTACATAGATGCATCCTCCCTATGGCTCCTTACACATCCTTGGGGATGTTAACAAAGTACCACATGACCATCTGCTCAGTCAGCCGTGCATTCCAAAGCTAGGGTCAGGGAAAGCTGTTGGGGCACAGGTGCTCACCAGCCAACAAGATCCCTCTTCCTTCATAATGCAAGAGCAGACCTGGGACAGGGATAGATAGCAAGAAATGTCATACTCCAGACCCCTCACCCTACAGCAATCTGTGACCAGGCTCCTGCCAAAACGACCTATGACCCACCACTGTGGCTCGGTGCATGGTGTCTCATGGATCAGGAGGCTCAACAGCTGTCCTCCCAACCCCTCACACATGCACCGGAGATGCTCACCCAGGACTGGTCAAAGGAAAAACTTTATCACTCTCTATGTCATGGCAGCCAAAGTAACAAGCCAGCTGTGGCTTCAAGGACAAAGCTTTTCTAGATGTCTCGCAGATGTGTTCAACTGGTAGCCCTCAGGGACAGCACAAAATCATGAACTGACTTAAAACATGAGACTTGTTTCTGCAATTCCTTATGTTTTATAACAAGACTGCACAGTTCTCGAGTGTGAACTTTTGCAGATGACATCTGTCACAAATGTCAAAAGGTTGACTGCACTCTTCCAGAGTCAGCAGCAGAAGCTGTTCTCTGGAGACACTGTGGGACCAACTTCTCAAAGCACCATGGTAGTTGCATCTTAGACAGGCTTCCTACCTTTCCCAAAGAACTTTCTGGAACCTCCCCTGAAGCCCAGAGCATGGGCAAGAAGCTTTAGAGGAGAAAAGGAGCCGAGAGCTGTTTCAGGGAAGTGGGTTGCACTTGAGGCCCACTGGTCTGTAATCTTTGGCCAGCTGGTGACCGAGGAACTGTGCCAATCGAGAGATTTCCTACACACCTGCAAAACTTCAAGTGTCTCCCCAGCACCAGGGCTGCATGATGCTACATTTCATAGAAAAACTACACTGCTCTGAGTGATGAGAATAAACTCATGTCCTTCTCAGAGCCCACGTTGGGGAACAGGAGTGATGTGGGGTCACAGACATGTCTCTAGCAGAGCCCAGCACATGCTCAGAGAGGTCCCACAGGCTGCCAAGAACGCAGGATAGAACAGCAGTAGGTCATCGTTCTGGTCGATCAAAGACAGCTATCAAGGCCCCACCCCTCCCTGAGAATCTGGGCAATGAAAAGTTGCTGAAGGCCAAGGAGACATTTTCTGGCAAAGTGTCCAAGTTCTTGGAAATAGCCCTTCACCCACAGTCCTGTAAGCAGTCCCAGTGAGACTCGGGGGGGTGAGGTGATGGAAAAGGGGTACTGGTTGGGAAGAGGAAGAGATCACTGGGAGTGGAGAGACATTAGAAAGTGACAGGAACGAAGGTGATAAAAATACACTGTTTACATGTAAGAACATGTCACGACAAAACCATTATTATGTAAAATATATACTAATAAAAACCTTCAAATTAATTTGTTGTTGCTGCTGTTGCTTTTTCCGAGACAGGGTTTCTTTGTGTAATAGCCCTGGCCATCCTAGAACTCATTCTATAGAGCAGGCTGGCCTCAAACTCAGAGACCTGTCTGTCTCTGTCTCCTGAGCACCATGACTAACAGTGTGCACAACCACCATCTGGCTTCAAATAAATTTTTTTTAAATGTCCACTCACTATTCATTCCTCAGAGCAACTGTCAACCTGAAATAGGATGTGATAGGTGCCAACTCCAAGAAGCTCAGAATGGCTGGGAGGGGCCAGGCGGGAGCTAGCCAAGTCTGTCCCCTATAGCCTGTCACTCACCTTGCAAAGCTTCTTTGGCTCTGGCCAGTTCCTGTTCCTTCTGCACCAACTGCACCCGTAGCTCTGTGGCTGAGAGGACCTCAGAGCACTTGCCACCCTGTGACTCCTCCAGGTCCTTGGCAAGCATCTCCTTCATCTGCCGGAGAAGGTGAACTTCCTCCTGAAGCTGGACCACTTCCTCCCGCAGGAGCACTAGAGGACAAGAGCAGTCGGTCAGAGGTTGGGAGGCTCAGGCAACTTCTGTGAGCCACGCTGTACACAGAACCTTTTCCCAAATGGGCCCTGGACCCACCCAGTCCACACACATAGAACCTGCCAAATACCTGAGCTGCTGCTAGTTCTGTGGCCACTCGGATGGCAACAGACTTAAGAGTTAACATTCTGACCATGAGCTACCTACCCCATGCCTAGGGGAGATCTCTGTGTGATTTCTCACAGACATAGACCCCCAAACATGAGCCTGGTACCAACAGGATCCCCACTTCACACATCAGGCCACTGAGGCTCCAAGAGGCTAAGGAACTCTGCAAGGCCAGGCTATAGTATGTCACAGGTGTGACTCTGCTGGTGAGTCAGAGTTTGAACAGTGTCACACTGGAGAATTAATTAGTGAAGGGCACAGTTACATCTTTCAGAGTATAGGCTCCCTGGGGATTCTGCACCCCACAGAGAACACAGAATTGACAAGCACAGCCTCAAGAATGGGGGCACCATGGATGTAGAATGTAATAGCATCAATATTCAGCCCTGTGTGTGCATCCTGAGCCCCCTGTGTCTTGAGAAGGTACCCGGGTAATAGATGAGCCTTTAAAGATGACAGCTCACGGAATGTGATCTGCCACTGTGTGCCCTGGTGTGTTCCTTTAAGACCAATAAACCTCAAACTATCAGGAGTGCAGGGGGCAGCATTGCTCCTTCATGGGGGCAGGTGACACAGGAGGGGGCACACACAGGTGGCAGGTTGTGTGAACCTCCATGATGGTTACTCTTATGAAGAAGTCACTAAGTAGGGTAGCACAATTATTTAACAGCAGTGTAAGAGGACTGCTGCAGATTCAAGGCCAGCCTGGGCTACAGTTTTCTTAACCTCCCCCACCCTCTTTTTTAAGAGTGCATCCTCACCTTGGTGGCTGGAAAAGAACCAAGTTAAAGGACACAGTAACAGCTCCAGAAACAGCCCCAGGGTCTGTGCTAAAGGCAGCTAAACTGCCTAGTCCCGGCTGCACCCTCCACGGCAGCCACCAGGCTCTTCCCACTTCCCACTGTGACACACACCTGTGCTCCACCTCCCCTCCTCAGACAGGTCCGTCTCCCCTCCTCCCAGCCTGCCCTCCACCAAGGCCCCAGCAGAGGAAGGCACCTGCCTGATCTGCCTAACACAGGTGGATTCCCGAACAGGCTGCTGACTGCTGCTAGCTCTCAAAACCTGCAGAGTAAGTTTGCTTGGTCCTGGTCCAGCTCTCACTCCAGGCACACTTCTACAGGCAGGAGGTCAGATCATAAAGGCCTTAACCCTGGCTTGCCATCTTTAGTGTACTCAAGAATTCTCCCCTCCTTTATTAGTGCTCTTCATTTGCTCGTCCTGATAGAATCCCTTTACACACTCGGGTTTATTTCAGAATCAAGTGTGAGTGACCCCTAGCACAAGTCCACTACACTATGCAGTTGATTTTATTTATATATATATAGCAAATGAATGGCTTCTGTGTGTGTCTTCGAGGCATTCTGAGGAAGCCACTAAGGTCTTACTGTCCATGCAGACAGCAGTGGGTCCCTTGCCAATTCTTCTACAAACTTTATGTCCTTGCTTGGGGTCTTGTTTATTACACAGCATAAGGATCCCACCTAGTTAGGGCTGTCAGACTAAGAAAAGTTGAACAAAGTAAAACAAAAGCTAAAACCCGAGACAAATAGGGGAGGCGAGCTGGGGGCCTGCCCCAGGGAAAGCGATGGGTAATTCTTAGGGTAACTATATCCCTAGTAGCATATGGAATGCACTTAGGGTTGGCATGCATTTGTATTGCCCTATATTCTAATTTGAGCCAGCGTACTGTTTCTTCCCAGTGCGATTCTCCCCTCCCAAGGTCACAGGTGCAGGAAGCAGGGGCTGGCATTGCTAGAACACCCCCGAGGCAGTGGGTGAAGGTGGAAAACGTACAATAGTTGCTGTACCAGAGCTTGGCCAAGAGCAGACATGGGGGTGGCCCTGGCACCACGTGCACCACCACCCTAACAGGTGTACCTGGCACTGAGGCCACGCCCTCCAGTCCAGCCCAGCTCTGAAGTAGCCAATGGGAACCAGGCACACCTAACAAGGGCCCAGTCTCAGGAAACCAGGCTGGAAAAACAACTAAGGAAAAATGAGAGGCACCTGCAAGCTTACTAAGCACCCACACTGGCTGGGCACACTTGCCAACTGCCCTACACCCTCCTGGATCAGAACCAACCTACCACATGGCCTTGAGAGGCTGGGCCCCAGACTGCAGTCGTAGGATCACTGGGCAGAGAGGGGCTATATCTATAGGCCTCAGTTGTCTTACCTGTGAAATGAGGAGTAAATGAAACTTAATGAAGGCTGGAGGTGTGGCTCAGGAGCCGAGAGTGTGCCTAGCATGCCCTGAGTTCCATCTCCATCCCTACCCCCAAAACAAACCACTTATACATGCACCATGCCTAGCACCCTGCCCACAGTACATGAGCACCACCAATCTGCACAGCTCGCTTTGCCTTCTCCACAGAGGGGACCGAACACACACATCAGAGACAAAGGGCAATGAAGAAAGTGGGGTTAGGTTTAGTTTTCTGCTTCCGGGGGTTGCCGTGTGTCCTTGGACGAGACGCTATCCATCTCTAGGCCTCCACAGAGGTACTCTGAGGGGAGGATTCTTGTAAACCTAGATGAATGTTACGGCTAGTGTGTGGCAACAGAGATCCTTGCCTCTGCTGTTCAGCTGCACAGCTCAACACAGCTGCCAGCAAGAACAGGTGCCTTGTTGGGTTCAAATTAATTAAGAAAAGATGAGCCCAGATTCGCAGCTGCACGGGCCACTTGACAGTGAGCCGTACAGCCTCCCAGTCAGTGCAGCCAGCCAGTGTAGATGGCCATTGAGGAAGGCTAGGCTGCCATAAAGGCTCGTGCTCTGCCCACAGGAAGCTTCCGGGATTGTCCTGGCCTTGCCCAAGCACAGACAGAAAAACAAACAGCACCATGAATGGCAGCCCTCTGTACTGGGAAAACCACAATCCTCAGACTACTGGGCAGGGAGGAGCCAGGGATGCAGAGGGACCAAGGAAAGCCTTATTCAGGTGACTGTTGCTGGGAGACCCTCCTGCCTCAGGGAGCTGTTCCCTGCCTTGGAGCTAACTTACAAACACAAAAGGCCTCCGGTGCCTCTTCCCTGAGGAAGAGGAGCTGCAATGTACCCTCTCCCCAGAGGACACATCCACAATCGGTGACCATGGGAGCTGAGATGGAACCTGCCACAGCCCTCTCCTTTACTCTGTAAGAGCTCTGCTTTTAAAAAGTTATCTCTCCAGTGCAGCTAAGGTTGCCCACGTGACCCAGTTCTGGTCAACGAAGTCTTTAAAAAAATGCTTTTGAGAAGGACGTCCATTCAAGAAAGACAAAAAAAAAAAAAAAAAGGCTGAGGTTATCTTTTTGGTTTTTTCCCCCACATTTATCGTCAGAGAGTGGATTTAATATCGGGAGCAGCAACAAGCACCTAGTAATAAAGAGGCAATCGATGTCTTAAGTAGATCAATCCTTATAATAACTTATGAAATGGGTACTATCAGCATCACACCAACTTTACAGGTTGGGGGTTCGAGGTGCCTGCAAAGTTAAATGACAGGGCCCAGCTCACAGATAAAGAGCAGTAGGCTTTGGGCCTGGCTGGTTTGGTTCAGGAGCAGTGGTATTTGCTGATTTCCTCAGGCAAGCATCCCCAGTGTGTGTCTACATGAAGCCTGCCGGGCAGTATGACTGTTTGGACCTCCATAGTGGTCAAAGCATCTATTGTACATTGCTATCCTAAATATAATTACAAGGCTCAGGAGAAAAACATAGACCGTGGGTAACTTTAGCAGCAGAGCCCAGGTCTTTATCAGTCCTGGAATGGAGTGACAGTGGACTCTTGCATCCTCCTCATCCTCATTACTGCCCCCAGACCCACTCCGGAGGGGGGTGGGCTGCTCTTGCTCCCTATGGTGGAGTGGATCTCAGCAAATGTGTGAGGAGGTGTGTGTGGGGAGGTCCCCAGGCCTTGCACCAGGTTTATGGTCTCTGCAGCTCCTGAGAAGAATGTGTGGTTCCTCAGAGACAGGATAGAATCTCATCACGTGCACCCCAGTGGCAGCTTCAGGCAGGGCCACGATGGGTGTGTGTCCACAGTGCTCAGTGCTTCAGACAGGGGCAGACCAGGCAAGTCAAGGCAGTTAGTGGGCACAGTCCTGCGTCTCCACTTCCTGATGTTAACCTCTGCCATCTGACCTGAATGCAAAATTGGAGCCAAGACTGGTTTCCCAGCTTTCAGTAAACACTAAACAAGGCAACTGTCTCTTAGGCTCTGTAGAGTCCTGTGACAGAAGGCTGCTACTACAAAGTTTAGGCCCTGGGAACTGCAATGGAGATAATGATAATGATGATAACCAATACTTAAAATCCCTCCAAATCTCATAATTTTAAGTAAGTTCATCATATCCTGTTGGTTGGCATTCATAGTTATCCAGGGGCACATGCTGCCAACCAGCCATAGATTGGATAGAAACATTCTGTAAAGTTCTAAATGGGGGTCAAGTGTAGTTTAGTACCACCAGTTTGTTTTGAGACAGGGTCTTTTACATAGCTTTGGCTGTCCTGAAACTAGACTGACCTTGAAATCACAGATCCAGCTCTCCAGTGCTGGGATAAAAAGTGTGCACCATAACACCTGACTCGATTTCAAAATAGAAATTGTGTCCTCTGTCTTTTTTGGAGAAGGCTATGGTCTCAGCACCCAGGGAACCCTGAGCCACAGCCTCCCTGACCTATGGGGCAGTCAAGGCCTTCATGAAGGGCAGGGCAGGTGGCCCTGTCACTACTAGCCTAAGAAAGACAGAAGAATTGAGCAGAAACAGCCAACTGTATGAGCAACCTGGGCTGAGGAACTGCTGTTAGCTGCCCACCACGAATGGACACCTGGGTCACCAGACTGACACATACCTGCTCCTAAGTTCAGATTCTGACCTCCTGAAAAGTAACTTTAGGGAGGGAGCTATCCAGCCCCTGAGCTCTCTAGGTGGCCTCTTCAGAAAGCATTCTGGCAGCTCCGTGGACTGGCTTCTGCTTCTGGACTGTGGAGGGGGGCGGGGCGGGTCATCGGCTCTACATTCCCAGGAGAGTCATCTGAGCCATATTTGCACAGAAGACATGAGAAGAGCCCAAAGTCACAGAGATGTGCCTCACAGGTGACACAATCACTACTGTCCCCTGCATCCTTTATACACCGTGGCTACTCCCCCCACCCCCACCCCAGCCTTATGCTAGATGACAAGATCCTTCCTAAGGTCCCACAGCAACTGCGCTGGGCTGAGAGAGACTTGGAAATTCTGGCAATGTGCACCACCTCTCTGTGGGCTGGCCTGAGCCTGGCAGGTGGCCCTGCCTGAGCTGGCTTTATTATTGCAGGGTCTGGGCCAAGTCCTATGCAGGTGGTGTGGCTGACACTGGACACTTATTTGAAGCCAGGAGACACCTGGGAGGGTGACTGTAAGAAGCCTGAGTGCAGGGACAGACTCAAATTTAATCTGAGGATTGTCACCTGAGAATGTGGGCCGCTCTGGTCTGCTGGAGACCTGAGCATCATGAAGCGGCACATACCCCTTACGGGGTGATTCCAGTAAATACACAGTTTGGCTGAGTAGAGGAACTGGTAGCTAAGTCGTGGATAGGTGGCCAGGACTGCATAGCTCCCAAGCCTGGGCTCCGGCTTTTATGGCTCTAAGAAGCCAGTTGCTGTCTTGGGCTTGCTTGGGCAGGATAGGGGAGAGCCAAGTGGCCACCTCCTTTAGCCTGGTTAGTGGACACATGGCGGGGGGAGGATAGAAGCATCGGTTTGACTATAGCTCACTCAAACCCAGTAGGCTGACAGGGCTGTTCCAGGATCTGATACAAGGGGTCCCACAGAACTTATGAGCTGAGCTACAGTGCTTCTTTGGAGAGCTTGGCTTGCTCACCTTTACTTCCCAGTTTCTTCACACCCTTGGATGAGGTTCTGCTGATGGCTAAGTCTCTGGATAGGGACTCCTCTTCATGTTTTAAGTTTTATTATTTTGTGTGTGCATGTGCATATGTGAGTGTGGACTTATACAAGCTACTTACAGAATACGTATATACTTATAAGAGTAGACAACCCTAGGTATGTCTTTGCTTTTCACCTTATTTCAAACGAGGTCTTTGTGTTCACCATTGCAGATGCTGGACTAGTGGGCCTGTGAACTTCCGGGATTCTCCTGGTTCTGCCTTCTAGTTCTCTTAGGATACATGTCTTTACTTGGGTTCTGGGGATCTGAACTCAGGTCCTTGCTCCTATGCGGCAAACATTTATTCTCCTAACCATGTCTCCAGATGCCCCTTTTGTTTTTGACACAACACCCCACCCTTGACTTTGGGAACCCCCACCTCATCAACACCTGTCCTTAAGAAATGGAAATGAGTCCTTGTTAGACCAATGCAGACTCACGCTGACCACTGTGATTGGTTCAGGAGAAGGCACCCAAACTGGCCCACCTGCTCAGCATCATACTCCAGGTGCATTGGGGCTGCTAGCAATCCTCCCCACCCCCAGGGATGGCAGCCACAAAGGCACAAAGTAACTCCCAGCACACCTGGAGACAGATCTACACCTGAATTACCAAGTGAACGGTCACTTTCATACTCTAGCTAGCCAGCCCCAGGTTTTCTCCTGCTTTCAAGAGAAAGAATCCTGGCAAATCTATTCTATCAGTTTTGGAGAACACCCCCATCCCCACAAACAGGAAGGCTACCTGCTGTGTGCCAAGTCCTCCAAGCAATATCCCCCCCCAAACAAGAAATGACATGGATTTTACTTGCTTATGGTGGACGAGCCTCCCTCCCCAACTACTCCAGTTCCCACTTAAGTTCTTTAGCCTTGGAGTCCAGCCTTCTAAGGCCCCCACTCAGCCCTGCCCCATCTTGAAGCTCTGCCACCCCTAACCTCCTAATTCTGCTTCAAGGATATTTCCAAGCATGCTCTGGCCCCATAGGCCATTCTCCTCTTCTGCTACCTGCAGGAATCTTAGAGCACCAACCACCCAGCTTTTGAGTTCACACCCTGAGCTGGGTGTTCACCCAGTAGCTAACACTGAATCTGAGCCAAGAGTCCCTCACCACGAATACCCAAAAGATTGGACAGCATTTGTTCCAATCCTCAGATGCAAAAGCCCAGAGAGCGACTCAGTGGCAGAACTTGGACCAGTTACACAAGCACAGGCGAAGGGCACGGCACAGTAGCAAAGTCTAGCATGTGTGATACCCTGGATTCCATCCCCAGTACTTCAAAAACAAGCTAACCTTAACTTGCAGGAGCAAAGATTTGAGGGTGAGCTGGCTAGTTCAAGGTCAGAGAGTTGGTTCTGGTGGCTCAGGTGCACCCCAGTTCAGAAGTCCATCAGATTCCAAAGCTCAAAACCAGGCTCCTGCCCTAAATGCCACCCTTGGAAATACCAGGAAAAGAGGCTGACCGAAGAGAACAGACATGAAAGAGGACTTATCTATGAGTGACCTTCTCTCCTCCCAAGGTCAGCCCCCAGAAAAATGGGTATCCATGGGGTTCGGGTAGAGACATAGCAGTCACCAGATGGCCCTGCCTGCTCCCCTCCAGTTTTTACCTTGCATAACCCTCCCGGCTTACTTCCTTCCTCTTGTCCATCTCTCACCAAAGAAAACTCAATAAAAATATGGGAAGAAAACATGCATCATCATGTAGTGGCCCAGGCCTTCAACAGATGGAACACACAGCTCATGGCAAGTTGGATCCATCACCTGAACTCGATCAGCCCACACCAGCTTGCGGCTCCACCAGATGCTGAGCCAGCACCCCAAACCTCAGTTTTCCTCTTTAGGGGCCTCTGGCATCCATGGAGCAGATATAAACCCCTGCCATTGTCAGAGTGTGTTTGAGGAACCCTGGGTAGAAATGGGCTAGGGGAAGAGCCAAGTTTCTGTTCCCATTGTATGGACAGATAAACTGAGACCCAGAGGAAGGGTTTAGACAGATCCATTCCCTTGACCACTAAGCTATCTGTCATTATAAACTGGAAGCCAAGACAGAAAATGTGCTTGGGCTTGAAGAGTCTAAGCAAGTCTTAAATGTCAACTCAAGGTCAAATGCATCAGTGCATGTCAAACCTGCTGAGGCACTACAGATGTGAATGGTCAGACAGAGGGAAACAAGCATCACACACAGACAAGTGGGCATCAGGCTGGGTGTGTGCTCCCCTGGGGCTGCCATCACACAGGGGTGGCAGAGATCAAATGCCTGCTTTGGTACACTCCCTTAAAGCAAACATTAAAACCAAGTCCAGACGGGTCTGAACAAGTCACAGAGCTAGAGGGGTCACATAGACAGGTACTGGGTAATTGCCGGCTGTCCTTTGTGACCCTGTGAAAATGACCACAGTAACTAGGATAAGCCCCAATTCTGAAGTCAACTCTGGTTCAAATTTTGACTCTTGTTGGAAGGTGGCTCAGGGGTTAAGGAGTATGTGCTGCATGTCTGGAGGACCTGAGTCCCAGCTCCCAACATCTATACTAGGCAGCTCATACCTGCCTACAACCTCAATTCCAGGAATCCAATGCCCTGTTCAGGCCTCTGTGGGTGCTGCACATTAGCACATACACACAAATCCTAGTCCTTTGACCCTGGCAAGTCACTTTTCTTTCCCCTGCGTGGAGAATAAGTGTCATAAGTAGACCCAGGCTCCCAGGACTGTTGTGACAATGCTCTCTCTAAAAATCATAGCACAGCATCAGCCCTCAGTCAACACAGGTAGCCAACCAACTGCCTGGGCCAGCCAGGGGTCAGCAGGACCTGTAGACACAGATCGAAAGACAAGGAGAATGCCTGAGGCTGTGGGATCACAGCAAATACTCATCCCCAACCTCAAGGGAGGCTATCAGGGATGCTGGATCGTGAGCACTGCCAGACACCCTCAAACTGTGTAACTCACTCCTCATTATTCTCCAGCCTGCCTGAACAGCTGCTTCAGGAGAGAATAAAATACGCTCCGCATATTTTAAATGTTTCACTTATGAAAATGTCAGGGCCAACTTTATAAATGGTGTAACAGCAAAGTCACTTAGGAGAGACTGGTCCAGACTCCCTGAGGGCTGGGGTGGGGAAGGACACAGCCTCCTCAAGAAGCTGGGATTCCCAGAAGGCGCCATCTGGGATGTCTCCGAGGGGCACCAGATCACATCCTAGTGTCCCCACATGAAATAGGATCCTCCCTCTGGAAGCCCAGTCCAGCCAGGGGAGAGGGGGCATTTCCGGCCTGGGTCTGTTTCCCACACTCCAAGGTGCCTGGGTCTTTAGCCAATCAAGTTAATTGAAAAATTACCTCGGGCTGAGAAAGAGCAGGCCTGGCTGAGGAGGTCAGACTCTCAGGAACCCTGCTGGTCCCGAGCAAGCGCTGGGTCTTTCAGGAATTTTGCAGTCCAGGGCTCTCTCTCTGTTATGCAGAAGGCCGAGGAAGCTTTCAGCTTCAGACTGGAGATGTAACTAGATTGAGCAGAGAACCTGCCTAGCATTCCCGAGGCTTTGGATTCAGTTTCCTGCACTTCATAAACCGGGTATGGTAGGGTGTAACTAAGTCCAGCGGAAGAGGCAGAAGCAAGACAAATTGGAAATTGGAGGTTCAAGACTTCTTCAGTGAGGAGATTTAGGCACGGGGAAGGGGCGTGTTATAAAGGACCAGAGTGCAGGCCAGTGAGTGTGTGTCTTGTTCATCTGGCTGGCAGATATCCTCCATGGCAACATCACATCCCAGGGTGCTATCCCGAGTGCTATCCTGGGATGAACCACAGTGCAACCCCAACTCTCAATCCTAGTAAACCTAACAGCAAAGGAGGCCCGAGATTAGGACCAGCCTCAAGAAGTCCGAGATGCTAGCTGCCTGTACCTCATAGAACAAGATGGTCCTTATGGCCAGGAGGGTCTGCAATGAGCCCCGACTGTTAAATCCCAATATGCGGCTTTTAACTTTGTCTTCAAAGTGCCCTCACATCTATTATGTTTATTATTTCAACCCAGTGGTGTGTTTTATTGTCCTAATTAAAAGGATAAATGGTGATTCATCCCAGGCATACAGGGTGGGTGGTGCAGCCTGGCCTCAGCCTGGCCCTCCACCCCCTCCTGTCCATTCCATCCTATTCCAGCAATGCAGCCTCGTGAGCAACACCTAAGCCTCTCTCCAGGCTGCTCTGTCCACTCCTGTCCTCCCAGGACCATGAGCCATCAATTCCAAAGTGGTCTGATATACCTTTAGAGACCTCTGCCATCAGCTTCTGAGGACTACAAAACTGGAGACCAATGGGGACCCCATTACTGCACCCCTCCCCTTGCAGGAAGCCACATTCTTCAGAACGAGACATGAACAAAGTTTTTTTTTAAAATGCCTCATTGGGCCGTGCTGGAGAGGTGGCTTGTTTGATAGACTGCTTGTCTAGTAAGCACAAGGTCCTGATTTTGATCTCCAGCATGAAGATCATCTAGCACTGAGGTGGAGGCAAGAGGATCAGAAGTTCAAGGTCATCCTGGGCTATACAGAGAATTCAAGGCTAGCTTGGGCTAAATGAGATCGTAATTAAAAACAAAGAGGAAAAAGAAAAATTAGAAAAGGACAAGAAAAAAAATATGTAGTTTTTGTTTGTGGGGCAATGTGGCCTACGAATCAACTGTATGATCACAATCCATAAAAATGTGGGGCTTTGGAAGAGGAAGAAACAATGAGTTGAGGGGAAGTCCCAGGGAAATGTGATTCCCACCACAGAGCTTTCCATGTGACTTCTGGCTTTGGACACCTCCCCAGAGGCAGTGTGGCTCAGTGGTGAGAAGGAGGCCCCAGCCCCAGGTGTCTGGGTTGAGTCTCTGCCGTTCACTAAGAGCCCCAGAAAGTCACCAACCTCTCTAGGCCTGGGTGTCTTATCTATTTTACAAGGTTGACAAGAGAGTCTCTACATGAAAGAACATTCTGGCATGTGAGAAGTACTACATGTAGTTGGGGTATTCTTCTTCCTCTCTCTTTGAAAGCCACATCACGTTCTGGCTCCACTCCTGCCTGGTAACATTATCCCAGGACTTCTGGAATCTTCTGTCCCAAGTCTTCAGGTGGAACATTCTTTGCTGACTGGTGTTTCAGAGCAGGGTTTCCAGTAGTTAGGGGCTGGCTGTTCCCCACAGTACTAATATAGGGGTTCAACACAGAAATCCCCCCCCCGCCACGCGCGCGTGCATTCTCCAATTTATGACCAGGGATGTGTCCTGTTCCAGGCTGCTGATATCCCAATAACAACTTCCATCTTTCCTGCCCCAGACCTTGGCTGTCTGACTCCCCCAACAGTTCAAAGGCCAGGCTGTGTCTAAGCTACAAGCTGCCTCTTGAGAGAACAGAAGGGAAAAGTATTTGAAAAATGTAAATGGAGGCACCCGGTGGCTCTCTGCCCCCACTCCCACCCAGCTCACAGTCAGCTGGGCAGAATACAGAATACAAGGCCTGGTACTGTGGACCAAAGAGCAATAAACAAGGCAAAGGCTGCTCAGGATTTACCCAGAGGTGACTCTGCTGCCCATCTGGACCATCTCTTGATGGTGAACACCTTATGCCGGGGCCTTTTGGAATGCTGGTGGTGAGAGCTGGGGACTGAAGACCCTAACAGCTACAGACCTCAGCAGCTAGGGTGGCTCCAACCCACTCTAGAAGCCCAAGAAATGTACCCCCAGGGACAGCCAGACTGGCATAAGCCACGGACAGGGAAGGATTGGGATAGGACTGCCTTGGGTGTATTTTTGCAAGCCTCCTGTAGGCTCTCATGGGAAAATGAAGCTGCCAGAATGGGTTCCAGCTTGACCACTGGATAATCATGGAGAAGCATCTGACTTCACTAAAGGAAACCTTGAGGTGATGGGGGACAAACACTGGATGTGGTGGGGTAAAGCTGGGTCTGGAGGCCAGTGCCAGAGAGCTTGGGGGTTCTATGCCCAGCACTGAAAACTCAAAACCAGAAAACAGAGGCCTGGAGGCAAAAAACGTCTAGCAGGCCCTACACTGCGGTCTTGTGCATCAATGTCCCTGCCCTGTTCTCTCAGTTAACTGGAGTTCCAACTTTTCCTACACTGCAGGTTTCAAACCATATATACTATGAACTGTGTGAACCTTGGGCTGGGGACCTCTCTCCTTACACCTGCAAAATACTCCCTATCCCTAGTAGAAGCCTGAGTGCAAGGAAGACAGTTCACACACACACACACACACACACACACACACACACACACACACTCATTGTCATGTCCCTCCTGGCATTGCAAGCTGAGGGCCTACCTGGCTGATGAGAACTGCTACTATCAAATCAGTTCTGACAAAGAAATGCAATGTCAGCTTTGATTCTCTCTGTCTCTGACACGGAGCAAGCCTCAACCTACATACAGGAAGCCACGTGACTCTTGGGATGAGCAGAAAACTCAATTGCTGCAGAAACCAGATAATGATCAGAAAACAATGGGTTTGGTTATGTGACACCCTAGAGCCTGGGCTGGCAGTCCTTAGACTCTGAAGAGAGCTATGAATTTCCTAATCTAGCATTTCCCCCCGCATACATGCCTGCAGATGTCAAATACTTTGGCTACTGCACCCCCAGCCCAAAGTAGCGGCCAGTGTGTATAGCTGTCCCAGGAAGTACCAGGAGGGTGTTGACAGGGACATCACAGTAAGGACTCAACCGGGAGCAGTGGGCACTCTGGAGTGGGTGGCATTCAAGGCAATTTGACAAGCCCCACAGACAAAGAGCCAATAGGTCCAGGGGTTCTGTGTAAGTCCGCCCCCCCACACCCTCCCCCAACATCTACGACTAGAGAAAGATGGGAGGGCGAGAACCTAAGACGTGTCAACAGCTGAGCTGGTCCCCGGAAGGCAAGCCTGAGAGGAGAATGAGTGATTAATAGAAGGCAAAGGGACCAGGAGGAGGTCCAAACTGCCTCATCTAGCAGTCAGAACAACAAACAAACAAGCCTGGAAGGCTGGGTGTGGTGGCCTTTACTGTGTGCATTTAGGAGGAAGAGTCAGGAGACTCTGGGAGTTCCAGGTCAGCCTGGTCTCTATAGCACCAGGCCAAGCAGAGCTACACGATGAGATCCAGCCTCAGCAAAACAAAACAGAATCTGCAAAATAAAGACCAGTAAGGTCCACACTACCAAAGCAAGGGGCACAATGGCATACTCCACTCCTCACCCTACAGAATGGCTCTCCTCAGCACTATGGCTTCATAACCTGTGGGTCCTGAATGTGAGTGGCATTAAATAAGTAAATAGAAAAAAAAATTAAATAAAACTGTCAACAGAAGATGATTTTGGAACACACAAAAATTAACTCAAAATCCAAGATGCAATGAACCTGAGATGCTTCTGGCATCACTCACCTGTGTTGCATCCTGTGACTTCTCTGCAGCCTTGGTTCTGACCACAAAACTCGTACACCTCTCTGTTCATGCCCTGGCCCCATGCAATGCCAATGGAGGGAGGCCGTGAGAAACTCCTCAGCTCAGATTCAAGGCTTCTGTGTTTTTCTTGGACATACAGAACTTTCTGCTTTTATAGAAACATTTAATGGTTTAAGACTTTTGATATTGCCCCTCAGCCTGTCTTAGTGCACATCAAATTAGCATATCCTTGGATTTGTTGCTAAAATGTTTGCTTTTAAAAATTGCCATTTGAGTTGCTGACTTCAGCTTTGTAAGACTCTTTCAATAAATCTTGGCTTGGGATGAGGACAGAAATCACAACAATCACTGAGATGGCCCTAAACATACTTCTGCCAATTTGTACCATGTGGTTATGTGAAGCAACATTCTCAGTATAATTGTTAAATTATGAAATGAAAATATTGATCAACTCTGGAAAATACCGAGGATACTCTGCTTCCCAGAGTATCACATATTCAAGATTTAACTGCCTATAACTTCAGGGGATTCAATACCCTTTACAGGCCCCTACAGGTACCAACACACAAGTATACATACATACTCACACACACCCACATAAATACACACACACTATTAAATAAAATGGCTCTTTAAGATGCTCAACTCAAAGATTCATTTCCAGATTTTGTTTTGTGCCTGTCTGGGTCATGTATGGGATCTAGGAAATGGCATTTAAAGATAACATGTTCCCAAGTGAGTCAGAGACAGATAAGATAGTCCAGGAGTCATGTATGGTGGTCTCGGGGGACCACTACAGCAAAACAAACATCTTAAGTTTTTATAAACAATTTGGAACAGACCACAGAAACATTCGGGAGTCCTGACCACTAGTCACAAGCAGAGGCTTACAAATGTACAGATTAGCTAAATGTACAATTCTGTTCTCCAGTCTAGGCTTCACACCTGTCCTATGGTGTCTGCCTCCATTTTCCCTGTTGTGAACTAAAATTCATTCTCTGAAGAGCTGATGAAAACGGACTAAAACTTGTAGTCAGAGAAGGAAGGAATGATGCAGGTCAAGAGCTAAAATTATCTCTGCTGTCTTTGGTATCTCCAGGAGCCATTTACTTGTATCTGACCTCACAGGCATGTGACTGTGAGGTAGGATGTTTGGAATGTATTGACTTAGCAGACCCCAGCTTCTACCGACCTCAAAGCTAAGTATATCGGCAGACAGCATCTCAGAGCCCTCGCTCAGCTCTGCTGTCACTACCTACTTATGTCTTCAGGGATGGATTTGGTACCTGCTTTGATTCATGACTTTTCTTCTGTGGCTGTAAAAGTTCACGTAAGTTCTTTGGAAATGGAATCTCACTGAGGGCCACCTGGGCCTTGGTCACTCACATTTAGCTCAGAAGAAACTCCCCCATTCTCTTGGGAATAAAAGCAGGGTCCCTTCTAGATCATTCCCACAGGGCAGACATTTGTACCCACAGCAGGAAAAGCATACTGTAGGGACAGCCCTATGCCTGCTCCAGTAGCCGGAGTGCGCTTGTCTTCCACAAGGAGTATTCAGGATGCAAGCTTGCCTCTTTGTTAGCTGCCAGAGTAGCAGAATGACCTCAAAGAAGCCCAGGAAAGCTCTGCATGAAGATGCTACCCTACCTGACTGCAGCAGGTTGAAAGGAACACTGCTGGGATCTGCCCCACAAAAAGCTACCCTGGTCCAGTGACAACTCCCTGCAGGGGCCAAACATTGGAAGTCCATGGGCAGCAAGGAGTACTCTCTGTGTGTGGGTGTTTATATAGCCACAAACTCCAGTAATCTAACCCTCAACGCTTTATCTGCAAGGAGACCTAGAGGCCACACCTGGCATCCAGGGTGAAGAAGCCCAGCACATAGATCAGAAGCAAATGAAAACCAAACCATGGCTCCAGGTCGATGCCCTGACCTGACAGGGCACAAAAGGGCCCTGCCTGGTACCCTGAGCACTGGTGAACGCCCTGCCTCCTGGTGAAAGCCAGGTCCTTTGTCAAGCATCAGTCATCCTTCTGCTCAAGGCAGATCCCCAGGACAAGGAGGAAACCCAAAGTTAAACAGTCATAAATATACACCATGGCCAAGGGGTGATAAGGGGCCAACTCAGTCTCCCCTTTAAAGAGGCTATAACTGCAAACAGCCAAACAGGTGATGTACAATCTGGGATCCTAGCACTTGGGAGGAGGCAGTGGAAAGATCAGGAGTTCAAGGCCAGCCTAGGCTACAAGGCAAGCCCCTGTGTTTCAAGAACAGTTTTTGAGTTTTGGCTCGGTGGCTATAGGCAACTGTCTCCAACCTGACAAACTGAGTTTAATCCCACAGAGCCTGTGATTAAAGGAGAAAGCTGAATCCCAAAGGGTGTCCTCTGACCTTCACACTTGTAAACAAATAAATAAACAAATGCAGTTTTTAAAACTTGCAGGAGGAAAGGGTGTCTGGCCTCCATGACAGCCTGGATCTATGAAATCACCTCACCCTAGAATTTACTTAAATCCACTCATCTTGAGGCTCAGCAGGCAGAGGGTTGCAGACTCAGTTTATCCACCTATCACCACCCAAATCTCTGACCCCAAGGGTACTGAGAAATTCCCAAGGACATGAAGGAGAGGTTCCGCTCAGGGCAGAGAGGAAAGAGAGTGGATGGAGGAAGTGCAGGCACCAGCTAAACAAGCCAACCTGCACAGAACCTTAGCACCAACAACAAAGCCTTCCAAAGAGATGTGGGGCAGGGCGGGTGGAGCTGGGAAAACAGGTTCCACCGGTGGCTTTGGGGACCAGAACTTAAGAATGGATGAATCACAGACAAGAGCTGGCTTCCTCTGTCTCATTAGCACCCAGCCAGGCACTGGCTCCAAAGAGCCAGGGAACAAAAGGCACAAGAATGCTGGGGGCTGCCTGGGGCCCCAAGTAGGACATGTGAGCGCCCTGCTGTCTCTCTGACCCCAGCAGGGTCTTGTGAGTTCACAAGACCAAGAACGGACAGATGCAGTCCTTCCACTGTAGAGTCTAAGAACACAAGCCAGAACGTGGATGAAAATGGCGGGGGTGGGGAGGGGGACGGGCCACACAAGTTTAACTGGGCTGTGTATCCACTACCGACACCCGTGGGAGAGGAAAGAACCCTGCCAGCAATGATAGTAGAGCACAGGGAAGACAGAATTCATAGCCTGACCTCCAAAACCAACCTGACCCCAAAAGGCAAAGTGTTTTAAAGTCTGATCTATGGAACCAAGGCCATAAATTTGATCCCCAATATTGCATTAACAAACAAACAAACAATAGCATCAACAAAACAACATTGGTATGTGCCTGCAATCCCAGGAACTGGGAGGGGGAAACAGGGGGGTCAGAAATTCAAGGCCAGCCTGAAATAAAAGCTCCTGTTTCAAAGGGGACATATCATAACAACAAAAATACCCAGGGCTCTTAAACACATAGATCCCTAACCTAGTGGTGTGGTAGTGCATACCAGTGTAATTTGAGCACTCTTCAATCTCTGAGTTCAAGGCCAACCTGGAACATAGAAAGTTCCAGGACAGCCAAGGCTACATAGTAAGACTTAATAAAGGAGGAGGAAGATGAGGGGAGAGAATTACTCAAGATCATCCTCAGCTACAAGGAAAGTTCTAGGCAGCCAACCTGGAAGAGTCATAGCAAAAAACTAAACAAACAAAGCCTACATGGTAGCCAGCACCCCAGACCACTGTGACCTGTCTGAGCAGCTTCAGACCCCTGGGAGGAGGTCACAGAAGAGGGAAGAGGACCGACCTGACCCTGAAAAGCACCACTCATGGCTCCCTTCCCAGGCTTCAGTTTTGTCCATGAGGAGAGAACAGATTTACACGGCCTGGCTTAGGTTGTCTACTCATGGGTCTGCATTCTGGGTTTCCAAACAGCAAGGGTGAGTGGGGACAGGACTCTCCCAGCATGAATCAGCTACCTGGGAGAGGATTAAGGCTGGATTCTCTAAGGTAGAATCAGCTCTGGGCACCAGATGCCTGAAAGAAAGCTCATAGATTGGGCTGGACAGCTCATGCCTGTAATCTCAGTAATCACGAGCTGGGAGGAGGAGGGCTGTGAATTTGAGGCCTGCCTGTTCTAGAGAGAGATGTTATGGATGCACATGGGCATATACTCCTGTGGAAGCAGTAGTAAACGTGTTATTCCAAAGGGCACTTCCAGCATGTTTCATGAGACAGGGTCTCTCAGTGGGACCAGGTGCTCATTAACTAAGCTATAATGGCCGATAAGAAAACACCTAAGATCCCCCACCTCTCCCTTACCCCCCCCCACAGGTACATGGCATAACTTGAGATGAAGGTGGGAGATCCAACAACTCAACATCCTCAGCTAAATGCTGGGCTACATGAGACCATGTCTCAAAAAGAAGCAAACACAAAACTAAAAACAAAACATAGAAAAGCCCATGGTTTCTAGCACCTCAGCCTCTGCTGTGAGTCAAACTACAGGGAATGTCACCTTGCTGAAGGCAATCTGGAACAGACATTTAGTATCCAATAACTTCTTTAGGTCTCAATGGTTCCATCTGTAAGATGGGGAGAATGCCAACTGACTCCTGGCTGTGGGAATTAACAGACCATAGCTCCTGCATCAGGGCACCAGTTGAATCCCGGCTGGCCCTCAGCAAATGAGTTTGTCATTAACAGGCCGTGCCCTAAGGAAAGGACACAATCTCCCCTGCCCTGAGGAAAGGGCACATTATTCCCTGCCTCGGTGCACAAAGTTTTAAAGTTAGAAGCCTGGTGTCAAGGCTGTGAGGTAGGTGTGGGAATAAAGCTCCCAGGGGACTGGCCTGTTGTTTTCACTTCTTTGTCAGACTCCAGGGAGAGCCTTCTGAAGCTATCACACAATGAAAAGGCACGAAACATACTCAATGCCCGTGATAAAGTTACAGCCCAAACTAGCCTGTGCCACCCACCTTCCTAATCCAGGCACCTGCAGATCAGCCACCAGGTGCCAGGTGCCAGGTGTTCCCTAGTATAGTCCCCCAAATCCGTCATGTACCACACTGCCCTCCCTATCGCCCCCCTATAGCCTGGATTCAGGGGGTTCTCCAGGCCAGGGTTGAGCCATCGGGTGGGTTTCACATACCTGCAGCTCCCACCTGGCTGGGAATTTCTTCCAGATCAGGGGGTTCTGCAGCATCTGCAGGGTCGTGGGTATTGGCCAAGAGCTGAGAGGAATCACCATGAGCAGAGTCCTCCACTTGGCCTCTTTTGAAAGCATCCAAGCAGCAAACGACAGAAAGTCTGAAGTCGCCAGCATCATGCAGGCTTGTCCAGGGACTGCAGAAGAGGTGGTCCTTGGGAAGTGGTGGTGATCCTGACGATCCCCCTCCCGGGAATGCACTCATCAGATACACACAACATCCAACACCTTTACAGAGAGAAAATCCATTAAAATAACAACACACACACACGCACATGCACACCTCCTCACCCTGGCTTGCCTCTCTGGAGTGTTCAAGCCCTTTAGTGACTCATAGCCTACACAGGGTTCCCGAGTGATTGCTTTGGCCAGCTTTAATGATGTGTTTGGCTGGGCTTATCTGCTAGGGCAAAAAAAATCTGCTTGAAAAGCCATCTGATCTTCCATTTTTGACTACTTGCCCTATTATGACAACAGAGGCAGAACTCAGGGTAGTGGGTGCTGTTTGCCTCGAAATGATTAAAAGAAGCATAAGCCTTTCTTTCCCCGGGGTTGAGTGACAAATGGGCCAGGTAACTCAAACTGGAATATTACAGAGACTGTCAAGGGTGTTCGGCAACCATGTGGAGAATCCCCAATGACTCATAAGGTCAAAGCAGCAGCCAGTCCTTCTCAGCCACCTGCTTGACCAAATCCCAGTACACACCAGCCTTGTGGTGCACACTGGTAGTCCCAGCAACTGGTGGGCAGGGGGATCAGAGTCCAAGGGCAGACTGGGTTACATAGTGAATACAAGGTAAGCCTGGTATACATGAGACTATCACACACACACACACACACACACACACACACACACACACACACACACACACAACTGTAAAAAACAAAACAAAAAACGGTGGCAACAATGATAGACGTGGCATTTCACACACAACTCCATCTACTTCAAGTATTTTAGACTTTGGGAATTCCCCCTGTCCTCTGATGGTGGCTGAAGCAAGGACACTCATTAGGCTCCTGTCTGAGCTCCAACTCTCAAGTGGGTAAAGAACGCTCCACTTTACAGAAGGGTAAATGGAGGCTTGGAATGTTCAGTAATTTATTAGATGGCACACAGCTTATAAAGAATAGAACCTGGGAATTCTAACTGATGTGCATTTCTTTCTTTCTTTTCTTTTTTTTTAAGATTTATTTATTTATTTGTTTGTTTGTTTTAAAAAACTTTATTTATTTATTTGCTTTGGTGTTTGCCTGGAACTGGAACTACAGACAGTTGTTAGCTGCCATGTGGGTGCTGGGAATCGAACCCGGGTCCTCTGGAAGAGCAGACGGTGATCTTAACCGCTGAGCCATCTCTCCAGCCCCTGTTTGTTTGTTTTGTACACAGTGTTCTGCCTACAGGCCAGTAGAGGGCACCATATCTCATTACAGATGGTTGTGGGCCACCATGTGGATGCTGGGAATTGAACTCAGGACCTTTGGAAGAGCAGCCAGTGCTCTTAACCTCTGAGCCATCTCTCCAGCCCGTGCATTTATTTCTAAAACTGGTGCTGAGGTGTAGGTGGCCAACAGCCCTGGCGGAAGGTAAAATTCAGTCCAAAGCCCTGAATCATCACAAGGGAACATAGTGGTTACTGGAGAAACAACCTTCAAAGTGGTTTACATCCCTGATCACTGGGACAGCCTGGGGCCCTTGTGACCTCTCTATCCTGCCCTGCAGCATGGGGATGGTAAATGAAGCCAGCTGATCTTGGTGGGTGGCTGCTGGGGGCGGCCCAATGCCCTGAGTGGAGTGAAACTTCTCCCAACTTCTCCCATCTTCTCCGTAGTGGAAAGCCTTTGCAGAGCAGGTAATGAAAAGATCTCTCATTAAAATTGCTAAAGCTAAAAGATAAGTGAATGCTGGTGCTGCTTAAACCAGAAGTGTGGAGAAGGCAAACTTTCTGGGTTTTTGTTTGTCCTTATTATTTTATTTTTTTTGAGACAAGGTTTCTCTGTGTAACAGTCCTAGCTGTACTGGAACTCACTTTGTAGACCAGGCTAGCCTTTGCCTCCCAAGTACTGGGATCACAACTGCGGCTGCTGCCACCACCACCAGGCACTTTCTGGATTTTTTTGTAAGACAAAAATTTAAAAGAAGCTGGATGGTGGTGGCACCTTCAGTCACAGCCCTGGGGAGGCAAAGGCAAGCGAACCTTTGAGTTTGAGGCCAGCCTGGTCCAGAATGGCGGAGGCTACAAAGAGAAAGCCCGTCTTGGAAAACAACTGCCCACAACAAAAACTAACAAAAAAGTTAAAAGAACAAAACAGTCCTTACATTTAATAAAGGGTCTACCTATTTTAAGAACAGCACAAGGAGCCCGGCCATGGTGTCACTACCAACAGCACTTGGGAGGCTGAGGCAGATGGATCTCTGTGAGTTTGAGGGTAGCCTGGTCTACAAATTGAGTTCCAGGACAGCTTAGAGCAATTACACAGAAAAACTTTACCTCAAAAAACCAAGGAACAACACAGGTCTCTCTGTTCTTCCAAAATTTTGGTCTATAACGCGGGGTACATTCCTAGGCTGTGCTATGTACTGCCTGTGTGACCTCCAACAAGTCTCTCAACTTTTCCAAGCTCCGGTTTCCTTCCCTACCCCTGGCTGTTGGAAGGACAGATAAGACAAGGTTCCAGTTTAGTTTATTCCGACGTGGACTGAAGGAAGCTGGTGCACCAGGGTATACTAACTGGTATGTTAATGCGAGGGCAGAGCAAGAGGCAAGGGAAAAAGGGCAATAATGTTATAAAGTTCAGAGGATGGGAAGTCAGCAGAGGGCTTGTGGAACAGCATAAGGCCTTGGGTTTGATCCCTTTAGGGACTTTTTTTTCTTTTAAACTTTTATCTTACGTTCCTGGTGGTGGTGATGCACACATTTAATCTCAGCATTCTGGAGGCACAGGCAAGCAGTTCCCTAAATTTGAGGCCAGCCTGGTCTACACAGTCCCAAGATAGCCAGGACTACACAAAGAAACCCTATCTCAAACAAATCCAAAACAAACAAACTTTTATCTTACAAAAAGATACAGCATAAAGCAGACAATTGCAGGCCCAGGTTGCAATCCGAGCACTCTCAAAGTTGATTAGAAATTCAAGGGATGGTGACAGAGTGATTGAGGCCAGCCTAGGAAAGAGATGATCATGTCTCAAAAACAAAGAAAACACAAACTGAAAACAAGTTCAGATACAGAATAAGCACCAAATCCACAGAGACACACTCTTCCAAACCGATTTGGAATGTTAGCCAATGGCAATGTTCTCTTAAGAACTCAGCACCCAAAAGCCTCACTTCATATACCTTCATCTTGGACCACACTTAGCATGAGGTAGCATTGTCTCACCAGCCAGATCCCCTCCCAGCTTCATTTTTCTGCATGGCACTTTCCATCCCTGGACATCTATCTCGGACACATTTGCCTATAGGAAATCTTCTCCCACGGAGTCTAAGAGCCTTGGAAAGTGAGCTGCAGTTTTTGTTGGCTATTATATTTCTGAAAGCTCCAACAGCACCTGGCTCTTAACAGGTGTTCAAAATATGTGACCGAATGAATAAACAATGACTGATAGAGCAAATCAATTCATGTTCCCAGTTTAAAAACACCTAGAGGACTCACTCCTCAGGGGCTCTGGAATCATGATTTCCCAAACTGGTCTGTCAGGTATCTCAAGGTCAGAGGGAACTGGGGACTTAGGTATCTCAAGGTCAGAGGGAACTGGGAACTTGGGGAGTTGGGTGCAGACTGTACAAGCATCCATTGCTTGTATCCTTCCTCTCTTCTGGTTGTTGGTCCATTTACCCAAGAGGTCAGAGCTATCACTATTCCAGGACCATCACCCTGTGAATCTCAGGGCAGATTCCTGAGCAATGTCAAGGTGTTCAGACCTCTATCCTGATGCAGTATTCATTCCCAAACAGCCTCATCCAGCAAGTCATCTTTTCAAATCTTTAAACTGAGCATCATGTCCAGTCTGGGACAAATGGCTTAGTTTTCTAAGAAGAGTGGCCAGGCAGTCTAGTTAGAATGTTTATTTCCCCAACAGCTTCAGCTTGTGGTGCTAAGGCAAAGAATTCCCATTTCCTTCCTAGAAGAAAACTCCCATAAACAGAAACTATTTCCGTGTTGGCTGCCATCGGCATCCAGCCATCATTGAAACTGCCCTTGAGGACACAGACAGAATGGCAGCTCAGCAATTAAGAGCACTGGCTGTTCTTGGAGAGGACCACAGTTCGGCTCCAGAACCCGCATCAGGTGGCTTACAACCACTGGGGATACTAGCTGCACGCAACTTGCTACCCCCTCCTCTAGCCTCTGAGGGTACCCACATTTATGTGCACATACATACACATAAGTAAAAATAAATTCAAGCTTAAATTTAAAAAAGGACCAGACACAAGGGGCTGGAGATGTAACTCAAGGTTAGTGTCTGCATAGTGTGTATGAGGTTCTGGGTTCAATACCAGATAAAACTGAGCACAGTGGCACATGGCAATAATCCCAGTGCTCAGTGGAGTACTCCCAGTGAACTCGGGAGGATCAGAAGCTGAACATCATCCTCAGCCACATGCTGAGTTTGACTGGGTTACACTGCAAAGGGCTAAGAGGGGTAGAGCAAAGGAGGAAGGAAGGAAGAAAAAAAGGAGCAAGCTAGGGAAACAGATGAAGGTAGAGACCAATTGACCTGCTGGTATAACCTTGCCTCCTGCAGGAATGCCACCTATGATTGGGGAAAGGCCATCTCTAACACCCTCTCCCTTCTAGGAACACAAACAACCTCTCCCCTCTAGGAATATGAAATGAGGGACTGCTGTGGAAAACAACCAGTCTGAGATGTGAGAGGCAGGCGTTCCCCATTCGCAGCATGCCATTAGGATATTGTTTTCATGAGCAGGAATGGAGTCCATCTAGATACAAAGTCAACAGCTGTATCTCCACCCAGTCATCTTCCACACGTTTATGTAATAACAGTGTCCACAGTCACAACACATTGGCCTCAGATCCCCGAAGCATTTTTACAGTCGGTGCAAAGTCATCATGACACCCACAGTTCAAAAGGGCAGAGACAAGGAAGATAGCATCACAACCTAATGGGAAACTGAGTCCCCAGAGGAAGGACACGTGCTTCAGCAAATATGCCAGGTATGAAAAGGCCAGGACAAATGTTTATTATGCACCTGCTGTGACATAGGCTAGGTGGTCAGAGGACAGACAGCTCCTTCCCCAATGGAATTCAAGCTCTTAGGCTAGGCAGCAAGTGTGGTTTCCCACTGAGCCATCTCCCCTGCCTACCTTTTTTTTTTTTTTTATACTGGAAATTAAATTTAGATCCTCAAACACTCTGGGAAAGTGCTCTATCACTGAGCTGTATTTTTTTTGTACTTTTTATCTTGAGGCAGGGTCTCATTGAGCTCCCTAAGGTGGTCTTAACCTTACTGTGTTGGACACAGGCAGACCATGAACTCAACAGCCTCCTGAGAACGTGCAATGACAGGTGTGAGGCATTCTGCCTAGCTGACACACAGCATCTTTTAAACAATCACATCCCTGAGTGGGTACCAATTTCCACTGTGGATAAACTGAGTCTCAAAGAGATGTCACAACTTGTTTAACCTTTGAGCTGTTTGTTGTTCATCAGCTGGCTTCTTCTCAAAGGGAAGACTTAACTTGGCAGCTATTCTGCACAGCTCAGGAGCAACATGCATGGGAGAGGGTTCAACATGCTAGGCTTTGCCATCCAACAGACAGAATCTGAGGTGCCAGAGTCTAGTCCAGTGCCTGTTAATCCCAGCATGGCAGAATGATCTGGAGTTCAAAGTCGGACTACATCAATAAGACTCTATCTTAGACAAAATAAAATCTGGAACGCCAGCCCGAAGGTTTAAGATAGTGAGAACTCTACGTGGCTCAGTCTCTGGGTTGTTCTGTCCCTACCTGCATGGACGCAGTCTCACTTCATAACACTTCGGGACACTGCACAAAAATTACAACACAGTAAGGTGTTCAACAATTAATGAAAAATCCTGTGCACTTCCGTCGTTCCTGGAAAAGTGTTCAGAAATTCAAACTGAAGGACTGCACGCTCTTCTCGGAAAAGCCGGCAGACTTCTATCCAGATTGTTTTCCCTTTGGAGACAGGCGGATCCACAATTCCTGCCCCCACCCCATGACATAACTTGGGGGCGGGTGAAGGGAGACAGCTGAGCGGGAATGGGCGCACCCACTGGGCACATTTTAACATGGAACCACTATACTCTACTTGGGGTTGATCGGCCAATCACACACAATTAGACCTCAGCGCTTGAGCTTCCCACCGCTGCAATTTCTCCTGGAGTTAAAGTGTATGTGAGAGGCAGCAATCTCTGTTCTCCACTAGAGCAAATGCGAGTGACTAGAGCAAAGGGAGCTCCTTTTCCGGACTTAAAGCAGCCAGATGGGTTACAGGCACAGAACAGGGGGTCGCCCCAACTTTGCACTGAGCTAGCCCCCTACCCACACTTGCTCCGAGTCCTGCCCCTAGCTGGGTCTGCAGGCGCCACTGTATTGCAGGACCCTGACAAAACATGGATTTGACCTCTCTTCATGTAATTAGTGCTTTGGGGAGCTCGAGTCTCGGAGCCCTAAGACCCCAGCTCCTACGCTAAAGAACTCACAAAGGAACGTCCCAACTTTGCAAAGGGCTAGCTCCTTTCCCACGCTCTAGGTCCACTCTAGAGTGTTCAGCTGAGTCTGCAGGCGCCATAGGATCGCAGGACCTGACAAGCTTGGCCCTGACCTCTCCCTGAAGTCCTCTTGAGATTCTAGAAGAACAGTCAGATTCTAGAAGGGGGAAGGGTGCTGCCAGAAAGCCTCGAGACCCAAGCTCCCAAGCTGAAGAACTAACTCTTCTCGTCCAGCGCGCTAATCAGCCGCACCCACAGGCTTTTGGGGACATAACTTTGCCACCAACAGCTCGAAACTCCCCAGCCCCGAGCGCCCCCGCGCGCCCAGTCCCCACGGCTCCCGGGCTCCGGGGCCTGCAGCCGCGCCGCCCTGCCGGCCCCTCAAGCACCTACCCAGCTGGCTGCCGTAGCCATCGGTTGCATCAGGGACCGCCCCAGCTTGCTGCTGCTCTCGGGGCCCCGCAGCGTCCGTGCATAGCTCGCAAGCTCCGGGCTCCGGGGCGCGCAGGGGCCCGGTGTCCCGCCCGCAGGATGGAGCCGGCTGGCCGTGTGCCGCGAGCTGGCGGACGCGCTCCCACGAGCCCGAGTCGGCTGCCCGCATCCCGTGTGCCCGGGACGCGAGGCCCCAGGGCGGCACGCGGGGCTGTGATGGCAGATGCCCAGCTCACAGCCCGCGGAGCGGTCGCCGCATCGGGCCACCCACGCGCGCCCAGCCAGCGATCTCAGCCCAGCTGTCCGCGGCCGCGGCACCGGAGGAATCCGGCACGATCCTCTCACGTGGGAACAACTCCAGAATCCTGGGTCTCCTCCTCCCGCTCCTTCCGGGCTAGCGAGGTGCCCTCGGCCACTCCCCGAACACGCCCCCTCTCGTACCACGTTCTCTACTCGACCACGCCCCCACCCCCAATCCTCCTTGGCGCCTTACTGGACCTCTGTGCGTCTGGCCCCAGCTCTACCCACATCTTTCCCGCCCCCAACCTAGAGAAACCAAGGATCTCAAAGGTAGATGGCCCTGTCCCAGGGATCCAGAGTCACAATACTCAAGCCTGAGTGTGCCAGTAGAAAGGCTGCAGGCCCGTGCCTGGCATTCCAGTGTGCTGGCCAGTGAAGTGATGTTCTAGTTTTAGGGAACAGGTTTACTAGGCCAAACTCAGGATCTGCACCCAACGCTGGAGTGGCCTGGAGTGGGTGTTCCAGGGGCTGGCCATGAGCCTGTAAAGTGCTTTGCAGCTGGGAGACCCTTTTGATCTGAGATTACAATGCTCTTTAGAGGGACTAATTATTTCCCCACAGCCCTGTGAGCAGAGCTGGCTTTCCCTTGCTGCAGACTCCTGGGAGCCAAGCTGCACAGCCAGGTGAGGCGTTTCCAAACTCACCAACCACTACAACCCCTAGGTGCATGCTGCTATGACCCTTGACTCTCTCTGTCCCAGCCTGTGTGCTGAGAGTCTCTTGGCCCCTCATAAATGGCTCTTCAATAAGCTATGTGAACAAAATTATTTGCCTCCAAGTCTGAAACATTTTATAGTCACTCCCTGGACCATGAGAGAGAAGTTCCACCTTTCCTCAACCACAGTAGCTTGGCCTTCCAATTTCCATTCCCTTCCTCCTGGGAAACTGGCCCAGCTGGGGAGTCTAACTGGGGCCAAGACGCTCCTCTGTTTCGCTAACTCCAAGCCCTGATCACCATGGAGGAGATGGGATATGCCAAGAGCTGCTGCTGGTGTCACCATCAGTGCAAGAAAACAGCCCATGGCTTAAAAGTATGGTCTTTCAAGAAGAAGGCCATGGACCCAGCTCCGGGCTACAGTAGGTCCCCAAGACTGCTGCAATGAGAAGCAGAATAGGAAAACTTTCAATGAACCCTCAAAGGTAGAAAAGCTGGGAACACCTTTCCAGGTCCTGAATGCTGGAAAAATCTCATCCTGGAGACACCTCGTGTGTGTGTGTGTGTGTGTGTGTGTGTGTGTGTGTGTGTGTGTGTGTGTCGGGAGGCAATGACCACACACAAGAGAGAGAGAAGAGAAAGAAGACGGGAGACATAAATGAATTAGGGAGTTCTGAGGAATGTTTCATCAGGGAATTCAGGCTGTGTCCTTTTGACTTAATCTCTTCTGACCTGTTTAGTTTTTATTGTCAACCAGATACAGCCTAGAGTTGCCTAAGAAAAGAGAACCTCAATTAAAAAATTGCTTGAGGGCTGGAGAGATGGCTCAGTGGTTAAGAGCACCGTCTGCTCTCCCAGAGGTCCCGGGTTCGATTCCCAGCACCCACATGGCAGCTAACAACTGTCTGTAGTTCCAGTTCCAGGCAAACACCAAGGCAAATAAATAAATAAATAATAAATAAATAAAGTTTAAAAAAATTGCTTGGATCGTACAGGCCCCTGTGTGCATCTCTGTAGGCTAATGTCTCGATTAATAAATAACTGATGTTGGAAGGCACAGCCCACTATGGGTGGCACCATCCCTAGGCAGGTAGTTCTGAGCAGTATAAGAAAACTAGCTGAACATGAGTAAGGCTGTGAGCCAACCAGCTAACAGTGTTCTCCATGGTTCATGCATTAAATGCTTGCCCTGACTTCCTTCCATGATGGACTGTGACCTGAAAATATGAGCTGAAATAAACTCTCCCCTCCCTTAAATTGCTTCTGGTCATGGTTGTTTATTACAGCAACAGAAAGAAACCAGAACACCTTGTCTATTAAATGTTTTGCAAAACTGGTCATAGTATCTCAGCAAGCCAAGGCAGGAATTACAGGCCAACCTGGGCAGTATAGTGAGTTCCAGGCTAACCTAACCTTCAGAATCAAGACCCTATCTAGGAAAACAGCAACAACAAAACCAAACCGTTAGAATTTCATTTCCACAAAGAAACACACTTCCCCACAGTTACTAAAGTACAATGAACTCCAGGTCCACTTCTAGCTTCCTGCAAAACTTCCTTATGTTGCCCTGGCTAGTCTAGAACCCACTATGTAATTGAGGACGACCTTGAATTTGCATTGATTCTCCTGCCTGAGTATTGGGATTACAGGTACGAGCTGCCACATCTATTTTCCCACTCTTTAGAGATATGTCCTTAACTCCAGCAAAAGGGAAAAAGACCCCAGGCACATGGGTAGATAACACTGGCCACTTGGCTTTGGTATCAGGGTAACGCTAGGACATGGCAGGGACTATAGTCAGTTTCTATAGAAGAGATCACAGACTTCATGCACAGGAATGTGGGCCTGGTATTTCCAGATACTCTTCATAGTGGGGGATGTTGGCAATTCTTTAAAACTCAAGAACAAGGACCAGAGAGATGGCTTAGTGATTGGAAGCACTGGCTACTCCTCCTGAGGACCCGGGTTTGAGTACCAGCACCTACATGGCTGCCCACAACCATCTGTAACTCTAGTTCCAGGGTGTCCAGTCTCCTCTTCTGACCTAAGTGAGCCCCAGGTACCCATGGAGTATGCATCCATGCAAGCAAACGCCCTTCCACATAAAATACATCTTAAAAACAAAAACAACCTTAGGAATAAGACAGGAAAAGGAGGGTGAATTATGAAGTAAATGTGTCTGGAAGTTTCTTTGTTTCCTGCCCCTTGGCCACCTGCTTTCTCCAGGACAACTTCAAAGAAGCTTCACAAACTTCCCAGAGACACTTCAATCACCGGGCTACTCAGAAGGTCACAGCCCTAGGGAATTTCCACTGCTTTCCTTACTCAGCAAAGTTAGGCCCTGGCTCAGCCTCTGTGTGTGTGTGTGTGTGTGTGTGTATGTGTTTGTGTATAACTATCTGTCTGTCTGTCTTTCTGTGTCTGTGTGTCTGCATGCACATGTGCCACACTGAAGACCAGAGCATCACTTGAAAGCTGGGTTCAGTTCACTTTCCCTGGTTTTCTGGGAGTTCACAAAATGTCTAAGCTTCTCCCAGTCTCCTGCTCATGGCTTTCCTTCCAGGCTGTGTCCTGCTAGCCAAGGCTGAGCTATGTAGTCTGCCAGAGCATTATCTGCCAGGCACTTCCTTCAGGAAAGTTTCTGGAAAACACTGGGCCTGCATTCCTGTGCACCAAGTTTATGGTCTCTATAATGGGAAGTGACCACAGTCCCTGCCATGCCCTAGAAGGCTACCAAGGGCCCAGGAGATCTTTCTGCACAGATCTGTAACAAGATTTGGGAGTCACATACTGATAACCCATATCCTGCCTGGAACAGCCCGGACAGGTCCCATACAAAGGAAGATACCAGAGTGGGCCCCATTGGACACACCACAGCAGGGATGGCTGCTGGGACTTCCAGCTAGGAAATCACAAGGGGTCCTGTGCTTCAAAGGGGCCTCGTGCTCAGATTCAATGCTTTGATGGTGTTGCCTTGAAGTTCTTAAATGTTTTGATGTGTGCATGCAGTTCACGTGTGTACTCCTGTTTACACTCCTGTGTATAGAGGCTGAGGACAACCTTGGGTACCATTCTTTAGGCTCAGTTTTTTTTTTTTTTTTTTAACACAGGGTCTCTTCCTGGACTAGGGCTCACCAAATGAGCTGAGCAGGCTGGTAGGCCACTGAGCCCCTTCCTCAGTTGGGATTAAAAGTATGCTTTGTGCTTTTCTTTTCTCTTTTTCTTTCTTTCTTTTTTTAACATGAGTCATGAGGGAGGACCCAACTCAGGTTTTTATAGAATTTTATCCAGCTCAATTTATTATTTTTTTTTCAAACTACAGGGTCTTCTGTTGCCCTGAGACCTGGAAATTTACACTCATAAAGGACCTACTAGAAACCAGTGCTGGGGAAAGCTGTGCCTGGGATTCAGTTAGCTCTGTCTTGGCCCACATGTCGGGCCTCTTCAGGGTAGCAGAAAGGAAGTCATGGAGGTCAGGAAAGCAGTGGGTTTGTGGGTGTCCATCTGCTATTGTGGAGACTTGTCTGATGGTAGAGAGGTCTTAGAGCCAATGGCTAGGAAGGTGGAAGGTGAGGGAGACCACAGTCCAGCCAGGGGGCAGCGGCTGCTCTGACTCCAGGCTCTGAGGCCAGGTGGTATCTCCCTGACCCTGACCTCAGGCTGACAGGGAGCCACCAAAAAACAAACAACAAACCAAAAAACATCAACAACAATAAAAACCCAACAACAAAAGACTCACAGAGAGCCTGGGGACACAGAGGTCGGTACAGTTCCTTATATTCCCAGGATTCTGTTAGATTATAGGAGAGCAGTGCAAGACAGATTTGGTTTAAGGAGCAAAACCCAGCAACATCCTATTTGGAGACACTATTGTGCTGGCCAACTGCTTCAAGTTGTACATTTGAGTCCATGAGCAATCTCTGGGTACTTTTTTCTTGAATATGTTTCTATTATAACATTTTAAACAAAGATTTTTTTCCATTAAAAAAAGTGTCAGTTTAGCCTGGCATTGATGGCACATGCCTTTAACCCCAGTACTCAGGAGACAAAGGCTGATGGATCTCTGTGAGTTTGAGGTCAGTCTGGTCTACAAAGCAAGTTCCAGGACAGCCAGGGCTATAATAAAGAGACTCTGTCTTAAAAAACTAAAAAGCAAACCAAAAACAAGTATTAATTTTTTTTTTTTTAAGACAGGGTCTCTCTAGCCACAACTACCCTGAAACTCATTATAAAAGATGTGAGCCACCACACCTGGCACAAAAAAAGTGTATTAATTTTTACTGTGTGGTGTGTGTGTATTTGTGTGTGTGTGTGTGTGTGTGTGTGTGTGTGTGTGTGTGTGTGTATGTGTAGGTCAGAGGATAACTTTGTGGAGCTGGTTTTCTCCATCCACACTTATGAGTTCTAGGGATAGGCAAGCTCTTGGTCCACTGTGCCATATCCCCAGCCCCTTTTATTTACTGACAGTGTCTCCTGTAGCTCAGGCTGGCCTCAGAACTAAGGATGACCTTGAACTTCTGAGCCTCCTGCTTCTATCTCCCAAGTGCTGGGAACTCACGCCCAGGTTTATGTGGTGCTGGTGTTGAACCGAGGACATCAGACAAGCCCTCTGCCAACTCCTATAACAGGTTTAACTGTGGTCATACTAATTCCAAAACCTAATACGTGGTATGACTCACGTGCCTGCCAAGGTGTAGTTTTATGACACCCTTGCACACTCTCTCCCTCTCTCCCTGGGAACCTTCCAGGGAGGAAGCTTGCAGTGCTGGTACCTTGGCTGGTGTGTGACCATGGATATGTTGCTTTCTGTCTCTACATCTAAGCAGAGTATTGGCCTAGAGGGTGTGTAGAGGGGCTCTAGCTGGCTCATTACTTTTTTGTATGTTTGTTGTTTTTAGGAAAATGGGGGTCTTGCGTAGGCTAGGCTGGCCTCACATTTACTATCTAGCTGAGGCTGGCACAAACATCTTCTTTTTCTGCTTCTTCCTCCTGAGTGTTAGGATTACAAGTGTAAACTACCATGCCTAGCGCTTTTTTTTTTTTTTTTTTTTTTTTTTTGAGATTTATCTATACAGTGTTCTGCCTGCACACCAGAAGAGGACACACCAGATCTCATTACAGATGGTTGTGAGCCACCATGTGGATGCTGGGAACCAAACTCAGGACCTCTAGAAGAACAGCCAGTTCTCTTAACTTCTGAGCCATCTCTCCAGCCCCATACGCAGCTTTTTACACTGTCTTTATTTTTTTCTCTCAGAGAGTATATGTATGTATGTGTGTGTATGTATGTATGTGTATATGTGTGTATTATGTATATGTGTGCATTATGTATGTGTATATATGTGTGTATATGTGTGTATGTGTATGTGTGTATATGTATGTATGTGTATTTGTGTATATGTATGTGCATATGTGTGTATGCATGTTTATATGTGTGTATTATATATGTGTATGTATGTATGTACATATGTGTGATGTATGTGTGTATGTATACGTGTATTATGTATGTGTATATGTGTGTGTTTGTATGTGTATATGTGTGTGTCTATCAAATATTAACAGGAAGTGCACTAGTCTCCTACTGCTATGTAACAAATCACTCCAGACACAGTTGCCTGAAACAAGGATGGTCAGGAATTCTGGAGTTTAATCACAGGGCACTCTGGTTCTAAATGACTTGTATGTTGCAGCAGCGTTCCTGCTGTAGCTAAAGGCTCACCTGGAAAGCACCTGCTTCCAGGTTCACTCCCATGGGGACATTCGATTACTCCTAGAGGGATCCCTGCAGCTTCAGCTCACAGGGTGGCAGATCATGTCCCTAAGCGGGCCCTGAAGAAAAGCAAAAGCCAGTGTGTCCCAGTGGAAGTTCATCTTGGAAATGGGACCATCGCCATTTTCCTATTCTGTTCACTGGGCTGCATCACTAGGTCATTCATGCTCTTGGGGGAGACTAAATGGGACTGTTGATAGCATGATGTGGGAATCACGGGAACCTTCTGGAAGCTGCTCACCAAGAAGCAGAGACCATTTCTGGACACAGACACACCAAGTCTCATGAGCTTTGATACTCATGATTTCAGGCCAACAATTTCAGCCTTGGAGCTCTGGGCTCCCTGACTGTGTGCTGCCTGCAGGCTGGGCTGAGCTGAGGTTGCTGGGAAATGAGCTTTGCCTGTCAATCAGCTGTGCCTGGCACAGTGAAACCTTAGTTCCTGAGGGAAAGACATTTTTTAGGAGAAGCTAAATGACAAGCCATTGCTCCCGAGACACACATGTCCCCCTGCAGCTACTCTTAGGTACTCCATCGAGACTCTAAAGCCCTTTGGCAAGCCCTGAGCTGCCTCTGTGGCTGAGGCCACAGGTGGGGACAGTATTGATCTCCTCTCAGTTTCTCAGCCATCCCAGCAGGATTCTGGGGCACAGGTGCGGTGAAAGGATTATATGGGATTTTCTTCCAGCCGTGCTCAGCCCTGCTCAGACCTGGTTCTCAGTGGATGAAGGATTTGACCCAAACTCCCCTTTACCATCTGCCCTGCAAGGCTGGAGACTTTTGTGAGCCTGTCATAGGGTGACTTGCCATGCCCTTTGAAGGTCTTCTCAGGGCCCCAGATGCTCTAGCCATGATCTTGCTCCTTCTATGGGCTCCAAAGGGTCTGTCCAGAGGCAGAAGGCTGAGCCCCAGCCCTGAGAAGCACAGATTATTAAAGCATCTTCCAGGACACAGCTTGCTTCCGTGTAGGGCTGTTCCAGCTGTCATGTGAGACAGGGTCTCACTGTGGGTTTTTGAAAATGTTTTTATTACCTTGTGTGTGTACATTGTTTGTGTTGGTATATGCTGTGGATATTGCTCTTGTATACTGTAAAGATTTGTTGCTTATATTAGTTTAATGAGATGCTGATTGGCCAGTAGGAAGTATAGGCGGGGCTGGCAGACTAGGAGAATTCTGGGAAGCAGAGGTGCAGGGCAGAGATACTGGCCGGATGCAGAGGACAAAAGATGAGAATGCTGTTCTGAGAAAAGGTACCAAGCCATATGGCTACACATAAATAAGAAAAATGGATTAATCTGAAGTATAAAAGTTAGACAGCAATATGCCTGAGCCATAGGCCAACCAGCCTGGAAGTAATATAAGCCTCTGTGTGATTATTTGGGACCAAGCAGCTGCAGAGAGTCCACGCCTTAGGGCTAGGTAGGGCCAGAAACTTCTGACTATAAGTATCTGTGTGAGCTTGTGGAGGTCAGAGGGCAACATGCAGTAACTGAATCCAACTCAGGTTATTGTCAGGCTTAGTGGCAAGCTACGTCACTTGTTGAGACTCACAAACCTCTCTAAGACCCTCCTGCCTCCACATCCCAAGCGCTGTAATCACAGGCAAGCACAGTGACACCCTACTCCAAGCTGGATTCTTGCGGAAGTGGGGTCTCCTGTCTATGATGGCTTTGAACTCACTATGCTGCCAAGGACAACCTTGAAATCCTAATCCTCCTGCCTACATTTCCTCAGTGCTGGGATTACAGGCAAAGACCATCAGGCCCAACTCCCTCGAGATAGTCTTTCTTATTGTAGTTGTTGCCTTTTAGTTTTAACTTTATATTACATTTTAAATATATAAAATACATTTTATATTTTTTTATATCCCTGACAGTCCTGGGACTCCCTATGTAGGCCAGGCTGGCCTTGAATTCACAGAATTTGTTGGCCTCTGCCTCTTAAATTCTGGGATTAGAGACGTGTACCTGTACTAGGACACTCAGTTTTGTTTGTTTGTTTGCTTGCTTGTTGAATAGCTCTCAGGTAGCCCAGGCTGACCTTGAACTCTTTGTCCTCCTGATCTCACCTCTGAAATGCTGAGATTTCAAGTATGTACCACCATGCCCAGATCCAAGGTGGATTCTTCTTGCTATGAGAGAATCAGTCCTTCCCTAATCAAGGCTTCCTGCTATTCTTCTTCTTTAGGCCTCATTATTTCTGGGTCAGAAGGTTTTCTTTCTTTTTTAAGTTCTAAATATTTATTTATTTATTATATATACAGTATACAGAAGAGGGCACCAGATCTCATTACAGATGGTTGTGAGTCAACATGTGGTTGCTGGGAATTGAACTCAGGTCCTCTGGAAGAGCAGCCATTGCTCTTAACCTCTGAGCCATCTCTCCAGCCCCAGTCAGAAGGTTTTCAACAGAAGTTTTAAAATGGCAGCTTCTCAGAACAAAACCATCAAGAACAAAAAGTCTATGTCATGGTAACACTGGCAAATATTTATATAGCACTTAGCATGTGCTAGGCACTACTTCATATGCTTTTCATCCAACAGCCACCCCTCCCGGAGGTAAGCATACTGTCATCGACTCATTTTGCTAATGAGGAAACAGAAACAGAGAGGTCAAGTCACTTACCCAAAGCCACTCAGCCATTGGCTGATGGAGCTGAGACTCAGACTCATGCAGCTTGGTTGTGCACTAATAGCCATTATGCGCAGATGTGGCAATAGATGTGATTTACTAAGTATTTCCATCATCCCAGGGATTATGCTCATTCAGCCCCTATCAAATCCACCCTATTCCCATGTTCTGGGTGAGAAAACTGAGGAAAAGAGGCATAACATAAAGGGATTTATGTAAGCTGGGACTGCTGAATGGATGCAGGGTTGCTGAGGAGAGCTGCCTTCCACATAAGAGTATATGTCTCTCTCTTCATTGGTAGGGTACAGATCAAGGTCTCACAAATCCTAAGCAAGCCCTCTACTAACCTAGCTACAGCCTCAACTCTTACACACTTGTGAACAAGCCACAGGAGCCTCTCTCGGTAGTGAGTCTGCCAGTCTTGACTCATGCCTGCCCCCTGTGGCTACAAGGAGAACTGCACTCCTCCTCCTCCTGAAAGTCTTGAATCCTGGGGCTGGGGCCCTGGGAAGAACCCCATCAGATTCACCAGCAAGACACACAAAGGGCCATAATTTAGCAAGTGTCCAAGGAAAGATAATAGTTACTGAGGCTGAGGAAGGATTCGCAGGTGATGTGCTTGCTCATAAGGACCGGAGTTCGGATCTCTTATGCCCACATAAAAAGCCAGGTGTGGTAATGTGGCTCCAGAACTGAGAGGCACAGATAGAAAGGCCTTTTTAGTGAGTCAGTCTTGCAGAATCAGTGAGCTCAAGGTTCTGTGAGAGAGCATGCCTCAAAAACTATGAATGAGAACTATCAAGGAAGACAAAAATGGATATACACCATACCCGCACACATGTGCACACACAGAATCACATACACAAATATACAATGTATTTACACCTAAAGATATGCCACACTATTTACAGAGTATCCCCACTTCTGTGCCAGGTCCTACTGGGTACATATTATGCAAATGTGATCTCATCAGTGGGTAAACATGATCATTATTGTTAAGGGTGATCAATAATATTAGATGAAGCATTTTACACATACCTGTCTGATTTAGTTCCCAGATTAGATATATAAGTAATATTATAGCCCCTGTTTTATCAATGAGGAATAAAAAGTTGCAGGGAAATTAAGCAAGTTCCCTTTGGACAAACATCTAGAATAACGTGGTAGCAGGATTCAAACTCAGGCAGCTCTGTCTCCACAGACTGTTCCACAAACCATTCTCTTTCTCACCGTAAGTATTCCAGTGAAGGCCATAGGTATAGAGGCATAAAAAGATGTGCTTAGAATCACACAGCTGCTAAACTGAGACCGATGCTTCAGCCAAGTGTGTCTTCAGTCACTTACTGACCCAACAGCCAGTGTCACCCCAGTGCCAGGCTCCGTCCTAGGCTGTGGAGGCAAGCCATTGTATAGCTATGCCCCGAATCTGCTACCAAGTATCTCTAGAATACTCATCTTAGAAAGTCAAAATGCTTACAGCTTGGCAGGGACCAGCCCATAAACTCAGGACCTTTCCCAGGTTGGAGGTGAGCATGCAGTTTTAATATTGGCCACTGGAGGCAGAAGAGGGCCAAACCCAGCCTGTGTACTGAAGAGGGTTTCTTGGGTTCTTGAGTGTCCTAGGTACTCTTGGCACAGAGACATGTACCTCCCTAGCTCTGACATGGGGCTGTAATATTACTTATTTATCTAAGCTGGTATTCCACACAGAATACCCGTCACTTGAGAGCTGCACTTCATCCCTGCATTTAATCTGTTGCTTTTAGGCCTCCGGAGGCATGTGTGGGGTGGTGTGGAATGGAGTCTCTTCAGTGTTCTCTTGTCCTTGACTTGACAGTAAAGTTGGGTGTCTGCTCACCTTCCTGGGCTTGTTTCTTCACATCCCCATAGAAGTTAGAATCCCTGTCTATCTGACGGGAATGTTGCAGGAGAAGAAAAGAGGACCATGGTTGGGACAGTCCATGTCACTGTAGGGAGTCAGCCTTATGGACACAGAGGCTTCCAAGCTCAGACAGCAACAGAATCACCTTTCATCTTCACTCTGTCCTCTGCATTATCTATAATCCATGCCTGTCCTTAACCAGACTCCAGTGCATAGGATGTTCCTGGTCCAACTGGATGTTGGCATTGGGAAATAACCGTAGGCATGAGAACTTGCATCCAGCTCTGGGCTCCAGTCCTAGGGCCATATAAAAATGGGCAAAGTGATGTATACCTGTGGTCCTAGCACTTGGGAGATAGAGGAAGAACAATTAGAAGTTCAAGATCATCCTTGGCTACTTAGAGTTTGAGGCTAGCCTTGGCTACATGATTCTATCTCAAAAATAAAAGGAAGGAAAACAAAAAAGAAAAACAGCTGCAGGCATGGGGAGGCATTTGCTCATAGCTGCTGGGACATGGGTGCTCAAACGCTGGGCTTGAGCTGAGCCTCTGTTACCCACTAGTACAGGAAATAAGATGGATCCTAAGAAAACCTGGCCAGTCAAGAACTATGAAGTCTTTCCAGTGATGAGTCCCAGGGATGTTAGCCTGCCTGCACCTTTAAAGTCCAAGTGCCCTTCTCTCTTAGAGACATTCAGCTCCCCGGTGGCTCTGAGCAAGTTGCAACAGAGAAAGAGCTGCCTGTGTCTTTTGTGGGAAAAATCTCCCTGCAAACAGTAATTAGGCATCCCCAACCCCAAGGAACGGTTTAGCTGCTCAGAGACAAAGGTAAAAAGAAATTGGAGGCTCAGACACTTGGGGGGTGGGCACATACCAAATCCAGAACCTTTGGCGGTTGCTCCTAGCATTCCTGAGTCTGTATGTAGTTCTCCATGTAGGGCTTTGGGACCTAAGGTATTCATTTGAGTTTACACTCCTGTTGCCAAGCATGACACATGCCAGCCTCGGCTGTACCTAGGACCCCTTGAATGAGAAATGGAACAGGCAGGGTCTTTTTTTTCCCTGGAGAAAGGCCTTCCTGTATTGTGGCCCTCCCAATGGGTAGACTGAGGCTGAAATTGAGACAAGGTCACATTTTCAGAAGCTGTGGGCTCATGGTTATATAACATTTCTTCTTCCATACTGACAGTTTCCTGTATTCAGAGTCCAAGCTGGGGGCCTTCCTCATCCGGAGGCCACCTGCCTGGGCTCTGGGGAGGCCTGTCTGCACACGCCTGCGCCTGCTTCTCTGTAATTAGAGGCTGTGTATGCCTGCCACCCACCCACGGGTACTTGGGCATATCAGCCATGGCCGCTCTCGCTTCTCCAATCATGAAGGCAGAGCACAACCCGCCCCCTTCACCTCTGCAACATGAAGATGCCACTTGGAAATTTCAGGCTTTGGTGACAACAGAGGCCCCAGAAAGGACAGGAAGGAGCCAGGTTTCACATCCATGGGTCCCCCAGAGGGCCAGCCTGAGAGCTGACAGATCATTCTGCTCTCTGGACAGGGGAAAAGGGCTATAGGTTCTCAGGGCTGGAGACTGACCCAGCCCCGGTCCCAGTGGGACTAATTAGAACACATTCTAAATTCTTTTTCTCTGAATTGTCCTCCAACTGTCTTTGGAATGGGTTTTGGGAGGCAAATTTGTTGAACAGATACGTAGGAAGCGCTGACATCTCTCCCTAAAGTTTCCCAGTCAAACAAACAAGCTAGGCTGTGTTTGGTGCAGTGTGCGTGTGCATTCTTTTGGTTTAGAGATGTGACCTTTAGAAATAGATGGTTTCTACCACACCCGGGGCCCAGTGGGGCTGATTCAGGGATTCTGTGAGTTGTGTGTGGATCAGATCCTAGCTCCTGTCAGTGGAAGGGAGGGGCCAGTCTTAAGTGCCCTCTCTGCTCCCAGAGCCTAATACAAGCATTTACACTTACTATTTTTATTATTGCTATATTGTTTTTCTGAGTCACAATCTCAGGTAGCCCAGACTAGTATAGCTGAGGATAACCTTGAAGTCTAAATCTTCCGGTTTCTATCTCCCAAGTGCCAGGACTGCTGATATGCACCACCACGCCCAAGGCTCATCTTTCTGCATCCCCTCTCCCCCTCAGGGCCTCTTTGGAGCACTGGATAACCCTGACAGGTCCCTTTCATGGCTCCAGCCTTTGCCCCATTCTACCTAGGAAAATCATTTCATGTCTGAATAAGATACAGAGTTTTCCTCTAGGCCACCCACATGAGCCTCTACCCCCATCATCTATCTCAGATTTCCTATAATCCCCAGCTTCCCTGTGACAGTATGTTATTGACTCGTGGTTTGTTTGAATGAGAGATGCCCCCACAGTCTGGGGCATCTGAACACTTGGTCCCCAGCTGGTGGCGCTGTATGGAGAGGTTTAGCTGGAGTAGCCTTGGGGCTGGTGAGGAGGCTTTGAAAGCTTAAGGTTCCATCTACTCCTATTTCTTCTCTCTGCTCCATGACCACAGTTAGGATGTGAGCTCTCAACTTCCTGCTCCTTACCATGATGCTTGCTGTCACGCCTTCCTGCCACAAAGGACTCTTATCCCTCTGGAACCATAAACCCAAATAGACTCTTCTTTTAGTTGCTCTGATCCTGGGATTTTGTCACAGCAACACCAAAGTAACTAACACACACTGGATTTATAACCGCTGTCAGCCAGGTAAGCTGAGAACAAGAGACAGAAGGTGTTGAGCCAGAGACCCACCAGGCCAGGTCGACCAGTTAGCTACTACATTTTCTTTTTCTAATATAGCACTCATGGTGGCTACTCTGGGTGGTTAACTTGACTATATCTGGAATTAACTGAAATCTAAGCTGCTGGGTACAGCTGTGAAGGGTTTTTTTTTTTTTTTTTTGGAATGATTTGAGGTGGGAAGACCCACCTTGAATCTGAAGCACGTCTGGTGGCAGGCAGCCTATGTGAGAAAGGGAGGAAGGAAGCAACTGCCTGATTGCCCTTGCTATCACTGGCAAGTCCGTTATTCCACTGACTGGCATTAGAACCTACATCAGGATTCCGGTGTCTACTGAAAACCAGCTGAGACATCCTGTCTTGAGGACTTAGAAACTAGTGGATTCTTGGATTTTTTTTTTTTGGCAGACAGCCAGTAATAGGCTAGCTGGAACCTAGCCTATAAGCCATGCTAATAAATCCTATATGTATATGTGTATGTATATATGTATATTGCATATTGTAGACACATAAATATAGTCTATATAAATAAATCCTGTTCCTTTAAAGAACCCTGATACAGTACTCTACTACAAAACATTTTATTTTACTTTTTTTTAAAGACAAGAACTCATACGAACTCTTTCCTCTATAGCACAAGATGACCTTGAATGCATGCCCCTTTTGTCTCCACCTTCCAGTATCTGAATTACAGGTGTATTCCACTATGCCTGCTCTGAAATTTTTTAATTTAATTTTCTCTCTCTTTTGTTCTCTCTGTCTCTGTCTGTCTGTCTGTCTGTCTCCCTCACCCTTGTGTATGTGTGTGTGTGTGCTATGTACATGTGGGTGCAGGTACTAATCAAGGTCAGAAGAGGGCACCAGAATCCTGAAGCTGAAGTTGAGAGCCCCTTGACATAGGTCCTGGGAACCAAACTCTGGGTCTTCTGGAAGAGCAGCAAGTGTTCTTAACCACTCAGGCCCATGGTGAAAACATTATAAACACTAGTTTTAATTACTACTTTTAATAAATGAGGCTTTATTAAAAGTCCTATGCCAGTTTTGGCATGTGTGCACACACACATGTGTATCTATGGAGGTCACAACCAACCTACAGGGGTCAACTCTCTCTCTCCACCAGGAGGGGCTGAGGATCAAACTCAGGCTGTCAGTCTGGGCAGCAAGCATTCTCAGTCTGAGCCATCCTGCTGTCCTAGCCAACATTTTAGAATTAAGGTAGTTTATATCTTAGAGTGAGGTGGCACATACTTTTAATTCCAACACTCAGGAAGCAGAGGCAAGTAGATTTCTGGGAGCTTAAAACCAGCCGGTTGTAGGTCTACAGAGAGTTCCAGACCAACTAGGTCTGCACAGTAAGACCCTATCAAAAAAACAATCTTACTGTCAATTCATATTTTAAAGCATTTGTTACTATTTTTGGAAGAAAGCTAGGAAATATGGTGACATTGAACTCCATTTTATTCCATGGGGTCACAATGTGCCTTGCTGCCCATTCTAACTGATTCTCTGTTTCCTCTTGTTACCCATGTCTCCCTGTTTACCAGACAAAGCCAGTTCTTATCTTGGACATGTCTATCTGGCCTTTGTCAATCTGTTCCTCCTCATTAAGAAAGACCTTGGTTTAGCAGACTAGAACACTGGATGTGAGATTAGGAGTGTTACTTTTATTCTGTTGTCCAGTGACCTTGGGCAGAATGCCTGCTCTTCCTGGGCCTTAATTTCTCCATCCACACAGTTAAGGAGTTTGATGTGGCTCAGTTGGTAGGTTGCTTACCTAGCATGTGTGAAACCCTGCTAGCATCTTCTCAGGATTTTATAAACTAGGAATATTGGTGAATCACTATAAACTATAATCCACACACTGGGGCGGTTGAGAGGTGGAGATAGGAGTATCAAAAAATCCAGGCTATCCTTGACCACTCAGCAATTTCAAGACCAGCTTGGGATTCATGAGACCCTATCTCCAAAACAAAGAAACAGGGTGGTGAGCTGGCTCGGTGGATAAAGCCAGGCCCCCCCCACCCCCAAGTCTGACAACCTGAGTTTAATCTCCAGAACTCTCAGGGTAAGAGGACCAAGTCTCACTAGTTATCCTCTGATCTCTACATGCATGCACACCTGTACATACCATGCACATACACACAAACATGCATTAAGTGCATGAAATAAAAATTAAATGTAGTTGATGGTAACACCCTTTCCACACTCCTGTCAACAATCTTCACCAACAAGCTGATGCAAGAGAACTTATTAAAAAATAGTGAAGGGGAAGACTTGCCCACTTGAGCCACCACCCTGTGGCTTTCCTGGTAAGAGAATGGTCCCGTTTACCCAGAGTGTCACCAGCAGCACCAGTTGGAGCCTTACCAGTGCCACCAAGGGTTTCCACCCTAATCCCTTTATTGTGGAGGCAAAGACACCTGGGAAGAGGACACTTGCACTCTGAACCCCAGGATGCCAGAGCTGGAATGTGGAGGCAGCTTGCCCATGCTGGGGTTAAGCTAGGAACGAAGATACCTGCTGGGCACTGGCAACCTGGGCCAAGGAATACTTCCCAGATAAATTCCAGGAATGTAGAAAGCCTGCATTTTTCCAACAAATTCTCTTTCTTAGTAATCATTTACAGAACCTGAAGTCCATAGAGAAGAAATGTCTGTCCAGTGTCACACAGCAAGCCAATGCCACAGCCAGGCAGAAACATAGGCTTCTAGACCTTCTTCCTCCGATACTCCTATCTATATTCCTTCTCCCTGGGAATTTAGACCCCTCTGGCTTCATCATATGGGACTTCAAAAGGGGCCTAAGGTGGCCCACATGGGTAGGGCCTGCATAGAGTGAGGCTGGAGAAGCTTGCTTGCTCAGGGATCTAAGATGCATGGACCGTGCAGCAGGCTGTGGAGGGTGTAAGCTGCCCAGGCTTCCACTATGGAAGTTGAGCCCAAGGGCAGATTTAGAACTGGAAGCTGGCAGCCCACACTTGACTCACAGACATATTTATTTTTCCTGCAATTAAAAACAAACAAACAAAAAAAAACAATTCTCACTCGTTGGCAACATTAAGAATTGAGAGATTTTGCAGAGAAGAGGGGATTTCTGATTTTTCTTGAAAAAGACGGCAAGATCTGACAAAGACTGGATCATAGTTTGCACTTGATGGACTGGGAGGGGCTAGGGACGCAAAGTTCGGGTTTACACACTCAGGCATCTGTTCATGGGGGTGGCACCTCTCGTTCACATTTGGGGACAGCAGACTCTCCTTTATCATCTTGCTGTGGCAAAACCACACAGCCTGTCTTTTCTTGACCACTCCTGGGAATTCCGTGCATAATTACTTCTCAACCAGGGAGTAGTTCTTTTATCCAGAGGACAACTGGCAACGGAGACATTCTGGCTGTCACAGCTGGAGGAGGGATGCTATAGGCATCTAGTGGGTGAGTCAGGGATGTTCCTAAACATCGTATGATGTGCAGAATGGTCTCCTTGACAAAGAACTATCAGGCCTCCAATGTCAACAGCACTGGTGCCAAGAATTACTGGGTTGAACAGAAAGCCACCAAGAAAAGGCGACAGAATTTCAAGAGGGTGAGGCAGAAGCCACAGAGAACCCTAGCCAGGGACAGCCTGGACCCACCCTAAAGCTCAGTGCTCCATTTTGTAATTGCAAAAAACCTAAAGTATCCACTGCATGGGACTTTTAGCCAAGTCGATTTCATGATAGCTGTCTGCTGTTGTCAGTTATGAACAAGAGGGAGAAGAGGGGCCAATCAGGAGAGTCACAGGACTGGTCAAAGTCCTTACAGAGCTGCCCTGTGAAGCCAGGGCTGATGCCTGAAGTGGAGCCAGGAAACCTATGCATCATGCATTTGTTATACACTGATCACATACACGGTTCTGTGTTCTTAAGGTGGAGATAGTGACGATGAGCCAAACATGGCCCAGGTCCTCTGGATACTCAGGAGGTGGCCAGTTGAGGATGGGGGTACACTTAGGCATGAAAGAGGCCTTACCCTGCTGCAGAACAACATGGAGTCTCCAGGGAACAGATAGTGGCTGGCTATGGCTTTGAAAGGTGCCACTCACTGAAGCCAGGAGAGGTAGAGAGCTGAACAGGTAGGGTGGTAAAACAGACCATCACTCTGACCCATAACCAGATGTTATCTGGCAGGTGGGAGGGATGTGGGGGTGTGGGAAGTGAAGGTTCAAGCTGCTGTAGGAATGGATTGTGGGAGTAGCATAAGAGGTTCCTGGAGGGCTGGAGAGATGGCTCAGAGGTTAAGAGCACTGACTGTTCTTCCAGAGGTCCTGAGTTCAATTCCCAGAATCCACATGATGGCCCACAACCATCTATGATGACATCTGGTACCCTCCTTTGTATACTGTATACATAATAAATAAATAAATCTTAAAAAAAAGAGGTTCCTGGATAAACCAGATGAGACAGTTCAGATCTCACAAGGATCCTTGCCTATTGCAGCCTTGGAAAAGTCACCTTAATTCCTAGGGTCTCAATTCCATTCTGCTCTCTAGGATTAACCACAATGCTAATTACTGCCCGCTGAGCATCCTTCATCCAAAATGCCTACTACCAGAAGCATTTGGGAATTAGGATTCCCACCCCAAAGAATTAGGATTCTGTTCAACCCAGTAATTCTTGGCACCAGTGCTGCTGACACTGGAGGCCTGATAGTTCTTTGTCAAGGAGACCATTCTACACATCATACGATGTTTTGTGATACTTGCCTATAAATAGATATCTTGGGGGATGAATTCCAAGTTAAAATACAAGCCATTTGTGTTTCCTATATGTCTTTGACACATAGCTTTGAGACAATTTCATATATTTTAGTAAACCTAGACTCGTGCATGTTTGAATGTTTGGCCTATAGGGACTGGCACTATTATGAGGTGTCGCCTTGTTAAACTAGGTGTGGCCTTTTAAATGTACAGGTAGGCTTTGAAGTGTCATATTTCCAAGCTGTGCACAGTGTGGCATCTCCTTCAGCGGCCTGCGGATCAAGATGTAGAATTCTCAGCTCCTTCTCCAGCACCATGTCTACCTATGTGCCACCGTGTTTCCCACCATGGTGATAATGAACTAAAAATCTGAAACTGTAAGCCTCCCAATTAAAGGTTTTTCTTCATACGAGTTGTGGTCATAGTGTCTCTTCATAGCAATTAGAAACCCTAAACAAGATTTATCACTGGTGATTTATCATGGGGCCAGGTGAGGAACTTTCCACTGTGATGTCACGCTTAGCCTGTGATTGTTCCTATAATCTCAGTGACTCAGGAGGCTGAAGTAGGAGACTGGAGAGTCGCAGATGAGACTGGGCTGACATACATCAAATTCGGGGTCAGCCCAGACAACTCTGTGAAACCTTACCTTAAAAGTCACACAAGCCATACATGTCAGGTGGAGCTCTGCAAGTTCAAGACCAGCCTGAATTTCAGGCTAGCCAGGGTTACATAAGAAGACCCTGTGTCAACAAACAAAAAGGAAAGTGACCCCTCAAGAAAAGCCAAACAGACAAAGACAGGGTGTATAGCCCAGTAACGGAGTACTTCCCTGGCATGTGAGAGGCCCTGCATTCCAACCCCACTACAGAAAGGACCATCTTGAACTTTAAAATTGCAGATCAAGGATGCCTAGTGCTCAACCCATATCACAAGTGGGGCTTACCTTGTGCCAAGACACTAACCAAATGTGAGATAACCATCACAGAACAGGAAGAAAGTCCACATGCTACTGTACTATAAAATTTCTGGCCAGGCCTAGCCCTGAGATCTGGACCAGCAGTCCCAAATAATCACACAAAGGCTTATATTAATTACAAACTGTTTGGCTTATGGTTTAGGCTCATTATCAGATAGCTCTTACACCTTAACCTATTCTATTCATCTACATCTTGCCATGTGGCTTACCTGTGCTCCTTACATCTTGCTTCGTGGGTGGCTGGATTGCGTCTCTGAGTGACTCTGCCCTCCTTCCCCTTTATCTATGCTTCCCACCTGACTATAAGCTGGCTTGCCATAGGCTGAAACAGTTTCTTTATTATTCAGTGATAATTCACAGCATACACAAAGGCATCCACATTACTCTTCTGTGTCCATTGCATAAAAGAAGGAAAGAGTGGCTGGCGAGATGGCTCAGTGGGTGAAGGTGCTTGCTGCCAAATCGAATGACCTGAGTTCAACTCCCAGGACCCCCATGGTGACAGGAGAGAATCAATTCCTGTAAATTGTCCTCTGAGTCTCACATACATACATCACATATGCACCTCCCCCCCAAACTAATAGAAAGAGAAACTTGGAAATGAAAGATCTGGAACCTTTCTAAGGATACACAGTAGAGTCAGAAAGGCAAGGTCTAGGAGACGGCCAGCTTTTGCTAGCACAGGTTTACCTTCCTGCCTCTTTAGAACCAACGGATATCCTTAAAAATAAGCTAAATGTTAGTGGGGTACGGTGATGCACTATTCTAATCCCAGCACTTGAATGAAGGTAAGAAGGTCAGGAGTTCAAGGTCATCTTTGCTTATATAATGTTTCAGGCTGGGCTAGGCTACACAAGAGACTGTCTCAATCAAGAAAACAAAACCAACCAAATGACCAAAGTCCAATTGTTTTGGATTAGAATTCTCCACAACTCTGAGCCAGAATAAACCTTTTCTAAGTTACTTGCTTCAGGTATTTTTCATATAAAAGCTAACTAACATACACACTCTGTTTCATACTTTGATTTTATGGGACAAAAAGCAAAATGAATGGACTGTATAATGTCTAACAGCACGAGGCTCCATCCTCTAGATCCCCAGACACAGGAAGTCTCAATTCTGGGGTTAATTGTCTTTTGACTAGAATACATTCTTCTTGCTACTACTAACCAAAGCAAGGAACAAAAAAGTAACTTAAGTGACCTTAGGACTTTCAAGAAATAGATAGATAGATAGATAGATAGATAGATAGATGAACATAAAAGAACAACAAGAAACACACTGTGTCAATCATCAATTTGTTTACTCTTTCTACCCAAATCCTTGGAGTAGTTATCATCAAATTGTATCATTTTCTTGAAATATTTGCATCAAATGTTTGACTCCCTATTTTAAAGAGTGATATTTTATTTTCATTCATGTGTATTTGTGTATTTGAGAGCGTATATGTGCATGTGAGTGCACCTGTCAATGGCGACCAGTAGGGGGCATTGTGTTCCCTGGAGCTGGAGTTGTCGGTGGTTGTGAGCAGTCTGACACAAATATTGGGAACCAAATTGCAAGAGCAGGGTCCTCTGGAAGAGCAGCAAATTCTCTTAACCACTAAGTATCTCTCCAACTTTTGACTCATCCTGAGAGATGTGCCAGATGCAGATGGGTGGTGGTGGTGGTGATGGGAGGCTTTCTTCCAACTTAGGACCCTTTGCTGGTAGTGGCCAGGCAAACCAGAGGAAGATTTATATCTAAGATGCTCATATTCCAGGTGAGTGAGACAGGGGTCTGTGCAACTGTTGCACAGTGGCAAACCCTAGCACACACACCTATAACTTGTTGATACTACTAACCCTCACTGTGAGCAGAGCTCTGCAGTGACATATAAGAGGGGTCCCATGCATCCTCAAAGCCCCTATCTGTGTGTTGCCCATGACGGTTTCTCCCACTTAGAACTCCACAGTGCAGCAAGCATGTATGAAGCACCTGCCCCGGTCAGGTTTTTATGAGGCTTCCTCTTCTGTCTCACACCTACATCCTACCCATATTTCACATATGAGGAAAATACAAGCACATGGGGCTGAGTACTTGCCACAATATGTCACACAGCTTAGGGTGCCGGGAACTCAGATCTTTGGATCCTCTCTTCTCTACCTCCCAAATTGAGACAGTAGGTGTGCACCAGCATACATGTTTATGTGATGCTGGGGATAAAACCCAGGGCTTTGTGTATGTTAGACAAGCACTCTACTAACTGAGCTACATCCACAGCCTGGTTTAATGTCTCACAATAACAATAAAATCAAACCCAGAACTGGCACAATATAGGGAGTGTGCCTGCCCACCTGTCCCCACTCCAGCCATGGAAAGCCCCAATGCCCTCCCCACCAATCATCTCACAGAGCTTTGTGATTCAGTTCAATGCACATGGGCTTAATGACACCATTTTCCAAAATGGCTGGTGAGCTGGTAAAAAAGGACCTACATTTTTCTATCTCTAGCTGCATATTAGTTCCCCTTGGAAATAACATGGAAGATAAAAAAAATTGCAGTTCTCAGGGCTGGAGATTTTCTGGTCTATAAAGGCTTGTGTCCATCAAAGCATATCCTGAGTCCTTCCTGACTCCCAGGGCCCCTCAGAAGCTATGTTTCCCAATGTAGTGTGCTCAAACTGTCGGTACAGGCCTGCCAGGTGCTTCACGCTCCACGGGGTTTCTGTGTCCCTCATGCGTGTGGTGGGCCACTGCTTGTGTGTAAATTTCTCAGGTCATCTTTGACACTGAGAAGCATCTTCCACTGCTGGGGACCCTTATGGCATTTTGCAGAGGGGCATCCACAGGCCCTGGGCACATGTTCTGACAACTGGCTATGTGTTTCTCTGCTTTTTCATGCTTATGAGTATTAGAGGTTCAACTTCTGGGAGATGGACTGAGATGGCCCCCTCTGAGCTCTAGAGAGAGGCAGCTGGCTAACCATTAATTTAACTGCCCCTCTACCTTGACCTTAGATTCTGGGCAGCCAGGGAGTTCTCTTGGGATGGCTGTTCTCAGGAAATAGTGTGCATATACCCATCTACGAACAGGTCCTGCTGAATTGGCATCCCCAATCCAATGGCTTCTTATTACCCCAAAGCTGTTCACCCTTGGCCTTAACCACTGTTGCCTCTCACCTGGTCTATTGCATCAGCCTCCTGCTGGCCTCCCTGCTTCCCATTCTCTGCCTTTCTATGATTTCTCCACACAGCCAACCATACTCACATGTCCTTTACCTTAGCTAGTACCCTCCTGTGCCTTTCCATTGACTTTGGGTAAATGTTGAACAGCCCTCAGGTTTCCCTAAGATGCCTGGCTGGATGCTCCCTGTTTTCTTCCAGTAGGATGGCATATGTTCCCCAAGGTCAAGGCCATCTTTGATTTGTCTCCACTATATCTGGACCATGGGGACAGTGCAGTATAGTCAAGGGAGCATTGTATCCAAATGTGAAACCAAGGGATATGGGTAGGGAGCTTTCTTCCTGAACCAGTCAGGCCCACATTCCTCTTCTTAGTGACTCCCCAGCCACAGGACAGCTGGAGGGGCCTTGGCATAGTACTAGCAATAGTACTATAGCTACTTGCTGGGATTTCCTACAGTCAGGTTCAGTGGCAAAGCTCTTCATAGGTCTGAAGTGTTCCCAAGGACCCGACTGGGGAGTGTCTTCTTCTGTACCCATTTTACGGAGGCCCAAATGGAGGCAGAGACTGTTTATTAGGCACAGAAGAAGAGCTGGCTGCAGATTGTGGAGGTTCTTACCCTTTACTCATAGGCATGTTACATGTCCCAAGTAAGCTCATAGCAGGGCTCTGGAGGGTCATGGTGGCTTCCCAAAAGTAGCTGTTCTGAATTAGGAGTGGTGTGATGTCTATTCTTGGTTATTAATTTGACTATATCTGGAATGACCTACAATCCAGAAGTGAAGGGCACACCTGTAAGATTTTTTTTTTTTTTTGCTTGGTTTGAAACTTGGTTGCTGGACTTTTGGGATAGGAAAACACACAATTTTTAATCCAGATCTTGAGGCATGAAGACACACCTTTAATCTGGACTACACCCTCTGTTGGAAGCCTATATAAGGACAAGAAGGAAGGAAGCTTTTGCTCTTTGCCTGCTTGCTCTGCCTTGCTAGCAAATCCAACTCCTTCAGTGCATTAGAGCCTACTTCTTCAGGATTCCAGCATCTACTGAAGACCAGCTGAGACATCCAGCTTGTGGACTGAGCAACTTCTGGATTCTTGGACTCTCTGTTCGTAGCCCTCCATTGTTGGATTAGCTGGACTGTAGGTCATTCCAATAAATCCCCTTTCTATATATAATATAATATATATTCATTCTATAAATTCTGCTACTCTGGAGAACCCTTATGAATATAGGTGGGTATTGGCATCCTGGGCAGTCTCTGCAAATTTAGTCTAAGGTCCTCCTACAGGGCCAGGGTGGGGAGGACCACAAGAAGAAAGGCATTCCCTTTGGGATTGGGAAATCAGTCAGGAAGCAGGATTATAGGCTGGCTTTTATTGGCAGAAGAGAGAGGGCTGCAGGCCCTTGCCACTCCGCATGTCCAAGACAGAATTGCTGTCGCCAGGCAGCACAGTATTTCTGTGTGTATTTCTGCTTGTCCGTGTACATGTGGAGGCCAGAGGTTAACTTCAAGTATCTTCCTTTATTGTTCTTTTTTTCTTTCTTTCTTTCTTTCTTTTCTTCCTTCCTTTCTTTCTTTCTTTTTTTTTTTTTTTAAAAAAAAAACAACAACAACAACTTTATTTTATTTATTTATTTGCCTTGGTGTTTGCCTGGAACTGGAACTACAGACAGTTGTTAGCTGCCATGTGGGTGCTGGGAATTGAACCCGGGTCCTCTGGAAGAGCAGACAGTGCTCTTAACCACTGAGCCATCTCTCCAGCCCCCCCTTCCTTTCTTTCTTATGTGAAGTCTACGTGCCTGTCTGTGAGCAGGTACACATACTCGTATGCACACACAGGAAGGCAAGTGGAGGATGTCAGGTATCCTGCATCACTTCACCTATTCCTTTGGGGCAAAGTCTTTTGCTAAGCCTAGAGACCACAGTTTTTCTGCCAGGTTGACAGCCCATAAACCCCAGTGGTCCTCCAACCTCAATTCTGCTCAGAGCTGGGGTAACAGGCAAGCACAGAGCCACAGCCAGCCTGTGTTAGAATTTGAACTTCAATTCTCACATGTGAGTGGCAAGCATTTTAGCTGATAAAATGTTCCAGAGGGTGACATTTTTGAGGAAGGTTCCCTATGTGCCCCGAGGGAGCAGATGTGGCTGGGGCGTCCTGTGCACCTCACAGAGGAAGAGGAGGGTAAAGGAATTTTTAGGAGGGAAGATTAAATTTGGCTCACACTGTTCTTCCTCCCCAGCTTGCTTGGGATTACAGTACTGGTGGTATGGATAGGAAGTTGGGTATATAGACAGGACATTTGAAAGAAAAATCTAGGTCTTATACCCGCTTCTTCCCACCAAATCACTGCTCACAGCTATTGTCCACAGGCCTCAAAGACTAGTAACATCCATCCTGAGACCCAGGCAGAAGTCTGTGACTACCACGAGGTTGGAGGCTTGAGGTTCAAGGGAGTGCCACAAAGAAATTATCAGGACTGAGAGGGGACTTCCTATTGTATATGGACACAGCTTCAAGTGCCCAGGAGCCCTGATCTGTAAGGGACTATAGCCTGGTCCCATCTATGAGACATAGACTGACCCCAGGAAGCTTTTCTGAGGTGGGTGGTATTTAAGTTTATCATTTAAAAATTAAAACAGAAAGAGATTAAATATCCCTTTCAAAAATAATAATAAACCCATGGCATGTGGCGCTATTAATAGCAGTTCATGAATAACATAGGTCTGGTTTCCAGAAGATAGGAGGAATAAAAAGCCAGAGATGATTTTCACACTGTTTTTCTGTGTGGAGACAGGGTCTTACTATGTAGCCCAGGCTAGCCTCCAATTTGAGGCCATCTTCCTGCCTCTAGCTTCCCAGGACTGGGATTACAGGCATGCACCACCATTCCTGGATGAAGACCTTTCTTCACAGCCTCAGGGTTTAGCAGTTCTTAGACCACATTTTGGCAAATGATTGTGCAAACTAACTCTGACTCACCCAGGAGCTGGCAAGGTCAAATCTGTAAGCTACAGGGCAGCTCCCCCGGAAGAGGCACATGAGTGGGCTCAATGCACAGTACCCAATATAGCCAGGCAATCATTCATGTCTACCTGCTGGTTAAGGAAAAACCAAGTGAGATTAGCCGAGGTAGCCCTCAGCATAAGGCTTAGTAAACAGAGCAAGACCCAAGGGACAATCAGTACCTGCATGAGCTCCGTTTTACCACCACCCACCCCTTACAGGGCATTCTGCTAGATCTCTTGCCCAGTGCTCACCTTGGGAAGGAGAGACAATTATAATGACCTCAGAAAAATAAAGCCATCAAAAGAGGCAGAGAGGAACCTGGGGATGTGGCTCTGTTGGTAGGGTGCTTGCTTGTCTAGCATGTATGAAATTCTAAGTTCATTTCCAGCACTGCATAAATGGGTACAATGCACAATTGTAACCTACCTTTAATGATGTGAGAGAGGAGGATCATCCTTGGCTACACAGAGAAATAGAAGCTAATCTGAGGCATCAGAGACTCCATATCAAAAATAAATAAATAAATAAATAAATAGATAGATAAACAAACAAACAAACAAACAAACAAATAAATAAAATAGCTGGGGTCCCAGCTAGCTTTAGGCAAGCTGAGGATTTCTTCTGGGGTGGGACAGAGCTCTTTCTCATGAGGAGACACAATCTAGGATCCAGAGGGTCAGGTCAAAGCATCCAGCACTCACATCTGGCTAGCAGATTGGAGTTGGAGACAGGAAGTTGAAAACTGTGGGCTTGGGGCCAGCACTGGAGAGAGAAAGAGGACCTTGGTGATGGGAAGAGAAAAAAATGAAGGGTGGGGACAAATGGTGCACTCTGATCACAAGGAACATGCGTGCACGAACTTGAGTCTCTGTGTGTGTATGTGTGCACGTGCATACAGAGGGAGGTGGGGGAGGGGTGTAGAGAACTGAGCGGACACAGTGTGCAAAAAGTTCTTTGTCCCCATAAACCATAAACATGTTCTTAAATTACCAGACTGTTATCCTGGTCACTTCCGAGTGCCCCTGACTGCTGAAAAAGCCTTTTATTGAGAATGGGCTTGAGTGTGGGACTCAGAAGCTGGGGAGTTATGTTCTGGAGAGCAGCAGAGGTTGGCCCTACTGACAGCTGGGTGTGTGTGTGTGGGGGGGTGTTGTGTTTTCTCGGGGTACTATTTCCTTCAGGTGGGTGGGAGAAGTTGTTGGAGGTGGCCCCTGAGAAGCTGGGCTGAACACAAAGCTCAGAGACTCAAAAATAAAAAGTATTTTCAGTTTTAATCTTTAAAATGGTAGATATCAATAAAATGCTACCCATCTTAGAAAAGGTTACTGGGGTCAGGAGCTCTCTACCTTTGACAATTCTGTTAAAATTACATTTATTTTATCTGTATGTCTGTGGGCCAGTATGCTGCACACAAGTGGGAGCTCAGAGGGTAACTTGTGGGTCTCAGGTAGTTCCCAGGGATCAAACTCAGACCGTGAGAATGAGTGGTAAACACCTTTACCCACTGAGTCATCTTGTCAACCCTAGCTCTACATGTTAAACTGTACCTGTGACTAGTCCACACTGCTGGGCATAGATGCTCTCAATCCTGCCTGCTGCCATCACCATCTTGGGAAACTGAATCCAAATTTATACTTCCTATTTATTTCTTGTTCCAGTTCCAGGCTCTTGTTTCAGAGAATAAGCTGAGGGTCATCTGATTGGTGGAGATAAGGTCACATGCGTTCTCTTTAGCAGCAAGGGAGCATGGGAAAACTGGGAGCTAATTGAAGGAAGCAGGGCCCACCTATAGTGTGGTTCCAGTGAACAACACCTCTACTGCAGAGAGGTCACCTGTTTTTCGAGAGTCACCTTGAGGTCCCAGCCAGACACACCAGTGCTGCGTGCCAGCTCTGTGTTTTGTTTAGAGACAAGCAAGGGCTTCAGTTGCCATTGTGTACATAGCAGGTCCCTTTCTAAGGGCAGAGCAAACTCTTGTCCCACAGAGACTCTGGATTGGTACTGGGGTTGAGCTCCTGGTTCTATCACACATGAGCGTGTGCAATGGGCAGCTGATTTCCCTTCTCTGGGCTTCACCATTTTTGCTGTAAAGTGGGGTAACTGTAGCACCCCATCATGGTGTGCTACAGTTACCCCATGACTGATGAGAGAGCCAGATGAACTGACACTCGGAGATCCACTGCAGAGCCCGTCCCAGTCTGGCCCACGCTTCGCACAGCTTTCTCCTTTTTCAGCTGCACTGAGGCTCCCGGAAACTTCATTGCTTTGTTCTGGGACCTCAATTCATTCATCTGCTTGTTCACTCACTCACACACTCACTCACTCACTCACACACTCATTCTCACTCACACACTCACACACTCACACACTCATTCTCACTCACTCACACACTCATTCTCACTCACTCACACACTCATTCTCATTCACACACTCATTCTCACTCACACACTCACACACTCATTCTCACTCACACACTCACACACTCATTCTCACTCACACACTCACACACTCATTCTCACTCACTCACACACTCATTCTCATTCACACACTCACACACTCATTCTCACTCACACACTCACACACTCATTCTCACTCACACACTCATTCTCACTCACT
>PVIH01000710.1:0-305108 GCA_004025045.1 Sigmodon hispidus | reverse complement strand
GACTATGATGATGATGACTATGATGGTGATGACTATGATGATGATGACTATGATGGTGATGACTATGATGATGATGACTATGATGATGATGACTATGATGGTGATGACTATGATGATGATGACTATGATGGTGATGACTATGATTATGATGACTATGATGGTGATGACTATGATGATGATGACTATGATGGTGATGACTATGATGATGATGACTATGATGATGATGACTATGATGGTGATGACTATGATGATGATGACTATGGTGCTGATGTCTTTGATGATGATGACTATGATGATAATGACTATGGTGCTGATGTCTTTAATGATGATGACTATGATGATGATGGCTATGATGATGATGACTATGATGATGATGACTATGATGATGACTATGATGCTGATGATTATGATGCTGATGACTATGATGACGATGACTATGATGATGATGACTATGATGCTGATGTGTTTGATGATGATGACTATGATGCTGAATACTATGATGCTGATGACTATGATGCTGAATACTATGATGTTGATGACTATGATGATGATGACTGTGATGCTGATGACTATGATGATGATGACTATGATGATTATGATGATTGTGACTATGATGCTTTATGATGACTATTTTGACAATCACAATGCTGATGATAATGAAGATGATAACCACAATGAACAGAATACTGATGATAATAATGATTACAAAGTTAATACTGACAGTGGCGATTGCAGTGATGCCAGTGAAGATGATGATGGTGATGATGGCAATGATACTGGTGTTAGTGATAATGGCAATGGTGGTGACATTAATAACTGAGTCTGAACATGAACTCCACTATCACAGGCTTATAGGTAGGGTGTTTGGTAACTAGCTGATGGGTTATGTGGTTGTTATTGTATTCTAATCAATTGATCAATCTCTTGATGAATGTGTAATGTGATGGTATTCTTTATTAGAAGGTGAGAAGTAGGAAATGGGGCCTAGCTAGAGAAAGTAGACCACTAGAGCTTACCCTTGGGGCCAATATCTTGCTATGACACCTTTCTATATTCCCCTTCTTTGCTTCCTGTTCACCAGGAGATGAGCAGTCTCTGCCACATGTTCATACTTCCATGATAGTCTACCTTATCCTGGGGACAGAATCAATAGAGCCTAAACCTATGGGCAGAAGCCTACTCTTCTAAATCATGAGATAAATATCCATCCTTCCACTGTTCAGTTGTTTGTGTCAGGTACCTTATCAGAGATGAGAAGAGTAACAAATATAATCACATATCTCTGATGATGATGATAAGGATGATAATGATGGAAATGACAGTGATGATGGAAATGATGATGATGATGGAGATGATGGTGATGTTGTTGATGATGATATTGATGGAGATGATGGAGATGATAATTATGATGATGGAGATGATGGTAACAATGATAATAGCAGGGATGACACTGATGATAGTAAAAAGAAAGTTCTCATCTGTTGAATTCTTGCTTTGTGCCTGGCAAGAAGTGCTTCAAAAATTATCTCACTTTTTTATATTTATTTTCATTCATTATAATAACTCACTAAAATAGGTACTATGCTAAGTCATACTTTTTACAAGGAGGTAAGGACAGAAAGAAGTCAGTGGTTTTCTCAGCTGGCGGACAGTGGCTTACATACTTCTACTAATGTATTATCAAGCCATACATTAGGCTCCATGTCCATGAGTCCCTCTATGGTTCCATCACCCCACTGCTGTTCAGTGTAATGATATGCTATATATGCCACATAAAGGAATCCTGTAGTAAGTAATTTCTGGCACAGACTAGCCCCAAGATCTGTACCAGCAGTCCCAAAGTTTCAAAGAAACTCACAGAAGCTTGTATTAATTTTACGCTGATTGACCTAGGACCCAGGCATGTAACTTGCTAGCTCTTTACTCTTAAACTAAACCATGATTCTTATCTTGGTTAGTCATGTGGCTTGGTACCTTTTCTCAGAGCAGCATGGTTCTTTCCTCTGCATCTGCTGGTGTATCTACTGGTGTTTCTCTGGCATCTTTGCTTTGTTCTTCTTGTTCCTAAAGTTTTCTTAGTTTGGTAGCCCCACCCACACCTCCTGTCTTCCTTCAGATAATCAGTATTTTTATTAAGCTAGTAGATGGGACAATTATTTACAATGTGACAACATAATCCTACCACAGAATCCTTAGCAAGTGGGAAAGGAATCAAGATCAGGGAAATCCCAAAATGCTCACTCCATCCTAAAGGAGCTGCTCTAGGTCCTGACCACCCATTGTTCCCATGTTTAAAGATGTGAAAGAAAGCAAAACCAACACACACAGAGGGGGGAACATGGTTCAGAAAGTTGGAGAGTCAGAAACTAAAGCTACTTGGACAGAGATCTGAGAACAAACCTCCATTTTGAGGTTAGCGTTAGGGTTAGGGATGAATAGGACTATCACCTTGTTTTTCCATTTTCTATTTGCTGGGCAAAGCTGGCTGGTAGCCATATCAGTGCTGAAGAACATCTCAGGTTGGATTATGATGGGAATGTTTGGTTCAGGAGAGGAATGCTAAATCCTCTCCTCTAGCTTGTCCCTCCCATAATGCCATCATAACCAGATGGCTGATTCAGCTTAGAACAGACCAATGGTACAAAAGACTTGAGGATTTAAATGCTCCAGAAGAAATAAGTCAAATGGACTCAGGAGCCTCGGCTGCGCGATTCAACTAGAACCCATTGCACTTGAAGATTTGGGAAAACCAGACCCCATAGCTATGCCATGTGGTTTGCTTTCTTTTTTTTAACTTTATTTATTTATTTATTTATTTATTTATTTATTTATTTATTTATCTATTTGCCTTGGTGCATGCCTGGAACTGGAACTACAGACAGCCGTCAGCTGCCATGTGGGTGCTGGGAATCGAACCCGGGTCCCCTGGAAGAGCAAACGGTGCTCTTAACCCCTGATCCATCTCTCCAGCCCCGTAGTTTGCTTTCTTATTGTGGGGCAATGAGTGACTTGTTGGTGTCTACATGTCCCCAAACTCCTAACACATTACTATAAAGGAGAAGTCGCTGCTGGCACAGTGACAATAACGTAATAGTGTTAAAGTTTTTGCAGAGGTATGAAGGGTAGTTTAACCTGGATAACGTCACTTCAGTGCCCTCTGACCTTTGCTGTACAGCTACCACGTCCTTCAGCTTGAGCAAGCTAAAGAGATAGTTGAACGGGTTTGTGTGAAACTACCCCATTCTCTTGGATCTCAGGAGGGATTAATCCAGGCATAGCCTACACTGGCTCTCACAGTGTCACCAGCAGGGTTACACTCCAGCTTCCATCATAGAAATGTGTTCTTTTTGCTCCCTGCTACTCTATTTTTCTTTCTGTCTAATGTACCCACATCTACAAGGGTCTATGAGAATCCCCTACCGAGGACGTCATCCTAAACATTCTGGCTCCTGGGGATGGCAAACCAAAACAAGGGGACAGAGGATGACAGCTATGGTGGGCAACACTAAGGATGAATCAGTCCTGGTAATATCCCAACATCCAAGCTTGCCAGCACTCACCGGGTGCAGGCCTGTGACTCCAGATCTCAGTTTACAAAGAAGCAGAAAGTCTTTTCACACTAAAAGACCCTACTATTTTGTTTTGTTTTGTAAGGGGAGTTTGAATTACAAATTTAAAATAAGAGCATCTAGCTACTAGTCAAACCAAATGCGCTGAGATCAGCTGTGGGCAACCTTTGGCTAAAGGTAAGAAGCTAAAATGGAGGGATGACCCGGCATTTTTTAGGATGGTGATAGGTATATGGTGTGACAAGTAGATTGACAGAAGGGCTAGTCAAATTCTCAATGGAGGACATTGTAACCTCACAGTGTTTCAAACTGTCACACTCTAAGTTTGTCAAACTAGAATCCAAAATGACAGCAGAATGCCCCACGTCCTGTCCTGTGGGATCTCTATGGGCGGGGTAGTGGAGGATGCTGCCATCTTCTCCTTCTGCTCCTTTAGAGACTTGAAACCTCAAAATGGTCTCTTTGTGCCTTCAAAAGTTTTGTTGACAGTGCTGGTCATCACCACTTGTGGATGAGCAAAATCAGTCCTCCAGCAAGGCAGTTAGAGAAAGAAGTGTCTTCCAATAAGATGCCCATTGGTTCCTGAACTAGGATTTTACTAAGAGGCATGGCAAAACCCCCTCCACCCCAGCATCCAACCATTTACAATTCCACTTTCTTTTATTTTGATATTGGCAAAAAACCAGCTTCACTTTCCTGATCTTAAGAAATATGATGACAGAGAGATGATTCAGTGACTTAAAGAACTTGATGCTTTTATATACAGCCTGAATATGGTTCCTAACATTGGCACCGGGCAGCTCACAACTGCCTATTACTGCAGTTCAAGGGGATCTGATGCTCTCTTCTGGCCTCTGTGGATACCTTCACAAATATGGTACACACACGTAAACAGGCATACACATGTAGACATAAAATAAAAGTAAGCAAGTCTTCAAAAATTGGGTTATATCAAGTGTATATATATATATATATAGTTATTATTTTATCATCATCACTATCATCATTGCCACATCACTACCATCATCACCACCACCAATACCATAATTACCACCACATTACCATCACCACCATCACAATCACTACCACCACCTCAACCTTCACCATTACTACCACCACCATCATCACCATAACCATCATTATCTAGATTATGGTTGAGAAATCAGCAGCATTGCTGTCAGGAAGCTCCCTGAGAAAGCTTAAGGTCCTGTGCTTCACTGTGCATGCTTTAGACTTTTCATCAAAACTTCCTTCCCATGCTGAAGCCTGCCTCAGTTTATCTCATCCTTATGAGCTGCAGATGTAAAAGAGTCACTGAAGAGAGATGGAGAAGCAGACCAGGCAGGTGCATCTAACTCAGCACGGCTGGGGAAAGAAGGTATGAAAATAATAGGAAAACACACAGTTCTGAGTACATTTAAAGCTGAAAAATGAAAAGTAGTATTTCCTATGACACAAATCACAGATTGAGGCCAAGCCTGGTGTCACACATCTGTAATCCTAGGTCTCAGAAGCTGAGGCAGGAGGATGACTAGTTCAAGGCCAGTCAGAACCACAGAGTGAGACTCTGTCTCAACAACAAGCAACAAACTGTTTTTAGAGGTCATGGCTGATGAGACAGCCAGAAGTTGGTCAGCTCTGCCCTTTTAAGAGACAAGCACTGGCCAGGGAAAATTGTGTTCCAGCCGGGTTCCGGGTTCCGGTTCCGGGACCAGGGGCTGTCTGTGGAGCTTGTCCCCACACACTCTGTAGCAGACAGAGATAAACTCGGTCTGCCAGGGTCCTCCCAACTACTGCTGAGGGATTTTGCACGACCATCCACCTTCAACGGATCAAACAGATAAAGACTGAGGACTCTGAAAGGCAGTCTCAGAATCTGCCCAAAGGTGAGATGGGTTCAGCAGGTCCCAGCACCTGAATCCTTGCCAGGGAAAATTGTGTTCCAGTCGGGTTCCGGTTCTGGGACCAGGGGCTGTATGTGGAGTTTGTCCCTACACACTCTGTAGCAGACAGAGATAAACTCGGTCTGCCAGGGTCCCCCCAGCTGCTGCTGAGGGAATTTGCATGGCTACCTTCCTCCAACTGATCAATCAGAGAAGGATTGAAGACTTGAAATCCAGTCCCCTGCCCAGAGATGAGGTAGAGATTGAGCAGACTTTTATTCAGCAGTGACAGGAGACACACAAACCTGTGTGCCACAACTGACTAGGAGACAACTAATCGTGAACCACTGAAGCCATGGGCAGACACCAGGGCAAATATATATATATATATATAGTAAAGAACAACAAGACAACTCCAGAAGAAAGTGGCAGTCCTACAACTACAAGCCTTGAACTGAGAAATGAAGAAGAAACAGAAGGAAGCAACACCAAAAATTCCTTTATGATGATCATCGAAGCTCTCAAAGAAGATATGAAAAAATGCCTTAAAGAAATAGAAGAAAAAACAAACAAAAATTGGAAGAGATAAACAAATCTATGAAAGAAACATGCCAGAAACTAAAAACTGAAATAGAAGCAATAAAAAAGGCACAAAATGAGGCAAAGATGGAAATAGAAAACCTGAAGAAAAAAGCTGGAACCACAGATACAAGCATAACTTGCAGAGTTCAAGAGATGGAAGATAGAATCTCTGAAGTGGAAGACTCAGTAGCTCAAATAGATATATCGGTCAAAGAAAATACTAAAACCAAAAAAGCCATAACTCAAAATGTTCAGGACATCTGGGACGCCATGAAAAGACCTAACTTGAGAATAATAGGAATAGAAGAAGAAGAAGAAGAAGAAGAAGAAGAAGAAGAAGAAGAAGAAGAAGAAGAAGATCAGCTCAAAGGCACAGATAATGTTTTCAATAAAATCATAGAAGAAAATTTCGCTAACCTGAAGAAGGAAATGCCTATAAAGATACAAGAAGCTTACAGAAAACCAAATAGATATGACCCCCCCCAAAAAAGGCAGCACGCCATATTATAGTCAAGCCACAAAACATACAGAACAAAGAAAAAATTTTAAGAGCTGCTAAAGAAAAGTGCCAACTTACATATAAAGGCAGACCCATCAGAATAACACCTGACTATTCAATGGAAACAATGAAAGCTAGAAGGGCTTGGTCAGAAGTTATACAGACACTAAAAGAGCATGGCTGCCAAAATAGAACACTATACCCTGCAAAATTATCAATCACCATAGATGGAGTAAACAAGATATTTCATGACAAAGTCAGACTGAAACAATATCTATCTACCAATCCAGTGCTACAGAGAGTATTAGAGGGAAAACTCCAACCTAAGGACCCCAGATGCACCCATGAAACCACAAAAAAAATCAATAATTCCACAGAAGAATACTCCAGAGAAAGGAAATACAAACAAGTTACCACCAAAAAATGGCAGAAAATATCAAACAGTGGCCACTAATATCCCTTAATATCAATGGACTCAACTCTCCTATAAAACGTCACACACTAACAAGATGGATACAAAAACAGAAGCCATCCTGTTGCCTACAAGAAACACACCTAAACCACAAAAACAGACACAGGCTTAGAGTAAAGGGTTGGGAAAAGATTTTCTAGTCAAATGGTCCTAAGAAACAAGCAGGGGTTGCCATCCTAATTTCTAACAAAATAGACTTTAAGCTAAAAGCAATTAAAAGGGACCAAGATGGTCATTACTTATTCATCACAGGAAAAATTGGTCAAGAGGAAATTTCAATCCTGAATATTTATGCCCCTAATATATGGGCACCTACCTATATAAAAGATACACTGCTAAAGTTCGAATCCCACATCAATTCTTACACTCTAATAGTGGGAGACTTCAATACCCCACTTTCAACCCTGGATAGGTCAACCAGACAGAGACTCAACAGAGAAATAAGGAGTCTAAAAGAGGTTATGATGCAAATGGATTTAATAGATATCTTCAGAAGCTTCCACCCAAATGCAAAGGAATATACATATTTCTCAGCTCCTCATGGAACTTTCTCCAAAATTGACCACATAATTGGTCATAAAGCAAATATCAATAGATACAAAAAATGAAAATAATCCCTTGTAGCATATCGGACCACCAGGGCCTAAAGTTAGGGTTCAACAACATCAAAAATCAAAGAAAGCTTACCAACTCATGGAAACTAAACATCACTCAGCTGAACCATCTCTAGATTATGGAAGAAATTAAGAAAGAAATCAAAGTCTTCCTAGAATTCAGTGAAAATGAATCTACAATGTATCCAAACTTGTGGGACACAATGAAAGCAGTCTTAAGAGGAAAATTCATAGCGCTAGATGCCTACACGAAAAAACTAGAGAAATCTCACACTAGAGACCTAAGCTCAGCTGAAAGCCTTAGAACAATTAGAAGCAAACTCACCTAGAAGGAGTAGACAGCAGGAAATAATCAAACTTAGAGCTGAAATCAATACAATTGAAACAAAAAGAATACAAAGAATCAACAAATCTAAGAGTTCTTTCTTTGAGAAAGTCAACAAGATAGATAAGCCCTTAGCCAAACTAATCAAAAAACAGAGAGAGAGTGTTCAAAGAATCAGAAATGAATAGGGGAACATAACAACAGACCTCCAGGAAATCCAGAGAATTATCAGATCATACTTTGAAAATCTGTATTCCACAAAAATGGAAAACCTCGATGAAATGGACAGCTTTCTGGACAAGTACCATCTACCAAAATTAAATGAAGATCAGATTAGTTACCTAAATAGGCCTATAACCCTTAAGGAAATTGAAGCTGTCATTAAAAGCCTCCCCCAAAATAAAAGCCCCGGTCCAGATGGTTTCAGCGCCGAATTCTACCAGACATTCAAAGAAGAATTACTACAGTTACTCCTCAAACTATTTCACACAGTAGAAACTGAAGGAATATTGCCAAATTCCTTCTATGAGGCCACAATTACCCTAATACCCAAGCCACTCAAAGACATAACAAAGAAGGAGAATTATAGACCAATTTCCCTCATGAATATTGATGCTAAAATTCTCAACAAAATTTTAGCAAACCGTATACAACAATGTATAAAAAATATCATCCACCATGACCAAGTAGGCTTCATCCCAGAAATGCAGGGCTGGTTTAAAATATGAAAAACCGTAAACGTCATCCATCATATAAACAAATTAAAGGAACAAAACCACATGATCATATCCTTAGATGCTGAAAAAGCCTTTAACAAAATCCAACACTCCTTTATGATTAAAGCCCTGGAGAGATCAGGAATACAGGGAAAATATCTAAATATAATAAAGACGATTTACAAGAAGCTGACAGCCAGTATCAAACTTAATGGAGAAAAACTCAAAGCAATCCCACTAAAATCAGGAACTAGACAAGGATGTCCTCTCTCCCCTTATCTATTCAATATAGTTCTCGAAGTTTTAGCTAAAGCAATAAGAGAACAAAAGGAGATTAAGGGGATACAAATTGGAAAAGAAGAAGTGAAGCTATCTCTATTTGCAGATGATATGATTGTATACATAAGTGACCCACAAAATTCTTCTAAGGAATTGATATGGCTAATAAACACCTATAGCAACATAGCAGGATACAAGATTAACTCAAAGAAATCAGTAGCCCTTCTATACACTAAAGATAGAAGAGCTGAAAAAGATATAAGGGAAACATTACCCTTCATTATAGCAGCAAATAGTATTAAATACCTTGTAGTAACTATAACCAAAGAAGTAACAGACCTATTTGACAAAAATTTTGAATCACTGAAGAAAGAAATTGAAGAGGATATCAGAAAATGGAAAGCTCTCCCATGTTCCTGGATAGGTAGGATCAACATAGTAAAAAATGGCAATTCTACCAAAAGCAATCTACAGATTCAATGCACTGCCCATCAAAATCCCAACACAATATTTTTTTGACCTTGAAAGAATAATACTCAATTTCATTTGGAATAACAGGAAAGCCAGGATTGCCAAAACAATTTTACTCAACAAAAGAACCTCAGGAGATATCACCATCCCTGACTTCAAGTTATACTATAGAGCTACAGTAATAAAAACAGCCTGGTACTGGAATAAAAACAGACTTGTGGATCAATGGAATAGAATTGAGGATCCAGACATTAACCCAAATACCTATGAACACCTGATCTTTGACCAAGAGGCCCAAAATATTCAATGGAAAAATGATAGTATATTTAACAAATGGTGTTGGCATAGCTGGATGGAAGTGTGTAGAAAAATGCAAATAGATCCGAGCCTGTCACCCTGCACAAAACTCAAATCCAAGTGGATCAAAGACCTCAACATAAACCCAGCCACTTTAACCTTGATAGAAAAGAAAGTGGGAAATACACTTCTACAAATTGGCACAGGCGACCACTTCCTAAATATAACACCAGTGGCACAGACACTAAGAACAACAATCAGTCACTGGGATCTCCTGAAGCTAAGAAGCTTCTGTAAAACCAAGGACACTCACTGTCAATAGGACCAAACAACAGCCTACAGAGTGGGAAAAGATTTTCACCAACCCTACAAGTGATAGAGGACTGATCTCTAAGATATATAAAGAACTCAAGAATCTAGAGCCCCAAACCTTGAATAACCCAATCAAAAAATGGGGTTCAGATCTAAAAAGGGAATTCTCAGCAGAAGAATTACAAATGGCTGAAAGGCACCTGAAAAAGTGCTCATCATCTTTAGCCATCAGAGAAATGCAAATCAAAACAACTTTAAGATACCACCTGACACCTGTTAGATTGGCTAAGATAAAAGTCACAGATGACAGCCTATGTTGGAGAGAATGGGGAGCAAGGGGAACACTCCTCCATTGTTGGTGGGAGTGTAAGCTTGTTCAGCCACTTTGGAATGCAGTATGGTGGTTTCTCAGGAAACTGAGAATCAATCTCCCCAAGGATCCAGCAATACCACTTCTGGGTGTATACCCTAAATATGCGCAGTCACACTCCAAAGGCATTAGCTCAACTATGTTCATAGCAGCATTACTTGTAATAGCAAGAACCTGGAAACAACCTAGATTTCCCTCAACTGAAGAATGGATTAACAAACTGTGGTACATCTACACAATGGAATACTACTCAGCAGTAAGAAAAAAAATGATATCCTAAAATTTGCAGGCAAATGGATGGATTTGGAGAATATCCTACTGAGTGAGGTATCATAAACTCAGAAAGTTAAGCAGGGGATGTACTCACTCATTAGTGGACTCTAAACAAAGAAACAAACAAACAAACAAACAAACAAAGCAAAGCATGCCCAAGCTGCAAACCACAACCACTGAACAGCTTGGGATCAGAAACACCCTGGACTGACACCTTGGATCCCACTCCTCCTAGAGGAACACCTGACTCACTCTTGAGGGAGGGGCGACAAAACTGGATCTGCCAGGAGTGGAGACTGAACTAAGCAATATTGGGGCAGTGGGACCATGGGACTGCCTGCAGCCTGCCCAGGGAGGGGATGGGGAGTTGTGGAGAAGAAAAAATGACCTGATGTGGTGGGAGGGGGAAGGGACCTTGAATAAGGATATACAAGGTTAGAAAGTGTGACTTCTTTGTTCATAATAATAATAAAAAAGAGAAAAAAAAAGAATAAGAAGGGTTTGTGGGATCAGGCCTAGCTCAGAAGAGAAGGAAACATTTCCCAGGGAACTGGGCCACAATCCCATTCACTTCGCTCACTGCAAAGGTACTTTTAGACGACTTCTAGAAGACATTGGCTGTGGAATCCTCTCATTCATCCTGGGTTTTTCTGTCCTGTCATTAGGTGGAGCCCACATCTTCCCCATGTGTAGATTTTTTGCTTCTCAATCCATCCAAATATAAAGGAAAAGAAGGGGACTTTACATCGTCAGGAAGAGGAATATTTGAATACAGGTGGCCTGCACTTAGAATCACAGGGACAGCTAAGAAGGGACACCCAGCTAGAGCGAACTCAGGAAGCTGAATCTGGGTGTCTTAACCATGACTTGGGCTCCACTATTCCTCCTCTTCCTCTGTCATTTAACAGAGGCATGTGCCCAGTTTGTGCTGACACAGCTAAACTCTGTGTCAGAGTCTTGAGGGAGCACATGAACCATCTACTGCAAGCACAGCAGTGATAACATTACAAATGCCTTTCTGCACTGGTTACAGTATCACTTTGGAAGGCTGCTCACCACTGTGATCTATGATGATGATAAAAGACCTTCTAGGGTTCCTGATATGTTCTCTGTTTCCATTGACAGCTACTGCAACTCATCCTCTCTGACTAACACTGATCTGCAGATTGAGACTGAGGCTGACTGCTATTGTCAGTCTTTGGAGTTTTCCCAGTTGGTTTTTGGTCTTGCTTCAGCCCAGTATTTCCTCCCTTTGTTTTGTAATAGTAATGTGTATCCTGTGTCATTGTATGTTGGAAATATGTGATCTTTTTTATTATTATTATTATGATTTTTACAGAGAATTACAGTCAAGAAATTGCATGAATCTCAGAAGAGACTTTGATCTTTGGACTTTAAAATATTGTTGAGGCTGTGATGGAGACTTTTAAAGTTGAACTAAATGCATTTTGCATTATGACATTGTTAGAAGTTTATGGGGTCAAAGAATGGACTGTGGTAGTTTGATGTAATTGGACCTCGTAATTTCATAGGAAGCAGCACTTTTAGGAGATGTGGCTTTAATGGTGTGGTTATGGCCTTGTTTGAGAAAGTGTGTTACTGTGGTGGTAGGCTTTGAGTATTCCTCTGCTGGGGATACTGCCCAGTGTCTCAGTCAACTTCTTGTTGCCCTCAAGATGTAGGACTCTCAGCTACTCCTCTAGCATGACATGATGCTTCCAGCCACAATGATAATGTACTAAACCCCTGAAGCTGTAAGTGATCCCCCTCAATTAAATGGTATCTTTACAGGAGTTTCTATCTTCATAGCAATAAACACCCTAAGACAACAACAACAACAAAAGAGACAAGTAGCTGGAACCCTGGGGTGAGAAGGACTGATATTTGTCTAAATGTTGATTCAGGTGGAAAACCCAGTTGATCCATGATTCTAGCTGCCCTTCAGATGTCTAATGACAGCTGTCAGATCCTCTTCTCAGTCCCTCCCCTTGGGGACAATCACCCCAGTCCTCCAGTCCCTTTCTTGGTCCAGGTGTCTTCTTATGTATACCAAGTGCTTTCTAAACCGGACATTTGCCCAGGGGAAAAGAATCAGATATGGTGCAGGGTTCGGTAAAACAGCAGGAAGAAGCCATTTTAGATCATTATTTTCAGCATTAAAAGCAGCAGGTACTTGATCAAGTATAGTGCAGTCCCAGAACAGACATCTCAGCTACCTTGTGGACACTGGGAGCAGCCCCATGGTGTGGGACTGTCAACTCCAACTTCTCAATTCCTGCTGAAGTCTCCATTGACCAGCTGGAGAACCCCTGAGCTGGACGGGCAAAGCCCACAAGAGAAATGGAAGGGCATGGGACTTGCAACCTGCCATGCCCCCTTGACTACTGGCCCAATGCCAGGTAGGTCATGCCATGCTAGATAGACAGAAGAAGCCATTTAAAACTTGAGAATCTTGACAGAAAAACCAGTGGAAACTGCAGAGCCCAAGTAAATGCGTGACTCTGGCCTCTGGTCCCCAGGGCTGAGTGGAGGCTGGTCTGTTCATTTTGTTGTTGTAGTTGTTAAGTTTGGCCCTAAGAATATAAGATTTTTTTTTAATTTTATCTATAATCCACAGAGCATGTGGTGAATCCTACAGTGATAATATGTTCATTTATTCATGAATTCAACAAATATTTATTGAGCCTTCACCATATGCCAGAAATACATAGAGATCCCCACAGATACACTTAAAAAATCCAATGTATCATTAACAAACCACTGTTGATGTGTGTGTGTGTGTGCATCCATGTCTATGCATCTGTCTGATTCCCTTGAGCAGGTCAGAGGGCTCCCTGGTAGTCTGATTTACATTTTCTATTATTGAACCACACAATTTCACATAGTTTGGGAATATTCATAAATTCCCATGTTGAGTCCAAATGAATGATGAATGATGATTAGTGGGTTTCAGACTGTCCAGGTTGGCATGACCTCAGCAATCCCAGGAAATATCTATATCCAAAGCCATCACGTTCAACTTGCTTTTCAGACTCCTCCCAGGAAGGCACTTAAGTTCATTCTCAGTTCTCGGCTGTGAAGATCAGCCTTGGATCTTTTAAAAAAAAAAGCACAAACAAGCAATTGACCAATTCTCGCAGATCGTTGGTTCTCAATCCTGGCATCACCTTAGCATGTTTGTTAGTTTGGTTTTTAATATTTGCTTTGTTTTCTTTTGAAGCAGGGTCTTACTGTGTAGCCCAGGCTGACACCCTTCTGCCTCTGACATCCAAATGCTAGGATTACAGACATGCAGTATCATGCCTGGATAATATCAGCATCTTGTGCTGGCTAGTCTTATGTAAACTTGACCTACCCAAGATAGAGTTATCTGAAAGGAGAGAATGCCAACTGAGAAGATGCCTCCATAAGACACAGTTGTTAAGGCATTACTTTTAGTGATTGATAGGAGAGGGCTACACCTATGGTGGGTGGTACAATCCCTGGGCTGGCAGTTCTGGGCTCTTTAAGAAAGCAGACTGAGCATGCCATGGGGACCAAGCCAGTAAGCAGTATCCCTTTATGGCCCCTGCATCAGCTCCTTCCTCCAGATTGCTGCTCTGTTGATTTCTTATAGCAACTTACTTTGGTGATGAATAGTAGTAATACAGAAGTATAAGTCAAATAAACCCTTTACTCCCCAACTTGCCTTTTGGTCATGGTGTTTCATCACAGCAGTGGAAACTAAGACAAAGTCTAAATTCCAAACCCAGATTCTGATTCAGTTGGTCGGGAATATGGCCAGGTCTCAGCTTTTTTTCTAGAAAATTCTCAAATGATTCTATACTGTATTAATTTTGGAAACCTTTCTGACAGTCATTTTAGATGGCTGGAGGAGCCCACACTTTCGTGATGGCATAGTACAGGAGTGATCCTGGGTCAAAGGTCTCAGACCTATACAGATGCTAAGTTGGTATCAAGTGTAATCTTTAGGCACCCACAAATAGCTAGAAGCTGTAGAACATAGCTACAGGATGGACTCTAGGTTTCTCTTGTTGAACGGGGATCTTTCTTTCCCCAAGGAGCACATAGTGTTGACCTACTGAATAAAATGTGTGAATATGAGGCATATGGACAAGGGCTGCTTTTGGTTATAACACATCCCATAGTGTGATGGTTAATTTTCATCATTGTCAATTTGACAGGTTTAGAATCTGTTAGGATTCTGCTCTAGCCCTTGAAGACATACGTGACTAATGGCATTTGGCCTGGCCCCACCCTCAGCTCTGTCAAGCTCCATTTAGAAAGGAATCCCACCACAGACCCTCTCTCTCTCTCTCTTATCCTCCCTTTCCCTCTCCATGCCAGGAGGATGCACGCTCTTCAACCCCCTCCCCTCCCCCTCTCTTTATTCCCCCCTCCATGATAATAAAGTCTTTCTATGTAGATTTGATCTAAGTATCTCCTGTGTGCACATGGGGCATGGGGTCTCTCTCTGTCCATCACCATCCACCGGCCACACTGGGTAAATGCAATATCACAACAGAAACACCATGGAAACATAGTTCTGGATGAGTTTATGAGGGTGGTTCCAAAAAGGCTTAACTGAACAGAGAAGATGCACTCTGGCTGTGGAGGATGCTCTCCCAATATCTGAGGTCCTGGACTACATAAAAGAAGAAAGCAAGCCACCCATGTACCTTCATTTGTCTATCCTTGCTTCCTGTCCTCAGATTCAGTGTGATCAGCTACCCGAAAATCTGTCAGCATGCCGTCCCTGAGAAGGTGAATTGTGTTCCCTCAAAATGAGAGCTGAAGTCAACCTTTTTTCTCCTTTAGTTGGCCTTGTTCAGGTACTATGTCACAGCACAGAATAGAGTTACAAATATACCGAGCATATCTGCCCACTTCTCTATTGCAGGCTCCAAAGGGAGGGTTTTAGTCTATTTGTGCTGTTAAGGCATCAGCCTACATGATTTATAAAGAGCACAAAGTTAAGTTACAGTTTGGAGGCTACAGAGTCTAAGATCTGGTCTCTGCTTCCAAGATGGTCCCTTGAACATGCATTCCCACACAGCAGAAATGCAAAAAGACATAATGAGCTCCTGACAGCTCTTTTGTATGGCACTAACTCCATTCTTGAGGATGGAGCCCTCATAACCCACTCACCTCCTTCAGACCAGGCTTCCCAAAATTTACAGTGAGATTCACTTTCAAGCTGAGTTTCAAAAGGAATGCAGACATTCCAACATTAGACAAGGATTAGGAAATACGTGTAAGTTGAAGCCGACACTGATCAATCTCACCGACAGGTGCCAGGACTATTTGGGACCATGACGTAGCTGCCACCATTTTCTCATGATGGTGTTTTTGTAGCAAACCTCTCAAATTTACACGAGGGGAAAAATATAAAACTGAGAACCTCAAAATGAACTGGACCAGGTCTATTTCCCGTTCCCTTACAGCCTGGCAGCCCCAACTCCCTTGGTTGTGCTACATTTTCTTCGTCATTCTTTTTCCTGTGAGGGGCATGTCAGTGGCAGGAAGCTGAGACTGACTGTAAGAACATCTGCCAATTCCAGGTCCAGATGCTGAGGGGGAAAGAATTTGATTGGCTCAGCTTTAGTGAAATGACTGTCCATGAATGGGATCTGATGATGTGAATATGGCTGCCAGAGCTTGCCTGTGGGAACAGAGGCTGGCCTCAGATACAGGGGACATGTGCTAATGAGACACTCTACCTGTCATTTTGTGGTCACACACAGGTGGATTTGATGAGTCTTGCAGATGATGTGAGCATGTCTAAGAATGGACAGACCTATTTAAAGCTAAACATTACCTCTGGCTTTCTTTCTCCCTAGGCAGGAAAGAGAGAGATGAGGACTCTCCGTTGGGTGCCCCATCATGTTGCCTTTGGGAGTGTCTGGCACAAACACACAGCAACCTAATTACCAGCAGGACTTAATCAAAGCTATTCCCAACTGCAGGAGTGATGCTAGCCAGGAATGTCTCCAAGCTGAAATTCTTAGAATATTTGTTTTATGAGGAACTTTTTACATGTTAACTTTTTCCAAAAAGCCAGTACAAGGAGCAGTCCCCACAGACATCTGAGAGCACTTGACGGTCTTAATTCTCTCATGATGTTTCATTAATACCCATTTTCTCCCTGCATCCCAAGCTGGCAGGTTCTTTTTACAAGTCTTCTAGTCTCTCAACCTCCAGGCTTTTTTTTTTTCCACTTTAACTTTTCCCTAGAGTTCTTTCTCGTTTCCTAAGAAATTCTCCTAAATCCTCTCTATAAAAAGTGCAGGGCACTGAGGCCTTCGTGGCTTTTTTCTCTCTGCTTCAAACTTGTTCTGTAAGAGAGGTTGGAGGGAAACATTACAGACACTGACTTTAATACAGTTCCTTAGCCCTGCCCTTTGGGCTATCTCCCATTTCAAGCTGTAGGAGCCCCAGTGGGTGCTATTCTGATAGATATTCTTAGAGCCTCCCTGGCCCCCTTGTCCCTCTCCCTCATCTTCTCAGCCCCCCTCCCTTCTTCTCTCTAGCCTTCCTCTACTCTCTTGTTTCCTTTCTGTCTTTTCTGCCTTCTTTTTTTTCTTTATACAGCTGTGTATATGCACGAGTCTTTTTGGAACTTTGTGCACATAAATGTAGTTTCCTTCAGAGGTCAGAAGAGAGTGTCAGATCACGTGGAATTTGAGTGTTATCCACGTGGGAGCCACCCAGTGTGGATGTTGTGCAAATCCTATCCTCTGTGAGAACACCAGCACTCTTAAGCACTGGGCCATCTATCCCTCCCCTTACTGACTTTTTTCAACACTCAAAGGTTGAGGCATGGTGAATTGGAGTTCACTTCCAGCTGGCTTGTGTCCTGTTCTGCCTCTGTGAGGAAGATATGGCACCACTAAATGTGGTGGGACTGTTCTCTGTATGCAGTGAATATCATTCTGTAAATAAAGGAGCTGTTTTGGCCTGTGGGGAGCACCATAGAAGTAGGTGGAGGAATCATAGGAGAGACAGGAAGAAGGAGGGCGGAGTCAGATAGACTCCTACAGACTCCATCTAGTCGCCAAAGAAGAAGCATGTAGGACGCAGGTGAGCTAGGGTCCATTGGGCCACGTGGCAGGTATATTAATGGAAATTGGTTGAATTAAGATGAAAGAGCTAGCTAGCAATGTACCTGAGACAAAGGCCATCCAGCATGAAATTAATATAAACATCTGAGTCATTTGGGGGGAGTAAAATCCACACTGGCAGATCTGAACTTCTGGTCCATGAGGGGCCAGAAGTCTTTTATATTTTTGGTTGTGAGCCTAGCCTTTAATGGCTAAGCCATCTCTCCAGCCACAGAATTCTTTTACAACAGCTAAACATTAAAATGTGAGGCTAGCAAGAACTTTCTGAGGAGGACACTGTAGAAAGTGAAGAGTCTCAAGGACTGACAGATGGGTTACTCAAAGTTAAAGTTTGTGCAGAACCAGGAAACGTTTGGTGGGTCAGCAGAAGCTTATAGATAGAATGGGAGAAAGTCTTCACCAGCTCTACCTTATTAGTCAGGGGCTGGTATTTAGAATACAGAAAGAACTGTGAAAACTTGATTCCAAGACCTGGTGACAGAGTTTGGCAGGTTAGGCATTTGCTGACAAGCGTGGTGACATGTTCAATCCCCTAGACTTACCTGGAGGAGAGAACCAACTTCTATACATTGTACTTGGACTTCCACACATGCACCAGGCCATGTGAGCCTCCCCCAGTAAATAAATAGAATGCAATAAAAATTTAATTGAGTACCTAAACCCATAAAACTATCAATCAATGGATATACTAATGAAATGAACAGACAGTTCTCAGAAGATAATGTACAAATGATCAATGGAGTTTTTAAAGTTCAATATTCTTAGCCTGTAGGAAAATATGAATTAAAACTACCTTGAGATTCCATCTCACCTTAGTCAGAGTGAGTCTTAACAAGAGAACCAATGGTGTCAAATGCTGAAGAAACCGTTAGGAAAGAGATCGTTGTTTGATGGTGGTGGGTCATTGGACTGGTGCAGTCACTGTGGAAGTCGGTATGAAGACATTTCAAACAATCAAAATAGAACTAAATTATGATGATACGTCTCCTGAGAATGGACTTAAAGGGATCTGTATACTACCACAGAGATGCCCATGTTTGTTGCTGTCATGCTGTCAATAGCTGGCCAATGGACCAAGTCTAGATGACCATCAAGAGAAGAATGGATAACAAAAGGATGATGTGTATACACAATGAAACTTTACTCGGCTCTTAAGGAAAATTAAATTTGTAGGAAAATGGGTGGAACTGGGAAATGTTACATTAAGTGAGATGCCACAGTCACAGAAAGACAAACATCACACATGCTCTCACATTTTTTCTCACATGGAATCTAACTTTTAATGTTTCTATGTATGTAAAAATGTGCTTGTGAGGGCGAGATGGACTGTAGAACTATATAGAATTAGAACAAAGTTCTGGAAGGGAGGGAGGGCAAAGGCTTCCACAGGATAGGGAAGTAGAACCGATGCCCCTGGGAATGTGACCACAGGAGGGAGGGGCTGTGGAAAATGGGAGCAGAGAAACATCAAAAACAAATTTTGTTCAAGCTAAACATTAAAAGCTGAGTAGAGCAAGGTAGCGCTAATGCCAGGGTTGCCCAGCCGTGAGCTCCAGGGAAGACAACATGCCCTTGATGTGCTTACTCTCACTTTCAGTCCTGAAACCCTCCCCGTTTCAGGACTCTCTTGGCAGCTGGGACCCTCTGAGGACTGGAGGACAGGAGAAGGGCAAGTCAAGGTGTTTCTCTTCCTCAGTCTTTAGCTCCTTTGCTACCCGGGTAAACGTGATTTCCTTCCCATGGCTGCCATGGCAGAGCAGCCTTGAGCCCTTGGTCTAGCTCATTCCAAGGCTTGAGTTTTGGTTTTACCACATGCTCTTTTCATCCCTTCCTGCCTGGATGCTCCTGACATGTTTCCTGGGAGGAAAGCCCTTCACAGGCCACATTGATTAGAGGACTGACCTTGCTTGTCTCCTCCTAGCTCTTTTATTACTCATGCTGGCCTCCCAACTGGATTCTCACGTGGAACTCACTCAGATTGCTTTCTGTCTCTCATGGACAATGAGTGATTGTATCTACTCATTCAATATTTATAATCTCAGCCTACCTATAAGATGTTGTTTCTAAAACTATCTGTTGCAAAGATTAAGAAAATATTTCTAGTATATCATAGATTGTCACGTGGACCTGCAGTAACACGTATGGTGTGGGTTTGGGTTATCTGCAGCTTACAAGCCCAACAATAACAGAACTGATCTGTGTGGTATGATGAATCTCAGTAGACTTTTTGATGCCATAACAGTGAATAATTGCTCTCCTCCTCCTCCTCTCCTCCTCATCCTCCTCTTTACGTTGGTATCAGTTCCACCACAGAACCACAGTTCTATGTATTTGCAGACTTATGGGGGAGCATGGGCCATACTTTGAATACTTATTCCTAGGCAGGACCATCCCACAGTCTGGAGAATCAGGGTGCAGTAAGGTCTTCTATCTTTTGGGTGTTGTGCAATTCTCTGACAGGAGATGTATTTCTCACATTAGTGTCCTCAGACTTCCCATGCAAAGGTCATATGTTATAACGAGAGCAATGGTGACGTGTGCATATCAAGGGCTGACTCACTTTTCAGTCATTCTATCACTCAATCTTTAAATAGCTCCAGGTTGAGGGTTAAAATAGTCATTATTATTCCTGTTTATCAGTGCTAAGGGAAAAATGTGGCCAGAATCACATAGCTTGAGGGTGACAGTACCCAGGTCCTCAGTTATGATACTTTTACCTTTCACTCTTATAAATCAAAGGAGGGTTAAGGATCTGAGTGCCAAGAAAAGCTGTGCCTGGGTTATTTCCCCTGTCAGCTTGAAGAGGAGTCATTGCCCTTAATCCACACTGTTGTGGAGTATTTGCACACTGAGTGAAGATGTATTGCTATAATTGGTGTAATAAAGAGAGCAGAATGACCAATACTTAGGCAAGAAGAGTTTAGATGGAACTTCCAAGGACAGAGAGGATTCTGGGAAGACAAAAGGTGGAATCACTAACCAGACATGGAAAAGAAACAGGAGGTACAAGATGGAAGAGACATAACACCACATGGCAGAACATAGAATGATACAAATGGATTAATTTAAGTTAAAAGAACAAGGTGAGACAAGCCTAAGCTAAAAGCCAGGCTTCCATGATTAACTGTAAGTTTCCGTGTTATTACTCATGAGCTGGCTGCCACCACAAAAGCCTGCTACACCACACCATTCCCTGGTTGGACCATCCCAGTCAGCCTTGCTTTCGGACTTCTCTACTCTCGAGGCTGCCCTTCTCCGATGCTCTACCTCCCTGACAATCTACAGGACACTGTGAATCCAGGCTAAGTGGCATTCAATCCCGCTGTCCCCAGACTGTGTTTAGAGGCAATTCTCCCTGTCTGCCATGCAAAAACACAGGCTTTTATAATAACCATGGCTCCTGGCACACAGCTAATATTTACTGAGCACTTCTTGGCGCCAGGCGGTCCTTCTGTTCTTTTGCTACAATAGCTTGTTTAATATTTGCAACAGTAGCACTGGGTGCTTTTATTATGCTCTTTTGACATTCAGGCAAACTTAGAAGAGAGGTTAAGAGAGTTTCTTCCGTGCTGAGTCAGGCCCTGCCACTATAACAAAGCATAAAAGATCAGAACACTCAAACCACAGATAATTCTCCTTCCCGGATTGGAAGGCTGGAAGCCTGGGAGCCAGTGTGGTCAGACTCAATGGGTGATTTGTTTAAAAGGAGTAAAGTGATCTCTTTCCACTCCCTATCTTCCAGTCTTACCAGGTGAGCTCTCCCACTCACATGCTCAGACCGTGATGTCACCTACCTGAATCCATGATGATATCATGGCCCAGTCATTTCTGATGCCACATCCTTGAGCCTCTAAAATGTGAGATAAATGAACCCCTTGCCTTGAATACATCTTTCACACAGATTCTACTTTCATTCCTCCATCGTTTCTCAAAGTCCCACCTCTGGATACATCACATAAGGGAGAACACTTCACCTTACAGACTTCGGGTAGATACAGAGAATATTCAGTACCTTAAACAAGGTTCAACAGGGAAACTAGGTTAGGACTTGAACCCTTGGATTCTTGGACACCAAAGTCTATACTTTCAAGTGACTATGCAATAGAGATTTCCTGGTGTTCTGGATCTTTCTATAGCTATTATCTGAGTCCCAACAAAGAAAGGCTATGCAGTCACTGAGAAGATTGTAGGTTGCATCTAGATAGACCGTTGGAGAATTTATAACTTCGAGAATGAAGCCTTGTGAGATGTGACATGAGATTGCATGGTCACACAGAAAGCCGTGGTAGGTCTTGATTTCTGACATGGAGTTTGATTCCTGTGTGCCGCATTTCACTAGGCAGTAGTCAGATACTCACATAACTAGAATCTCTGACATGCCAGCATGAAGGATTCTGGGGCTTATACCAAGGAAGTGTTCCTATCAGTAGATGATCAGGGCAACATGTGGAGACATGGCTGAGAAGATGAAAGTTGCCCAGCAAGGAAGGAAAGGCAACTATGTGTGGAGACCTGGGTTCAAAACCCGGTTGTGCTGTATGCACTTTGGCCATTTTTTCAGTGGTTTTCATCTCCAGAATAATCCAGGGCTTGGAGATGTCAACACATACCACAGTCCTGGGGACAACGATGCACCTTCTCTGTCAGCCTTGAAATAATCTGCCCAGGATTATGTGTTGTTCCATCAACAGTGGCTCAGGGAAGTACCTTGTTAAAAGTCACATCCTATCAATTGACATGTAGATGTTATTCCTATATTTGAACATCGTCCAAGGTGGCCACTTATCCACTGCAAGATTTACCACCAGTGAAGAAGAAGAAGAAGAAGAAGAAGAAGAAGAAGAAGAAGAAGAAGAAGAAGAAGAAGAAGAAGAAGTAGAAGAAGAAGATAAAGAGCTGTGGGACTAAAAGGAAGAAGGGTACATTCTGGCAATCTTTGCAGGACAGAGTCTTGCTCCCTTCAGATCTTGTTTCTGTACACAGCAGGCCCCAGAACTGGGCTTGGCCTCTCCGTGAGTGCCTTTGTCTTCACACTTCCTAATGGGATACTTAGCTTTAGTTGAGACCCAGCTTTAGTTCCATTGGGAAATGTGTAGCCAGCCCCTGTGCATCTTTTGCAGATGGGGTAGGCTTGTCTTAACTAGCTCTTATAATTTAAATTAACCCATTTACACTAGGGTCTGTGTGTGAGAGAGCCAGGGAAGCCTGGGTGGGAATCCAGACCTGCCATACTGCAATCCTACTGAGTCACCAGCCTATGACTCACTGGAAGTTGGAGAATGGAAAGCAACTGTGAGGATTAAATTAAATTAGCTGGTTGCCTGTGATCCCAGCTCTGGAGGGATTGAAGCAGAGTTATGAGTTCAAGGCCAACCTGGGATACAAAGTAAGACTGTGTCACTAAAATAAATAAAATCAACCAGATCATGCATTTGGAAATGCTCTGCACATTTTAAGAATTCTGGACATAGCCCCAGATAAGAAACATCCAACATGAATTTAGAAAGAGCGATAAGATCCTCAAGCCATGAAAGAGATCAGATTCCCGAGAGGAGTGATGTCCAGCATGGGGAGGTAGATTGAGTGGTGGGGACCAGGGAGGTCTGTCCCAGTTTTCATATGTGTTAGCAGTCACCTTGTTGGAGAGGGGATTTTTATAGGTGTAAATAATGTGAGAATGCTAAGAGGAGGACATCTTCCTAGATTAGCATAAAGATCCCAACCTAATGGCATGCGTCAAGAGAGATGGGAAGGTGATACAGTCACCCAATGAAGGAAGAAGCAGAACTCCACTCTCCCCAAATGCATCTACTTCTGATGGTAGCTTTGGACTTCGGACCTTTGTGGGGTAAGAAGCCAAATTTCTGCTGTTTGAAACCATCTGCTGCATGGCCATTGCTTCCAGAAACCACAGGGATGGATGCGGTGGGTGTGGCCAGCCTCTCTTTTCCCTCCAGGTTAGGAAGCACAGAGTCACAGCTTCCAACAGCCCTTTAGTAAGGATGGAAGCATTCCCACCTCAGCACTAAGGAACTTGAAAGACTGCTACTATAGATATGCTCCAATCATCTCTCTCCTGTTACCTGCACATTGCTTTTCTGTTGGGATAGCTCCTCTTCCTTTGTGTGAGTCTGTAAATTATGTATGATATCTTCCCCACCAAGAAAAGGCAATGCAGCTCAAGGTTGGCCAACTGAGCTCTCTCTTTCTCTCTCAATACATAGTTATAAACAGCTATGGTGACCATGGCACTGACTCACAAGACTATCTCATTTTAGCTCTTTGCTCTTAGTTCTGAGATAACCCTCTAGCCCTCCTGTTATGCCAGGGGGCTCTTCCTTCTCCTGAGCTTCTAAGTCTGTAGATTGTCACAGTTAGTCTGTAACCAAACAGTATATGTACTGAGGAAAAAATAGATCACCACAGGAAGTGGCCCTAAAAGAAGCTATATCAGGACAGGGGAGAAGGAGTCACCATCTGGATTAGCTTCTCCTGGAAACCAGACATGGCCATACTGGCTCTGTGCTATTTCTGGTCCATTTTCAAATTAAACACACTTCTTCATGGTCCTGGAAGGTACAACTATAAAGCTTTCCATCTACAATGTTTGCTTATCAACACTGTGGACAGGGAGCATGAAGTGCTATTCTCAAGGAGGCACAGCAGAGCCAAAGTTAGCCAGAGGAGGATAGGAAAAAAGTCACAGAGGGCTGGAGAAAAATCTTGCAAGTTACAGAAGAGGCTGCTGAGTAAAACATGAGTCTCTTCCTCAACCTATGAGAACAGAGCTAACCCTGCCTTTATTAGTTACTGACAGCTGGCCTTCAGAAGACTTCATCTGTGTCCTTGGAAGACATGCCTACTGGACACCACCGTTCCCTTTCTTCTGAAAGGCAGACTGGACTCACACATTGGAAACATCATCTGTCAGATAAAGGACCAGGAGAGCCAGCGATGTCATTCATAAAAAGTCTAAAGGCCTGAGACTTCAGGAGTGACAGTGTGAGTATTATCTGAGTACAAAGTCTGGAGAACAAGGAGAGCTGGTGGCTGAAGGAATGAGTGGTCGATGTCCCAGCTGGCCGGGGTGGGGGTCGGGGGGTGGGGGCAGTTTTCCTTTCCTCACCTTTGTGTTTTAATCAGACCTTTAGTGGTTTGGATGACATCCGCTCACGCTGGTGACGGTGTGTTTTCTTCACTGAGCCTACTGATTACCTTCTAGTGTTTTTTGTTGTGTTTTGTTTTGTTTTTTAAATAGCCTCAGAGACATAGGAAGAAATAATGTTCCCCATTGCTCTGGCTTCCGTGTTCTTGTGTTGGGAACTGGGTCACTAAGGTGGTAGTTGGGAGGGGTACTGCCCCCTAGAGGAGCGGAGTAGAATGGGGAGTCTTTGGGTCACCTGAAGGTATGTCCTCAGAAGGGAATATAATATGCACACTGAGACTCCCATGAGCTCAGGCAGGAGGATTGCTAAGTGAGCCTTGGGATCTCCAGAACTGTGTGCTAAAGCAAGCTCTGCTCTTTGTAAAGTAAGTTGGCCTCTGATCTTTCATCACAGAATCACATGGTCTGTGCAACAAACTATCTGGGCATCCCGTGGACCAAGCAAATGGATAAATAAAACAAACCATCCCACCTTCCTGTGAACCCAGGTATGAGTTCAGAATCCTCCCCTAAGCCAGGCTCTCAGAGGTGCCGTTAGGCTAAGTCAAGTTAGAACAAAACCCTTTTGTCTTCTGAATATCTCCAAACTGCCCATTTCACAAACCAGGGACTAAGAAGGAAAAGGGGCAGATTCCAAAGTCACTTGGTTATGAGCAAGAGGAAGGTGCAGGAGCCAGGGCTCTGGACTTCAGCCCAGGGCATGACCCTCCACAGCCTAACCGCACTGGGAAGGCTGCTTCCTCATCCACATTCCTCACCTCCGCACCCTCCATCCCACCAAGCCCTGAAGACAGTACTGTTTGTTTTAGTGAACACACAAATCTGGTCTCTACAGGATGAGCGTTAATAAAATATGCTCTCTAACTCTGTAACAAGGAAAATATAGAATACATTTTCTATTCCCATTGATCCCCAGGCCACTGGCAGTCCACCAACAATTGATTTAGCCATTTGATTAGTTTGGGGGAAAACATTATATTTTAATGGAGTATATATAATTCTAAGTTACTGCTTTGAAGTTGAACCAAATATTAAAATTACCTTTTTTTTATGGATACTGCACAGCTATGAAGCTATCTAATTGCAGCCTAGGCTTTTGTAAGTGGTTCGAATCAGAGAAGCCATTTCTGCAATGCTTTCTGCATGTGCCTGGAGCTTGCCAGGCCAGACGACTCTTATGACAACCCAGAGGATCTAGAGGTCTGTGGTTACTGTCACACCCCATGTAGGACTTCCATCCAACAGATACAAAGCGCAGTACTCAGCCATCTGGGTTATTTCCCTTCACAGAGACTCTCAGGTCTCTCTCTCTCTCTCTCTCTCTCTCTCTCTCTCTCTCTCTCTCTCTCTCTCTCTCTCTCTCTCTCTCTCTCCCCAAATCCAAAGCCATCAATATTTAGCCAGACTTCTAGAGGACACTTTCAAACAGGAGATCTTCCTGACATATAACATCTGTTTTCCTCCCAGCAGTCAGAGACTGCTTAGCTATGAAGCTCACATCAGGTCACACTAGGACGCAGATTTGTGCTAGCATCCCTTCTCATGCCCACCTATTACTTGAGGCACAATCATCAGGTTGCTGTCTGAGGTCAAACCTGGTCCTGTTCTCACAGATGACGTTTTAGTATACAGCCCTCATTTGTACATAACCATGGTTACTTTTGTGCTATGAGATCAAAGTTGAGGAATGGGATCATTATAACCTTATGTTCTGGAAGGTCTAAAGCATTTAATGTATGGTCTCTCACAGAAAGGGGCCAAGAGAATGAAACTGAGAAATGATGTGGCCTATTATCAGAGTCTACCATGACACATACCATTCTGTCTTCGGCTCATTTTCCTATAGCTATGTGATTAGTCTTTGTCTTCCACTCAACCCCAGAGACTGCTGCAGGGCCTTCACTCTAGCCGATCCACCACACTGTTCCATGCTGAGACTTCATTCATTCATTCATTCGTTCATTCATTCATTCATTCATTCAGGTCTGATCCCATAATGATGCTGTCCGGACCACTGTTTCTTACAATATTCTTTAATTTTCCTTCTGGGGAACCAAGGGTAGAACTTCTCTTCCATAGTTAGGGTGTGAAAGCAACTGTTTTTTGGTGATTATACCATGGTAGCAGAACTGTGGACACTCAGTCCACAGAAAGATCTTACAGTTTCGTGCAGCATCCTTTCTTCCTACACAGAATGACCCCTAGGAGCAGCGGTGCTAGGAGGGCCCTGGGGTGAGCCTTGGTTCTTAGTGTGTTGAGGCCCTCTGAGTTCTCATTACAGGTTTTTCTAGAAGGTTCTTTTCTATCCCAAATTACCATCTATCTTAGTTAGGATTTTATTGCTCTGAAGAGACACCATGATCATGGCAACTCTTATAAAAGAAAATGTGTAACTGGGTCACTTATAGTTCAGAGGTTTAGCTCATTATCATCATGGCAGGAAACATGTTGGCATGCAGGCAGACATGTTGGAGAGGCAGCTGAAAGTTCTACATCTGGATCCACAGGCAACAGGAAGAGAGAGTGACACTGGATCCGGCTTAAAAATCTGAATTTTCAAAGCCAACCCTCAGTGATACTTCCTCCAGCACAGCCACACTTCTTAACTGTGCTATTCGCTCTGGGCCTATGGGGGCCATTTCCTCTCAGATCATCACATCTGGGGTCACATTGTTTCCAGCCTCAATCCTCTTCACCACTGGACTCAGGTATATAAGGGGTCTCCACTGACTCTGGGATTCAGGAGCTACACTCAGTTGGTTGTAGATGTTAGTCTCTAAAGCCTCATTGAAAGAAGGATTCCCATCTCTGAATCAATCCTCTCTCTCTCTCTCTCTCTCTCTCTCTCTCTCTCTCTCTCTCTGTACTCTCTCCCCCTCTCCTTTCTTCTTTCTCTGTCTCCCCTTCCCCATCTCTGCTGTTATCATAACCTTCTATGTTAATCATAATCATACCCCTCTAACAATAAAGCCTTTTCTACATAGAAACAGCTTCTAAGTGTCTTCTGCTATTTGCTGCTGCCTTCTGTCATCCATAGAAATCTGCTGCCAGATAAAGGGTAATTTGTGCCATTCCAAATCTGTACAAAATCCTAACAGTAGGAGCCCATTTCACAGATGGGGATACTGAGGACCAGCCTTCCTAAAGCGTCTCAGGCAATGGTTTAGCTTATCCTATTTGTCTGACTTCTCTTCATCTTCAGAGCCTTTATTTTCCTGTCTCAGCAGTCTGCACATCCTCAGTGGTATCAAGAATTGTCTAGAGAAAAGACAAAGAGCCTTTGAAGGGAGGCTGGCACCAGACAGTAAGCAGGACTGCACTTTGCAATGACAGGCCCAGGACCTGTCATCTGACTCCCATTTGCTTCCAGCTGAGAGCAGGTATCAGTTCTTGCATAGATTTCCTGAAAACGGGCTGGAGAGACGGCTCAGCAGTTAAGAGCACTGACTGTTCTTCTGGAGGACCTGAGTTCAATTCCCAGCATCCACATGGCAGCTAACAACTGTCTGTAATTCCAAGATCTGACACCTTCACACAGTTATACATGCAGGCAAAACTCCAGTTCACATAAAATAAAAATAAATATTTTTAAAAAATCCTGAAAAATTCTACTCTTCTGAGAGCTGAGGAGTCTGGCTACCTCTCTGCATAAGGCCCAAACCTGTGAGGTGGGGAGAACAGAGGGACGGAAGTGTGGGTGGAGGTGAATGTCACCACTACCAAGCAGTGGACACATGCAGCTCTTGGCATCCCCATTTCACAGGCATAGTAACTGATGTTCAGAGATGGTATGTGATTTGCCCAAAGTGACACAGCCAGTAATTAGAGGAACATGTCCACACTTCCCAGTCTTTGCTGTGAACCATTTCAGGATATTGTCCACAGGAGAGAGAGACATGGTAGAAACCTGGCTTTGAATGTGGTGAGTTGAGTTGATGGGGCATAGTAATTTGTGGCTTTTCTGTTCAGTTGACTTAGGTATGGGTGTGGTTGTCTAAAAGGGCATCAGACCTGCCATTTCTGGGGCCAGAGGTGTCTGGTGAAGATGAGACATGACAGACTGGAGTTCTCAGAGAGAACTGTGTTCAGCTTGGCTCCCACTAGGATCCTCAGCCATCCATATCTGCTGATGGGTCATGTTCTCCATTTATATGGTCAATTCTGTGGGACAAAGGCAATGAGATTCCAAGCAGCTGGTCTCCCTATGTCTCACTGCATGGCCATCATATGTGAACTTGATGACAAGCCAGTGCTAGTTATCTGGACTAATGATTCTTAACCTGTGAGTTGGCACCTCTTTGATGGGGGGAGAGAATCAAACGATCTTTTCACTAGAGTTGCCTAGGGCCATCAGAAAACACAGATATTTACATTATGATTCACAGCAGTAGCAAAATTACAGTTATGAAATAGCAACAAAATTAATTTTATGGCTGGGGGTTCACAGCATGAAGAAGTGTATTAAAGGGTTGCAGCATTAGGAAGATTGAGAACCACTGCCCTAAACACTAATGCCAAAGAGCCCACCTAGCCACCATCTGATTTAGTAGACATATACAGAAGCAACAGGAAGAGCTCTGTGTGACCCCTGTGCTGATTCCACAGCTCAGCTGTGCTCCAGCTCTGACTTTAGGAAATGTGTACCTGCCCCTGGGGTGGGCAGAATCCTGCAAATTACTTTTCTCCTTCAGCAACTCTCCCCAGGTTTATGCCATAGAAAGCCAGGCTTCTGCTCCCATATGCATCTCAGCAGCCCCTCCCCAAGCTCCATTTTCTGCCTGTGAAGCCTGTCCCTAACGGACTGCCTTTCATCTGCATTCAGATACATATTGTATTGGCTAGGTGACATCAAAAAGACTGTGTCGTTACATATTCTATTTCTGAGAGGAGAAAAGTAGCCCCTTGCTTTATTAACGTGGCAAATGTTGACTCTAGTAATGAAAAATGCAGAAATGCCAGGCAATTTTTGATGAATAGGTAATAGAGAAGAGTCCCTGAATGAGGATGAGTAATTTCTCTTTGGAGGCCCCTGTCACAAGTATGTCAGGTCCCTGTGTGAGGCCATCCTCTCACCCTGGAAGGTCTGTATAGGTCTAAAGATCCCCAGGTATGTGACCAGCTGCAGGGGCCCAAGTTTTCACAAAGAGCCGATCTCTCCCATTCATCTCCATTCCTGCTTAACTCCAGAGCAGGGATATTGGGCTGTAGTTCCAATTGTCAGGATTTATGACCCTCAGGGACAGATCACCCAGGTGTGCTCAGCCCTTTACAGTGTCACCTTGGAAGACTCCACAGGAAGCTGTATTCAGCTATATTACTTTATTGTGAAGGACAATGACTTGGGGCTTTTAGCTATCCCTGGGGCAAGAGTCAAAGTGTAACCTGGAACTCAGTCTTTGGAGGCAGCTGAGGAGTCACCCACACAGGCTCACACCAGCATCCATCAAGCACTAAGGCAAGAAAACTTTCACTGGACTTAGCATTTCTCAAACTCATGTGGGAGCCAGATCCTTCCACATGTAGAAGAGGTGCTGATGACAGGATGGCCACCCCAGAGGACACTACAGGGACCTCTGGGAAGAAAGAATGACCCTAGACAAGTATAGAGTGACTTTAATGGAGCTGGCTGCAGCTTCATTACTTCTGAAAAACAGAACTTCTACTTACTCTATTAACAGAGCTATAACAAAATACTTGAGCCTGGAAAATATACAAAAAATAAAATTTCTATTTTCCTCACAATTCTGGTTACTAGCAGTTTCTTCTTGTTGCATTGTAATAGGGCACAAGGAGTCACATGACAGACGGACCATGTGAGCTAGCTCAGGTTTACCCTTCTTATAAAGCCACCCGGGGCCATCACTGAGCACACCTTCTGGATCCCATCTAAACCCAGTCACCTTTCAAAGGTCCCACAGCCAATGACCATGAACCACATCTCTAGCAATGACAGTCCCAACCCGTGAAACTGGTGACACATTTAAATAACAGCAGAACTGTAGACTGGATGTAGATAGTCCCTCAGTGGCACGTCCTTGTATGAAGGCAGTGACATCAGAAAGGACACTAGAACAAGGAGGCACACCCAGCCTCTGCACGGATCACAATGGCTAAAGTCATTGACCAAAGCCAGCATCTGAGATGCTTTTCTGTTGCTGACCAAGACAACTTAAAAATGAAAGAGTTTAACTTGGATCAAACAAAAGAGTTAAGAGTTTATGGTAGTAGAGCAGGGCACAGAGGTAGGGGCTGGAGGTGCAGCTTAGATATCATGTCTTGATCTTAAAGCAGTAAGCAGAGATCATACTGGGGATGGGCTGAAACCTCATATCCCATGCTCACACTGACACACCTTCTTCGACACAGCCACACCCCCTAAACCTTCCCAAACAATTTCACCAACAGGGGCCCAGTTATTGAAACAGATCAGCCTATGGGGGCCATTCTCATTCAGACATCTTTGTTTCATGCTCTGGCCTCTATGGACTCATGGCCATATCAAGTGCAAAATAAATTTATCCCAACTTCAAAAGTTCTCATAGTCTTTCAGTTTCAAGATTGTTTAAAAGTCCAAAGCCTCTTCTGGGACTCAAGAGATTCTCTTAATTATAAACCCAAATTTTAAAAATTACATACTTCAACATGCAATGGCACTGGATATGCTTTACCATTCCAAAAAGGGAGGGATCAGGGCTTAGTGAGAAAATAATGAGCCAGATAATATGAAAACCAGCAGGACAAAGTCCAAATTCTGCAGATCTGTGTCCAATGTCAAAGGGCTCTGCCCTGAAACACACCTCCCTCCCTCCCTCCCTCTTTCCTCTCTCTCTCTCTCTCTCTCTCTCTCTCTCTCTCTCTCTCTCTCTCTTTCTCTCTCTCTCTTTCTCTCTCTCAGGCTGACTCCACACAGGGAGCCCTTGGCAGACATCGCAGGGCTCTGGCACCTCTACATTTGGGTTCCCCAAGGCACTGCAGGCTTCTCTCACCCACCTTGATGAAATGCCCCCATGCAGGGACTCCGCTGGCACAGGCCTGTCCTCCAGAGTCTTTACTTTCCCCGGAGGAAGATTCTTTGATCCCTTTATGCATTGATAATTCTACATCTAACACCATGTAGATGACATTGCCAGGCTCTACTAAACTTGGGGTGAACACTGTTGTTTGAATGACATTTGCAGCCATTTTGATTTGTTGCTTTTTAAGATCAGAAAGCTCATTAGGTCCTTCCACAGTTTAGAAGCTTAGATGGGTGGATTTCTTGATCCTTTCTTCTCTTTAAACTGAACATCTTGTGGAGTTTTTTTTTGTTGTTGTTTTATTTTTTTGTTTTTGTTTTTTTCCCCTGACTTGCTCTTTTTCATTGTAGAACCACCTAAGTGTGATTATTAATAACCACACCTCAAATTCATCTTTGGGCTGTCTTGAAATCCTCTCTACCAGAAAAATTAGGACATTACTTTTCAATTTATCTTCAGGCAAATTCTTATGACAAGAGCAGAAACTGCTCTTTGCCAAAATATTACAAGGAAGATGTCTAGCTACATTTCTCTCAGCTCCATTATCTTCCAAGATCCTGCTGGGGTGGCCCAGTAAGCCCTGCTTAAAGGATTCAACTACTTCTCTAGTCTGAGGTCTAGAAGTCTTCCATATTCATCCAAAAATTAACCAAATAAAATAACAACCATAAACAAACAAAAAACACACCGCCAGGTTTTCAGGTTTGTAATGATAATAGCTTTGTACCAATTTCTGTCTTAGTTACTTTTCTGTTGCTGTGATAAAACATCATGGCCAAGAAAACATATAAAATGAATTTAGTTAAGCTAACAGCTGCAGAGGGTTAGAGCTGATGATGGCAGATCAAGGGCAGGGGGTAGGCGACTACAGCAGCTGTGGTGCGCTCACACCTTTATCCATAAGCAGCAGGTAGAGAACACATTAGGGACCAGTTAGATTTTTTGAAACCTCAAAGCCTATCCTCAGTGACACATTTCCTCCAACAGGGTCACACCTCCTAATCTTTACAAAACATTTTCACCAATTGGAGACCAAATTACGGGAGGGGCATCCTCATTCAAACCATTACAGTAGTCACATGAGCCTAGTGTTCAGGAGAGAAAATATACTCTGTCCTTCAAGGTTAAGAAGAGAATACCTAATGACCAAGCCTCATCTACCACATTAACAGAACCAGGGATAAAAACATGATCATAGCCATGACTTCCAAATCTACACGACAGTTGTTAGGGCTTGAGATGGGTCATGGTTTCTAGCCCTTTACCTGGTGATCTACCTAAGCAGTGGGTCCAGCACAGTATATACTAAAAGCTGGATACACTCTGTGAGCCATTCCTGGGAAGTCTTTCTGGTACCCACCCCCCATTTCTCACTTACACAGGAAGCAAACTTCCCTAGTTTGTCCCAGCAAATTATATTATGTAGGATGTGCAATGCAAAAACAACCAAACAAATAAAAACAAAAAACTGTGTCCCCATACTAAGCACACCACACCCTACTCCCCAGCAGGGCTTAGTCTATCCAAAAGAAGGAATTCCCTTCTCTTTACTCAAGGCACTGTTGGTCAGCCAAGCCACACCATAGTTACTGATTAGCCCCAGATGTGGTGGTATTTTAAACCACTCACACGAAAGATGCTGAGCCATGCCCAGACCTTAGAAGATGCTGTTGCATATCCTGGTTTGTATAAGTTTTGAGACCTTAAAAAAGAGACATTACCTTCTTCAGCTTCTGTTTCCTTCAGTCATCGAGGTCACCACAAAGCTGGGTGTTGCACCACAGACCCCCAAACTCCAATGGGAGAGGGAAAAGGGCTTGCAGATTTTGCTTTGAAAAGCTAGTTACATTCCTTCATTGTTTCTTGTTCCAAAAATGATATTCGATTTAGCTCAATACTTTTAGTGGCCACATCCATGAGCAGAGAGAGAGAGAGAGAGAGAGAGCATGGGAACAGAAAAGATGTCTTTCCCAGGATGCCATGCACGCTTCCCTGCTGGTACACACAACTCAAGGGCCCTGTTTAGCCATCATGTGTGTGTTCTAAACTCTATCCAAAAGTTTCCTCCTTCCTTCTCTAGAATATTTCTTACAGATACATTTTTCAAACCACCCACTGTCTAGAGGATAAGTATAGAGACACATCTCTTAATGTGCTAATAAGTGGGTCAGAGCTGGTCAGCTGGAGTTGAAAGATTTCTTCCCACTAAAAAGCTAAGACATGGAGAGCAGGGTGGGTGTCATACAGCTACAGGTCACAGTCACACCAGAATTTCCTAAAGATCACTTGGAAGCTCCTTGGAGGCCTCAGAGGGCACAAACAGTGGATGGGGGCCTTTGGTGCATCCTGTGTTGAACAAAGCACAGCTTCCCGTTTAAAACCTAAAGAGATCACTATAGAGATGCTAAGAGAGGGAGGCAAGTGTGAGTGGCTCCAGTACAGAGGGTCAGGAGCCCAGAGACTTCTTAAATGAGGAGAGCAAAGACAGGGTTCAGGTGGAGGGATGGGAGACGATAAAGAAAGGGAGCTGAGGTAACCTGGACAGCTACAGTAGCTGGGAACCAATCCTGCTGTTCCCATCCCCCCTTTCTCTGGCTCAATTGGTGAGAAGAGACACACACACTGCCAAGGCCACACAAGGGTTTATTTAAGAGAATTGCCAGGTGGGTACAGAAACAGAAGCAAGACAGAAAGAGATAAGAAGAGAGAGACCAAAACGTAGAGGTCTCTTTTTAAGAGAAGGGATGTACATGGGTTTATATAGTCACGTTTAGGGCGTGCCTCCGTATGCGTCCAGGGAGGTGCTTCTGTGCAGTTTGAACAGGTTTATGCAGCCAAGCCCAGGGGCGTGCCTCCGTATGAGGTGCATCCCACCAGAGCCATGTTGGCTCAACCATGTGAAGTGCCAGGAATATTTACAGATATCCCATTTTAAGATGGTTCCTATAGGATGAGCCACACCCTATCTCATCCTACTTCTAAGGATCAATATTGCTTTAGAGGCACAGGAGTCCTGATATCACATACAAATCAGTGTAAGACAGCAAGGGCACAAATGTAGGTCTCTGGTGAGAGAATCTGGTGCCACCCTCCTGCAAAGGAGTCTTTAAACTCAGTTGTGCACATGGGTTGGACTGATCATTCTTCCAAGGAGAGACATGGGGAGAATCTGTATCCCTTTCCATCATCCCTGCTCAGTACCAACTAGATGCCAGGAACACATCTCCTGCTATACCTCAGCAACCAAATGTGCTTCATACATTGTCCAACATTAAGAGTTTAGAGTAGTTTTATTTTCTCAGATATAGATTTAATTCTACTCAGACCTTTAACTGCAGATGACTTACCCTTCTATGTAATTCCTCCTACTACTTTTTATGTATAAGAGCAAGCACTACATCCATGCTAAAGCCCTAGCTCCCAGCACTGCAGGATGGAGTCTTACAGAGATGATAAAGTTAATATAGTATGGGTAGAATAGAATCTTAGCAAACATGACTTGTTGTGTCTTATAGTATAGGAAAATGTAAGTAGAGATAGGCATAGATGAGGACACCATGAGATTGGACACACTAAAACCTTTCCACCCAGCAGGACAAGAAGCAAGGCCATCATCACTGCAGTCTCAGAAACGATGGGTGACACATAGTTTGTCACAATCTTCCTAAAAATGTGGCAGACCAGAATCCATATAGTTTTCCCTGTGTGTGCATGAGTACATGCATGTGGGGGTACACATACCAGAGCATGCATGTGTACACAGAAGCTGATGTTAGACATCCTCCTCTATCACACTCCACTTTACTTATGGATTTAATTTATCTGAGACAAGGACTTAGCCTCCATGGATTATGCTAGATTGTCTGGTCAGTGCTGAGGTTAGGAGTACATACTATATGCTCCATGGATGCCGGGGTTCTGAACTGAGACCCTGTGCTAGCTGACCAAGCTTATTACCCAATGAACCACCTCCCTAGCTCCTATATAGTTCTCGGGTCTTAGTTGTCTTTTTAAATGCATAAACACCAACCATTCTGCCTCTAGATTTCATCTACTGGATATATCTTCCATATTGTCTGAGTTAGAGTGTTTCTTTCTTTCATTTTGCTCTTTCCAAGAAGATTCCATAGGTCCGACATCACTCACTTTATTAACACCCATGAAGGTATGTTATTCTGTTCTTAAAGGCAAAGTGGCTGGGTGTCACCTTTAGGGACTTGTTTTCCTTATCAGAACATCATGAACACGGTTTCATTGTCTTATAACAGATAATTGCCATGTGTGTTCAAGGCTAACCCAGTTTCCCCTGTTCTTGACTTTCTTCCATAACAGATGACCCTGTAAGTTTATAAATTTCAGAAAAATTGATTGTATTGCCAGACTGCTTTCTAAATACTTGTGTTTTTATTAGTAGCAGATTAGTCTGCTTTCAGGCTCCTTCAGAGAAGCTTCTCACTGTGGTAGGTAGCTGTTAATACAGACACACAATAGGTCTTTAATGTTAAGAGTAAGTGATGGTAGACAGAGTGGTTGGTACTGCATGGGACACCTATAGCATCCCCTGTGAGGCTCAGAGAAGACCTTGAAGGAGAAGACAGAGAGAATGCAAGAGCCAGGGGATGGGGGAGGTCTTTGCTGACACGTCTCCTTCCTACATTCATGTCTTTTTTATGTGTGTGACTGGTGGAGTTTTATTGGTTGCCTGCATGAATGTTGGGAGATGTTATTTACTAGAACCAATAAGAAGAGTTGGGGGTGGGGTGCAGCAAAGATGTCTTCTGGAGAGGACATGGCTGTTGCAGTCACTGACTCAGTGCTGCTGTGGTTGTACACAAGACTGTACAAGACTAGACCCTAGACATTTCATACTGGCTGGAAGAGGGATCATGCTGAGCAAGCATGCTTTCTTTTTTCTTTCATGGGGACAGTTATGAGTTGGGAACAGAATGGAGAGGGGCCAGGATGTGTGCTGGGGGAAAACCAGTGCTCCATTTAGTTATGGTCTCCGCTACTTCCTCTCACCTCAGCTATTTCCCCTCAAGAGTTTAGGGAGCTATGTGCTCCCTCCAGTTTTCATGCTGGAGCAAGCTGATATCACTGGGTCCCAAATGCTCACCAGCCCCTGTCTGAGCTCAGAGGTCACATGTGTCCAACCTTTTCTCCCAGTCTCTCTGTAGGAGAGCAGCTTAGATTCCAAGCAGAAACCCAGCTTTGCTCATGGCTTCTTGCCTTCTGTTCCCCAAGTCACACAGACCTGCACCATCCTGTCTTCACCTCTCTCTGGACGCCTGCCCTGGTTCCCCTGCTCTTCAACCAAGCCCAGTGTCTCTCAGAGTGGGACTATATTCAGGGCCCTGCCTGAGGTTTGACAAGAGATGCCTTAGATCTTTCCACCCACCAGTCCTTGCTCCAAACACAGACACGATGAGGAAAGGACACGATATTAAGTTTATTTTGATCCTGCCTATTTCCAGTTGTCTTGTGTAGATTTTTAAGATCCAGGAGAAGAAAACTAGGACTTTATGTTTATTTAAAATATGATCATTATTATAACATTGAACTGTGATAATAAAAGAATTGTGTTTATTCTTCAAGACTGTACAATAAAAGAAAAATTTAAAGAAGAAATTTAATGTTTCCACCTAGAGAACCTTCTGGTAATAATTAGGATACTTTTACCCCGCTGAGACCAGAGCAGTGCTGGGGGTGGATAGGCCCCAGGGTCTCCTTGGGCCTTTCCTGTGGAGCAAATAACAATAATTCCTAAGAAGAAAAAGAAGTCACTGAGCCTTCTGTACATAACAAAGGACTTCTCTGGTCCTGAGAGTAGACCCCCATTGTCATCCTAGGCCACAGAGGAAGCTGCTATAGAAAACAATATGAGGATTTCTCAATAGGTTAAATACAATGATGAAGAATCTCTCTTCGTCATCACTTTCTCAGACAGGAAGAGCATGGCACAGCTCTTCTCCATATTAGGCAGTTAAGCGTATTTACTGAATTTCATAGAAATTTCTCATTAGAAGGAGTCAGAGGTGGGGATTTGGGGCTCAAGTATGAAGATTACCATTTCCCATCATTAGGATCGTGAGTATGTGCAGAGGAAACAAGTTTTGGTGAGAATGTAAAAGAACCAGAAACCTGGGCGAGGAAGGGAGGGAGGCAGAAATGATGCGGCTGTCCCAGAATACAAGTAAAGACAGTACAGTGTGTGTGGATGCATGGATGTGTGATGCAAGTAAGCATGTATAAGATTTATTAGGGTGGCTTACAGGCTGTGTTCTGGGTAACACAACAACTGCTGTCTTGTGACAGAAAAGCCAAGAATCCAATAATTGTTCAATCCCTGAAACTGAATGTCTCAGCAGTCCCAGTCTGCTGATCTGGAGTCTCAGAGAAGCCCTAGGGAGCTGCTGGTGGTTAGTCTACATTGGTATCTCAAAGAAGGAGTCTTTAGCACCAGTGTAGGGGTATCCTGCAGCAGGAGAAGTAGACTTGCATGTGAGCATGAAGACAAGCAAGGAAAAAAGCATAAGCTCCCCTAAGTTCATGATCCCTTAACATGGGCTGCCAGCAGAAGGTGTGGCCCAGACTTGGGCGGGGGGTGGGGGGGGTGTCTTTCTGCCTCAGGTCATTTTATCAAGAAAATCCCTCATAGGCCTGCATAGTTGTTTGGGTTTTAGTTAATTCCTGCTGTAGTTAAGTGAACAACTTTATCAGTTATCACAGAGTGTACCCTCCACTCCTTCAGGGCCAGGAGGGAAAAACAGCCCAAGTATTTAGTGAGCAAAATCCAGCATGAAAAACAGTAAAATTTTGGAATACACCCTTCTGATGAACCCTAGGAGATTGCTCCAAGTCAGGAGGCAGAGGAAAAGTCCAACCCTCCAGGCAGAGTCCCAGTGACTACCTGAAGCTACCTGAAGATAAAAACAGATTGAATAGGATCATGAGGCCTGGGGGAAAGAACTGGATTCCTCCAGCAGTTCTGCATAGGGAGCATGCCCATGACTGCCTTTTAAAGTGGAGTGCCTGAAAAAAAAGGAGGGATAATTCAAATTAATGCCATTTAGGATACCTCACTATGTGAACTATGGGAATATAGTGTGTACTCCATCACAAGTGTTATATGCTAGGTTCATGGCCCCCCTGCTGGGACTGACTTGTTCCCCACTACACCCAGGATCACCCTTTATGTGTATCATCCTCGCTTTAGCAATCTTTCACAAAAGATTCGTTCATTCACATCGAGAGAAATACAAGACTGCCGAGAACACTTAGCTAAGTACAGTGTATGATGGCTCATCAGCAGGACTCACCCTCCAATGGGAAATACATATATTTTCCTAGGTACTCATATGAAGAAATCTAAATAATAGCTGTGATGATGGTAAAAGAGAGTTTCCTGCATGATGAGCACTTAAAATTAGAATAAAGGGTCTGTTCAGGCTCCAGAGAACCTTCCCTGAAGAGACAGTGCTTCCTCAAACATGGAAGATGAGCAGGAAAAGATGAGGGGAAAGTATATGCAAGGGCCCTGGGACAAGAAGGAACCCACAATGACAAAGAAAAAAACAACTTCAGGGAAACTGGGCACTGGATGCTGGAAAGCTCATTGGTGATGGTGTGTTTTTACAGGCAGCCAGGCCTCTAGGTATTCAGTATCATGGCAGCAATCAACAAAAAAATAATAAGTGACACCCAAGGGTGCCTAAGTATGATCAACATTGTGGCTGTGGTCGGAAGTCTGATTGAACAGTGTTGACATGACAACACTAAAATCCCATTGAGAAAAAAATTAGTTCTTCCTGGTCAAGAGAATGCAATATCTGGCTTGGGTAGAAAGCTAACGTTTCAAACTACCCAAACCTCAGAGTTAACTTGGTTGGGCCAATCAGTGTCATGACCTCAGGACCCTCCTTAAGGAGGTGGATTTGCCTTAAACCATGCTAAAGGGATAAAAGAAATAATTATCCCTTTAATGGGATAATGTAAATTTCTTTAATTTGTTTGCCAAATCCCCACCACTCCCTCACACAGTCCTCATGAGCTCCAGTAGGTTTGGTGGGGTCTGTTCACCTTTCTGAGAACCTCCTCCCCCTTCTCTCTCAGATGCTGACCAGAACCTAAGGATGCTTTTCCCCTTACTTTGAACTTTCTGATTCTTTGGCTAAAGCTCCCACTTCCTGCCATGTGGCTGCTTGTCCACCATGTGGCTGACCTCAATGCAGGCTAAACTTAATGGTTTTCTCCTTCTCCATTCTCCACCCAGAAGCTGCTGAGATTTTCAGCTTGCCTGGCCTGGAGTTTCTCTTCTGAACTCTACTAAAAATTGTCATCTGTGGTGGTTTAAATAGGAATGACTACCATAGGCTTGGGTGCCGCCATGCTTCCTGCCATGACAACAAGGGACTAATTCTCTGAAGCTGCAAGCCAGCCCCAAATAAAAGTTTTCCTTTATAAAAGTTGCCATGGTCGTAGTGTCTCTTCACAGCAATAGAACACTAAGAAGTGTTAGAATAACATTTGGTTTGGCTTTGCTTCCCTTTCAAATCTCCCCTACCTTTTACCTCTTTAATCACCGCAAAGAACGGAACAGTTATTGCACACCTTGATGGTACCCGCATCTCTAACTCACCCTTGAGATAGCTCCCACTGGCCTTGGTCCTTTCCCAGGCTGGTTTCCAACTCTGGCACTGTTGACTTCAGCTTCCCCCTGGCTCCATCCTGTTTATAGGAATTTCTAGGCTGCAGCCATCTTCCCCGAGAGTGAGCGTCTGGAAACTGGATTCTCCCTACCTATGCTGCAGCATGTTCTCCTGTGATTTCACAGCTTCCTGTTTCTCCCTCTTGCCTTCCCCCACCAAATTCTGCCTGTCTTCCCTCCACCTACTCAGGCTAAAAAACTGCCCTGTGTGCGGGACCTGACATTATCTTATCTTCCTCAGTAAGAAGAGGAATATTTTGAAAATATTATTTTAAGGTAGATGAAAATTGCATCAGTGTTGGCTAGGGACATCTGTGACATCATCAGTGCCTGCAGGTGTCAGCGTTTGCAGGAAGTGACAGCTGAAAAGGCATCGCCAATATAAGCAGGGCCGAGTTCTTTTAGGAAAAGGCAGTTGTGAAGACTCAAGATTCAGAGAGCTGATCTCTAAGTAAAGAAGATTCCAGATACTTTAGGTAGTTTTTTTTTACTTGTGTTTCATTTTAATGAGCTCAAAGGGTGATCTATGAAAAACAAAAAACAAAACAAACAAATACAAAAGCAAAAACAAAACTCAGGCTTACATTAAGTCTATAAGCATGTTAGTAAGAATGAACTATAAATTCTAAATGGTAAAGCATCAGTAAAGTTTGGCTCAGTACACGAAGGCACAGTTTACCATTGACATAACCCATTCCATCCTATACATGCAGCTCTCTCCTCTGCCCTGTTCACCAGACCCATCTACTCAAACAGGATATGCCCTGCTCAGACTTTAGCATTTGGCTGAAGCTTAATAAAAATTTCTTGAATTGACTTAGATGAGCAACCAGGCATGTCTAAGTAACACTCACACTACCAAGGATGGGCAGACACCATCAAAATGGTGTTTGGGGGCTCAGAAAATAAATCGGTGAGTGAACACACAAGAGGAGGTCTGAGTCAGTATGGGAGGATAACATATTGGAATATTAATTACATATGCTCTCCTCTATCTTTTCCTCCAAGCAGTAGGCGGGCTTTCTAATTCTTGGCCTCAGGAGTTCTAACAGGGTTGCAAAGGATGGTGTCCAAAGTTAAAGGTATCCTGGTCTTTTGGTAGGCTGGGGCTGCTCACAGGAGTCCCTCCTTGGTAAGTGGAGAGCTGATGTGAGACTGAGGAAGGAGTGTGTGGAAGATGCAGTCTCTCAGGCTGTGTGTAGTCCCTGTGCCCCGGACTTCAATGGGCCTTGCTATCTGGCTGGTCCCCACGCCTGCAGCAATAGGTGTACCCAAAGGATCTTGTGTTTTCTGCTTGGAGGGAAGCTATCCAGCCTCAGAGGAGCCACACAGGCTTAGCCCAAAGAGAACCTTGACTTGTGTGCAAGGGATCGACAGCCAGCCCTCTTAAGAGGTGAAAAGCTCTGCTTGAGTCTGCATACAGTCACTCCTGTCAGGCAGCATGCATTTTCAAGTGAGAAGTAAGAAAACAATCCACCTTTCTTCCACTCTTGTGTTAATAAACTGTTTGAGATCCACACAGCAAGACAACAAAATTATTCCGAGGCAAAGAGAGAAACACTGTTCCAATCCCTAGTCAGGTCTGGGGATGTCTGGAGGCTGCAGGAGGCAGCTCGCCAAGAGGGCTTTAATGGGCCTCATCACATCACGTGTCCCTCAAAGGCCAGCCCCCTGGACGACTGCATGCAAACTCCTCTCCCAAGCAGCTTCCCTTGAAGAGAGTTGCTACACAATCATTACAAATTGATTGCAAAAGAGCTAACAATCATGATTAAATCATTAAATTCTTGTCTACGCTTCAGAGAGCGGTGAGAAAATTAACTTCCCACCAACCTAATTTTTTCCTGAACATGAAATAATGATTTTCTGCCCGTCTAATTACAAAGCCAACATCTGATCAAGCCAGCATCCAGAGGGGATTATCGCATGCGCGAGTATTAGACCTCATTACCAGCTTGACTGCAAAATTATTACATCTTGTAATTGGATGGTGAGATTTATATACAGATCGGCCCGGTTTCTGTAAGATTGTAATTACAAGCTTCGTTGGTTAGCTACTTATCACTCAGCACAGAAGAGAGGAAAATAAGCAACAGAAAAGGCATTTCATTAACCCATAACCCTATCAAGGGAAAGTCACTGTAACACCCATGTCTGCATTAGGGAGAACAGCTAAATTCACAGATGAAACAATTTATTATGCTCTTTGCAAATGGGATTGCATTTTGTTTAACCCCTAATGAACTCTTCGGGTAAAGTGTCTGAACAAACCATTCATTTTATAGACAACTGGGTTCAATACAGTAATTATAAGGGGTAACTGACTGAGATAAATGTTCACCTGCTTAGAAGCATTTGATTAGAAGAACAATTGCTGGGTGCTGGGCTCCACCACCAAAGACTGTGTGGCTGGAATGATCCTGGCTTCCCACAGAGGCAGTGGATCCCCGAGCAAATCCACCTCTGCTTGGAGGAGAGTCTCACGCAACTCTGTCAAGGTTGGTTGAAAGGAGGATTTTGATAAAGCTGCAAAGGGGAAGGTATTTAACAATTTTAAAGGCACCAGTGTAGAACCCCGAAAATTAAATAAATGATGAAGGCTACTGCAAAGTTTCAGATCCATGACATAAATTAAATGTTACCTTTTCACATGTTTGAGAAGCAACAATGGGCCTCAAACAAAGTTTCAATGTGGGTGCCACAGCTTAGTACTGAGGAAGGATTGCCATTCTGTGGACTGTTTTTTTCAGGGTATACGGTAGCAATCCTTCATATGCTGTGCACAGAGTCACCAAATGGAAACACACACTCTGTTTGCTGGTGAGCTGTTTTCTTTCCCCACTTGATAAAGCCACAGGAAATCCAAATTTGAGTGTATAAAGTTTTATTAGAACTTAGTAACATTCACTGAAGGCTGCATCTTCTTTGGTTGTTTTCTGTTACAAGGCAGGTGTGGAGGAAGCAACAGCACATTTATTGGGTAACCTTTTATGGAGCTCCCCATGACAACTGGTTACTGTGATTGGTTTAAGGTGAGACACAAGATCCAGTCCAAGCCAGGAGCTGAAGTCCAGGGCCTTTGGGAGAAGTCAGGATACTTCCTGGCATAGAGTTGGCATTTAAGCAGCCTGGTGATAGAGCTATCAGGGAGAATAGTGCAGTTGGCAATGAAGAGACACCAGGCCCTGCCATCTTTGGACCACTGAATCCAAATGCATCCTATTCTGATTACTCCCAATCTTCTTTATTTTATGAGCTATTGAAGTTTCTTGCTTTACTTGAAGGTCACATACATTACTCTTGTTTTCTATTTTTCTTTTCACTATTAATTGACTTGTGGTGTCACTTCACAATTCCTATGTTGAAACCCAAGCCCAATGATATAATATTAAGATGTGGGGCCATCAGGAAGAGGATTTGTGCCCTTATGAAAGAACTTCAAAGGAGATACTCTCCCCTTTCCACCATGTGTCTGCCATGTACTGATTGTAGACTTCGCAGCCTACAGTTAGAGAATAATTAAATAAATGCCTAATGTTTGCAAATTAACCAGGTTTAGGTATTTTGTTATAGCTAGTTGAATGGGCTGAGCCAATTGCTATATCCCAGGGTCTCTACATCACTGGTTTCTTGAATAAATGAGTGGTAAAGGCCTATTACAATCCACATACACTCAGAAAATGTAACTTTTAAAAATGATGTCAAGGAGAGAAAATGAGAAATATTTTTTATGGCATTCTAATAACTAGGGCCTCTTGGGACAGCTCATCTCATGGCACCATATGCTCTTAGGGAGAGGCTGAAATGAGAAATAATGATAAAAACCCATATGAAAAGTCAGTCTCTTGATCACTTTGGTTGGCCAGCTTCTTCTGGCTCTTATGAGGTAACCACTGCTTCTCCCCGGAATGGAGCTGGTCCAAGCCCGCGTGGGAAGGAGGAACAGACCAGTGCTCTCTACTTTACACCTGACAGCATTGTCATATTTCCTCACATCACTTATGGACATCACTCTTAGCCACTTGCCCTTTTTTCAAAGTCTGGTTTAACTAATACAAGATAAAATAACCTGTAAATCCAGTAACCCTGGAACTTGGAAAACGCTACTCAAAATGTAGTAGTCAGAGACCAAGCACTGAATGGGAACCCACCTTCCTTCTGCATGCTAACTGCCCTCCAGCATCTGGACAGAGTGGCCATCGTGTTCTCTCCCCAACAGAGTTCTGAGTAAAGGGATGGTGTGTTAGGGGTTGCCAGCGCTTCCTTTCTGTTTTGTGGGATGGGGTGTGCTGGTGAGATTTTTGTCATCTGAGAAAAGGAGCCTCGATTAAGGAAATGCCTTCATCAGATTTCCTGTTGGAAGTCAACGGGGAAGCTTTTATTGATTAATGGTTGATGTGGGAGAAGCCAGCCCACTGTGGGAGGGTCACCCCTGGGCAGATCCTGGGTTCTATATAAAACCACACTGAGCACATCATGGGGAACAAGCCAGTAAATCACACACACACATACACATACACACACACACACACACACACACACACACACACACACACACACCCATGGCTTCTGCTTGTATTCCTGCCTTGGCCTCCCTCAGTGATGGACTGTAACTGGGACATGTATACTAAATAAGCACTTTCATCCCCAAGTTGTTTTAGGCCATAGTGTTTCTGACAGTGACATAAAACAAATATGTATGACCTTCTTAGTCATCCTTCTGCTTGACTAAGTCAGGAATCACAAGAACCCAGGGAGATGCTAGAGTGGCAGCTGTCCCAAGTCAGCTTCAGTACCACGGCCTGGTAGCTAGCTTAGGACAGCTAGAGACTTAGAGGGCCACACTCTGTGGAACAGAGGCTTATCCTTGAGGCGTCAGAAGCCAGACACTTAGAGCTTCAGGTACCCAAGTAGAGGCTTAATGCTCTGGACTGTAGCCAACTGTGGCCCTTGGCAGCTATTGTAATACTTTAGTGAGTAGCAATGGGCACCAGGAGGCAGTGCCTGATTGTCTTGCAGTTCCTGAGCAGGCTGTGGGTGCTGAAACCCTTAGCTCCTATAGCGACTAGAATTATAGCTCTCAGGTCTGGGGTATAAAATATAAAAACTTGAGTGTTCAAAGGTAGCAAAATATTCTAAAATTACTGTAGTGATGGTCACTTGGGCCACTGAATATAATACACATCACCAAACCGTATTTAAAATAGGTAAATTATGTTGCATGGGATGTGCATTTTAATAAAGTTGTTTATCTAAGTAGATATAATTTCCTCTGTCTGGGGCTTCAGTAACCAAGATTTGGCTTAGGTAAATTTGTAACTATGGGTAAGAAATGCAGAAGAACTACCCAGTCTTGTCACTATGGAATAAACTCCTTCTGCTGCTACAGTGCAAGTATATGAATAAGGAAAAAATTCACTTTTGAAAGTAATGTGTAGAAAAGTTCTGATGTTGCCATCTCGTATTGTGTTGAGTCATTTTCTCGGAAGATCATAGGACAGGAGTGACATGTCTGCTTAGAGTCTGAGCAGTAATGCCACTGCCCACTGTCAGTATCCATGTCAGATCCCATTTCAACCTAGAGTCTGCATCTGGGAAGCTCACACTTCTGGTTGCCCTTCCTGCCTTGTGCGGGGCTGGCATGACATGCTGAGTGGAGCATAGCTGAAAAGGGGGTGACTGTGAATCAGCTAGGCAATGGATCTGGCAGGAGTTCCCTCTTTTCTTCTCCACAGTAACAAAACACATTCAAGCAGGGGCTGCTTTGCTGGCCAGGTCCTGTGTGCAAATGCTGTAGACAGTTGGTCTCTGGAGACAAGCAAGCTGCTACTTTAAGTCACATTGATTTGGGGACTGTTAGTCACCTCAGCACAGTCTTGACTGACTGGTACAACTACTGGTCACAAAATAATCAATTTAAAGTTTTCTTTGGGAGCTTTAAACATACACTCTTAGCATATCAGTGGTTGTTTTAATATTAAAATACATATCCTGAGGCTTTAAGAAGAAACTGCTTGTCTATCTGTTGTTTTACATATCCCCTGAGACTATATCTGGTGAATGCATAACCCAGTTTAAGAAGTAGTGTTTTTCAGCCTTGAGGTCAAAATGTAGATCCCTCAAATCCTAATTGAGCCAATGTCAAGACTTTGAAGAAACATTCATATGTATTTGTGCATGTCATTATCTAGTCCACTATGGTGAGCAGATGAAAGGTTCTCTGTCTCTCTAAGTATCCGATGTGTTACAAACAAAGACATGGAGAGTCCATCCAGAGCAAAGGGAAGGAAAGCAGAGTAACTCCCTCTAGCCTGAATCTTGAAGGCTCCCAGGCTTCTTAATGTCAAATGCTTTTGTCTCAATGTGATGGATAAGAAGAAGGCAGACTCTTTAGTGGGTAAGAGGAGGAACCTGTGCCCTTGAAGATACTGGGTAGTTCTGGTGTCTTTCCCTTTCTCCTCATATCCCATGAGGCTAGAAGTATTGCTCTACCATGTACCCACTATTGCATTAAAGGCCCCAGAGTAACAAGGCCAGGAGATCATGGAATGAAACTCCCAAACCAAGCCACACTAAATCTTTTCTCTCTACACCTTGATTCTCTCAAGTGACCTACACCTGTTTTTGCAGTCATACTTGACAGCAAATCAATATTGTTCCAGTGAAGAGTGGTTTTTAAGCCTCAGCTTCCTCATCTGGAATTCCCAAAGTGAAATAACAGTAGCATTTATTCCAGACTGTGCATACAAGAACAGAAGGAGGAAATTTCCCCTGAACTTGTGGAGCCTGATCCACAGCTGGTTGCAACACAGAGTAGTTGCTATTCTTAATATCTGATATATTAAAATCACCAGATGGACACTGTAAAATGGTAACAAGACACAGTGATCATAGGATCCAATGGTAACAGAAGGAAGAGACGTGCAATTTTTAGCCCAATAGTTACATTATATATCAGTTTATTTTTTTCTAGAAGATACATTGGAAATGAGCACATCTCTCAGGATCCATGCTCATGCATTAGAAATCCCATGGAAATAAGTAGAAAAATTTGCAGAACTCAGTAAGAATGCCCCACATTAAGAACATGAACAGAATCACTTCTAGTAAATCCAACTAGAGAGAACATTAGAAGTTTTCAAACTTTATGATTGGAATTCACATAAGAACCTACAGTATCATGAGTCAATACGCACACAGATGCTCAACTGCATCATATCTTCATAAAAATTTCTGTCTATTTTTTTATTCTATTCAATATTGTACTTTCCAATTCCACTTACTTTTATATATTGATCTTTACCCATTAAAATCTTTAATCCTCTGAGGACTCCCAACCTATCGTTTAAAAAATAAATTTTTCATGTATGGTGATTGCAAATTTTTCCTTATAGTTCATGTCCACTGATATGGAGAGATAATCACAGTATAATGACAAATTAAAAGTCTGCCATAAATAGAATGAGAAATATCCCAAATGTACCAGGTATTAGTGTGATCTCAGTCAACCAGAAAACAGCTGGAAATAATATGCAACACAACAACAGTCTTCAGAAGAGTAAATCTGTACATTTAAGAATAATAAAATGCTCTTTTGACTGTATCTTCCACTTTTTAAAAAAAGAGGAAAACCCTACTATATATTTCAAAACTGGATTTGCTCCATAGGATAGCCATGAGCAAGCAATGGGTTCCTCAGAAAGGGTTCAGGAGACTCTTCTTCATGCTTGACTCCCTCCCTCTCTGTCTTCCCTTCTCCCTCCCTCATTCCCTATTTCCATTTGTTAATCCTTCTGATAAACACTCTGAGAACACCACGTCATGGAAGACATGAAGTAGGAGCTAGTGAGGACTATGGGAGGCTGTGGGGGCTGTGTGGGGCTCTGGGAGGCTGTGGGGGCTGTGTGGGGCTCTGGGAGGCTGTGGGGGCTGTGTGGGGCTCTGGGAGGCTGTGTGGGGCTCTGGGAGGCTGTGGGGGCTGTGTGGGGCTCTGGGAGGCTGGGGGTGTGGGAAGCTGTGGAGGGCTGTAGGAGGCTGTGGAGGGCTGTGGAGGGCTGTGAGGGGCTGATCCACACTGGAGCCTGGACACTGTGGGATAGAGCCATCCTGAGAAAGAGCTGAACTGGCCAAGACTTGGTTTAACTTTATTTGGTTGGCTTTTGTTTTTTGTTTCTTTGGAACTTGGCTTCTGATAGTGATTTATTTTTTTCAATTTTCATTATTTATTTATTTATTTTTGCAAAGAACTTCAACAACCCCTTTGAGTGAGTTCTGATGAGGCAGGCAAGTGACCATGTTGACAATTTTCATGATGTCACAATTTTCCCACTCTTTAGATTTTTATCAGTATTCTGTGAAGACATGGCTCTGGTCTTTTCTTTCCAGTGAATCACCCAGTCTCCTGCTCCCCACCATCTCTCAGCCTTTGAGGTACACTCCTTACCTCTAAAGCTCAAGTGAGTTGGAATGTGGGAAAGAACTGACAGGATCCTAGCTGCCCTGACAGCTCCTTGCTAAAGTTCTCTTCATCACCCTTGCTAAGCATGGATCATAGAGCAGGACACTGCAACCTGAAGAACATGGCGCCTGCTTTATTATCTGGATGGTCATGGGGGACTAGGGGAGAGGTGTCCTCTGCAGGTTATTGGATACAGAAAAGAACATTTTGCAAAGATCTAAAGCCACTCAATATTTAGAGAGGGAAAAGCTGGCTTGTTCTAAGATGACAAGGAGGCCATGAGGTCTGAAATATGACCAAGGCTGTGTGTCCCTTTTAAGATTGCAACTAGGAAACCTGGGGACAAATCATGTAGACTATGGTGGTCTTACTCAAAGATTTGGGGCTTCATCCTAAGTGTAAAAATGTTTTTATGAAGCAAGGATCAATGTGCTGACCTTGCCCTTTCATGGTGTCATAGTTTAACCCTGAAATGTATCTCCAACACCTTCCCAGGCTTGTGATTTGAATGGTCAATGTCCAGCTTGTGGTACTGTTATGAAGGCCAGGGAACCTTGAGGATGTGGAGCCTGGCTGAATAAACAGGTCACTGGGGACAGATCATGAAAAGTAGAGAAGGTCCCCAGGTTCTGGTCTTGCTCTCTCTGCTTCCTGGTCATGTGAAGAGCTTTTACTACACAATCCACTCCCACCCACTGAGTCACTCAGTCATGCCTCTCCTGTCACAATGGCCTCACACTCCTGAAACTGTGAGCCACATTCCTCCTTGAGTTCTTTCTGTCAAGCAGTGTGGTCACAGAATAGAGAGACAGTACAGATAACATGTTTCTACACAACCATTTCTGGTCCTAAGACCATTTAGATGGAAGAAGGGCTCCTGAGGGCTCCGTGAGTGCCTACAGAGTAGCCATTGATAGTATAATTATTCATTTGGTTATTACAACAAAAACCCCCAACTTGTGTAGCTGATGCAAAAGCTAATGAAGCGGGTAGAGTAGCCACTAATGAGCCTCGACAGCACACACATCTGAAAAGACAAAGTATACCTGTGCTGATGATGGCCAGGCTTTCCACACCATAAAACTGCAAGCCCAGATTTCAGTTCTTAGCAGCTGCGGACTTATTTTCTCCACTGCCTTCTGCCTTTTCTTTCCTTAGCCTGGTGAGCCAATATCAACAGGGACCACAGCCTTGACGATGACATGGGTCAACTACCCACTGTTGATTGACATGCAGTCTGTTAAACATGGTCCTGAACTCAGGAAACCTGAGCCCTCTCCTGGTGGCGGTGGTCTCCTTGGCCAGGTCTGTAGAAGCTGTGGGAGATCCTAGGGCTGCCAGATAGCAGTGTGGGGTGGCAGGTTGTGGCTGGCAATAGTTAGTGAGCTGCTGTGGTTGGTGATATGAGCCCCTTCAAGCCATCTCTGTCATCTAAAAACAGCCCATCAGGGCGCCTGTGGCTACTGTCCATGAATACAAGATGGGCAGAGATATTCAAGACTGGTCATCAGCCAGTTTCTTAAAGGCCCATACACTCTTCTTAACTTCCTAAGATGGGTATCTATTACTGACAAACAGTATATAGCATGAGAACCCATTTCTGTTTACAGATGCTTCTGTTCTACACACTTGACCTCATCCCAGGGTTAATTTACTAGACCTTCCCACACCTAGAAGGTACTTACAGTAATCTGATTCATATTATTAACAATTAAATAATACCATAGGTATTAATAAGTCATTATTATTAGCTTTTCTGAGTTGAGTACCCACTCCACAGTCATAAGGCTAGACATGGCAAAACCAGATTCAACCTGGGTCCATGTAAAGCAAGTGTCCAGGAAGGTAGAAATGCTCCATCCTGGGCCTGGGGCCCTACCCTTAATTCTGGGGCCATAAAGGAAAGTGGGAGATGGGAGATCATCCTCCAACTCCACCCCATCCCTACCCCTGCATGGTCACAGCCAATCAATATGGGTTTACATTTTATGAGACAAGGAGTTAACTTGTTCAATTACGGGGGAGACAGCTCTATTCTTTCGTAACAAGTAATCTGAGTAGGGAAATCGATCTTGAGAGGCCCCATGCATGCTGGCTAATTTTATATTATCTTTAGCCAATGGGTGGGCACCGAGTAATGGAGTTGTTGTTACAGTTCATTATGGAGGGCGGGGATCAATAGTTGGACAATCTGTGGCTCAGCATCCCAGCTGTGGCAGTGACAGGCAGGCTGGCCCAGATTGGGGGACGCCATGTCTATGTACACTCCAGGCTCAAACACAACCACGTCCTCCACAGTTCCCTAGACAGAGCCCCCAGAGACCTTCCAGAACAAGCATACAGAAGCCACCACAGACACAGGAGATGGGAACAGAGAGCAAAGCCTCTGGTACCACAAGGCCGGGCTTCTGACAACCACCCTCTTCCTGGTGGCCTTTGGACAGAATGCAGGGTTTAGTCTGGCAGGGAGTTATCATTGGCATCTTGGTAACTCCAGTCACTAACTTCTGTTTTCCTTCTTAGGCACATACTGAGTGACAGACAGGGAGTCTCTATGCTCTCTGTATTTGAGACCTAGAGATGCAATCCCAGCAGTCCTTGCGCCTGGCTGGGATTTTGTCCCCTGGGGCAGTGGCCTCAGTTCCAGGCCCAGGGCCGACATTCCAGCTGTTCCAATTTCCTTCCTGGTAACAGAAGCAATTTGTACCAATTCAGCATTTTCTAACCCCATCTTGTTTGTGCCCCTACAGCATTTTGGAGGCTGTTCTTATTAGTGTGTGGCCGCCCCAGGCTTTACTTTTGCCTGCGTGAGCAGGTTTATCACAGACTGTCCAGCCATCCATGGGTATTTTACATGCATTGTCTTCTTCAGCCCTCAGGCTTGATTCTGGTCCTATTATGGTTTTCACACAGAGAAATTGAGGCTCAGAGGGAAAGCAATGTGCTCTGGACATATAGGAGGTTATAAAAACCAGGATTTGAAGTTGGCTTCTCTGGTGTGTCTCCAGTGCTGAGGGGGAATTCCTGAAGGGAAGCCTTGCTATTGTGTTAAGGGTCCCTGTTCCCTTAACTAAGCTGATGCCTGGCCTACTCAGGAAAAACATGTTTAGTAAATCACTGTAGTTTTATTTCTGGATTGTAGTTCATTTCAGATATAGTCAAGTTGACTACAAGAATAAGCATCACCTTGTTTTGTATAGGTAGGTGCTCATCAAGCAATCCTAGTTACAGTTATAACAGCCTCACTTTGTTTTGTATAGGTAGGTGCTCATCAAGCAATCCTAGTTACAGTTATAACAGCCTGTGACATGGAGAAGAAAGACCATGGATGACCCCTTTGTAAAGAGATAGATTTAAGTCAAGATCCCTGAGAAGTAGACATGTCACAGCCCTCCCCATAAGGGGCTGCAAGAGGCAGAAGAAAATGACAGATGCAGACACCATGACCTCTGTGTTAAAGGCTAAGTGCACCAGATACTTTGTGTATCGGTTGAGCATATATGTAAATGTATTTGCATGTATTCTGCATGTTTTAATAGTTAATTCTCACAGCAACCTTTGGTGAACATAATTGTCATTCTACTTCCCAAATGAAGAAACAGATGCTGTGGGTAAAATCCCAGTGGCAAGGATGGTAGGCTGAGGGGAAAGGTCAACTTGCGCATGGCTGTTCCCATTTAGAATAGAGAGGTCACTGGACAGGGTACCCAGTTCCCATGAGGGCCTTGGATAGAGTTACAGAGGTGCATAATACAGGTAGGTAGAGAAGGCCTGAGTCACGCAGCTAAGACACCAAAGCAGTCCAGATGAACCTGGCCCACAGATCTTGTGTAGGCTGAATGTGACCCTCTGTCTTAGTTACTGCTCTATTGCTGTAAGGAGACACCACGACCAAGGTAATTTATAAAAGAAAGCATTTAATTGGGTGCTTGTGTACAGTTTGAGGGAGTCAGCTCACAGTCACCATGGTAGGAAGCATGAAAGCAGAGATGGCACAATGCTGAAGCAGTAGCCGAGGGTTTACGTCTTATCTAGAAGATGGAAGCAGAGACAGAGAGCAAGACGAGGCCTGGCATGGGCTTTTAGAACGTCAAAGCCACCACCAGGGACACTTCCTCCAACAAGGCCACACCTCCTAATCCTTCCTAAAAAGTTCACTAACTGGGACCAAGATTCAAATGTGTGAGCCTGTGGGGACCATCTTTATTCAGTCCACCACACACCCCAACCCTCACAGGTTGAGGCTGGTGATAGTGTTTGGCAGGTAAAGACATTTTCTGCCAATCTGAAGAACTGCATTTAATCCTCAGGACCTACATGGGGGAAGAATAGAACGTGTAGCATGAATTCTGGTTGTATTGAAAGAGACTCGGAGCCAGATATCAAGGGAAGGCTGAAATATCAGAGAGAGGAAACACCACAGTCAACTCTCACCCAACTACCTTCCAACTTCCTCAGCCTCGCTCCTGGTTGCTTTGGCCTCTCTGCTTTTCTACACTGCCTTAAATACCTTTCTCACCAGCTGTATCCCATCCTGGTTATAATTAAAGGCAGGAACTATTCTATTTGGTAGTTAGCCTTGAACTCACAGAAACACAGAATGTTCTGTCTCTGAAGTTATGGGATTAAGAGCATAGGTCCCCACTCCCAGGCTTTCCCTGTGCTAGGATTAAAGATGTGTGTCATTGAATCCCAACTGTTTGGCCTTGTACTCTATGATCAAGAAATTCCTGAGCTGTCTGCCTAGGTTTTGACTGTGTGCAGTCTCTGGATATTTCAGGATTTATTAAATATGTAACATATCACCATAAGAACTGACTTCTAAAAATTGTCCTTTGATCTCCACACATGCACTGTGGCATGATCACATGTGTGACCTACCCTGAGACTGAGTATCCACAGCATGAGCAGCAGTCAAAGCAATCAACACATTGTCTGTGGCTTCTGGTCTGTTCCTAGAAGGACACAGACCAGAAACCTTTAGGAAGAAGAAGCAGAGTCCTAGCCAGAATTTCTCGGATGACTCTCCCTCAGATACCAACAAACACCTCAGTGTTCAGAGCATTTCAGACCAGTGTAGGAAGATGGGGGCAGCTTTCAGGGGGAAGTCCACTGCAGAGGAGCAAGACACGGGCCCTCCATGAGGACAATGATACCTACCTGTAGGTCACAGGTTAGGATATTGCAACCTGGTCCTCCATTCAGCCCTTGTTTGGATAAATTGAGCTTCTGTGGACCACATGCACAACATTAGTCAACACATTGTCTGTGGCTTCTTTCACATTGAACTGAGTTAACGCCCCAGTAGTAGAGGCTTCAGGGCACCAAAGCCTGTTTGTCTTATCCAGTGTTTCTAGAAAATGTCAGCAAACCCCTAAACTAAAAACAAATGTTCCATTAAGGTGGCTGCCATATTTTCTAGGGGATATGGAATATGATGTAGATTTCATTCATTCATTTCATTGTGTCAATCAACACATATTTTATCAGTGTTTTTGGTAACAGCATGGATGGCTTGTCTCTGAGAGCTGAAGTATGATATAGACTTCATTTATTCATCCAGTCATTCATCCAGCTAGTCAATAAAACTTTTCTGTTTCATGTATCAAGAGTTGTGCTAAATATTATTGTTTTGCTGGTAAGCAAGATCTCTGGTTTCGCCTCTAAGGTACTCTAAGTCCAGGAGGAACTTAGATAGTAAACAGACAATGACACAGTCATCAGGAATTCAGACAGGTTCTGTGCCGGGGGACTCAGTGAGCTATAGAAAACTTCATGTGGCTTCTAAAGCTGACCTGTGATAAGGATCCAATCCAAGCACAGGCAGCTGACTGGAAAGATGGCCCCAGGGAATGCCAACCAGTCTGAGGAAAGCAGGCCAGGAAAGGAAAGCTCATAGGGAAGGAAAGTAAGCTAATGAAACACATGACTTTGTGACCCTCTGGAGACCTCAGTGATGCTGAGGAGGATGTCCCTCTGTAAGCCTACCTGAGGGCAAAGCAGCCTGGTGTCTTTTCTCATCTACACTGGCAAAGGATTGCTTCCTCCTGTGGATGTCAGGTCTCCTGTTCTGAGTTTTAGCAAATTAGCAGGAAGCCCCAGGCAGCCTTCCTGTAAAGAGCTGAGAGCGGAGGGAGCAAGGGGAGCCTGGGTTGAGGGTGACATTTGAGCTGCCCAAGGTCCAAATGAAAGGGATGGTGTCTAGGAGACCAGTTCTGCAGCCTGCATCTACCCGAGTAGCAACTGAGTCTTCCTTGAGTCTCAAGAACTTCTTGTTCTATTAAACACAGGAGGTGTCAAGGCAACAGATGTTTTCTAGCTATGATTCTGTCTCCAGAGCCTGATTCCACCTCTAGTTAGACTAGAACCACAGGGAATGGAGGGTAAACTTCCTCCCAGCCTTGGTGGATACCCACAACCTCTCCTTCCATACAGTGCTTGCCGCATGCAATGTTAGTGGGGACCACAACTCACCAAGAAAGTCAAAAGCCCTGTCCAATACATAGGGGTGGGGTGGGCAGAAGGAGGAGCCAGGTTGTAAAGGGTCTTGAGATAGAAGACATGACCTTGACATTGGCTTTTCTGTGAGCCTTGGTTGCTCTGTGTTGGGACAGATGTTTCCTGAAGCCAAGGAACCCCTGAGGCTTACTTGATTTTACCTGTGTATTTTCAGAGTGCAACTGGAAGATTGTTTGTCTCTTATACTGTCCTCTGGTAAGTGTAAGGAAGCTTGCCAGAGGCTGTGTGATGGGAAATGTCACAGCAGACTGATAAAAGAAACTGGGACCCAACTGTCATCAGTGAACTGAAAAGATGTGAGACAATGTAAAATAAGGCCACACAACTCATTTAATCTATTTTTATTACTTAAATATATAATAGATTCATTACTGCTATTTTAATAAAGTAATAATGTCTGCTTTTCATTTTAATTACCATAAGTAAATATCAATACCATAGTATCAAACTCAGTTGAAGTTTTCATAATAACTATTACTTTTAAAAAGAGCCGATCTCCAAGAAAAATAAAAAGGAAGGGGTTCCAAGATCAAAATATTAAGAAACAATACATTCGGCAATCTTTAGCTTATGGATCCTGGTAGAACACACATCCTTCCATGCCAGGAAGGTGGTGGAGCAGCCCTGTTCTGGCCACCTCTGTAACCAGAATGTGTCTTTGTAACCTAGGTCCTGCACACTGCTTCAAGCCCAGTTTTTAGGTGAGCATTTATTTGAATGGGAGGTCACGGTCACCTAACATGTACAGAACATGGGTGGACTTTTCTCACTGCCTTAGTTTCCTTTCCAGTTACTGTAATAACAAATCCTGTAAAAGCAACTCAAGGGAGAAAGGATTTATGTTTGATCATAGTTCAGCTGATAACCCATCATTGCCAGGAAGTCACAGCAGCAGGAGCTTGAGGCAGCCAGTTACATCACATCCACCTTCAGGAAGAGAGCCGAGAAGACAAGCCAGTGTTCATCTTATTCTTTCTCATCCGTCCAGGGCCCAGCCCATGAAAGGTACAAATGCCATCCATGTGGGCTGGCTCTTCTACCTCTATAACCCAATCAGAAAGTCCCTCATGGGCGCACTCACAGACTAACAACTTCTCATCAACAGTCCCTTCCTGGGTGATTCTAGAATGTGTCAAATTGATAAGACTAAACAGTCACACTCTCATACCAGAGCTATCAGTCTCCAGCTGCTACCAGATGTGATTCCTTCCACATAGCCTCAAGCTTGACTTTTTCTACCCTAAGACAGAGATGCTCCCATCGGCTAAAGGGGAAAAGCTGTCCCCACCTCAGGTGCCCATTGAAAGCCTTGTGATGTGGCCTGTGCCTCGTGATCAATAATTTTCAGTACCTTTCCCTCCTCAGAGCTTGAGGTGTGGCAAGAAGTCTTTATTCCCAATGCTGCCTGGACCTTTCTGGTGACCACCCCCCTCCTCAGGCTGTCCAGGGTCCCTAGCTTCAGGCAACCCACTAGCAAACAAAAGACACCTGTCTGGGGATTACTGAGGGCTTTATGGACTCTATCAGGAATAGGGAAAAAACTTGGTTGGTGCACTTGCTTTTTACTGTAAATTACACTCTCACAGAAAGTACAGACCCCAAATATGGTAGAGAGTAAAGGTTTTCTGACAGTGGAAGCCACATTTTTTTTTTCAAAGATCCCAAGAATGATGGAGCTGGGATGGTGATTCATGGTGACACATTCTTGAACTAGGTAATGGGATATTTCTCTCTTCTGAGATGTTACCTAGTCTCCCTTCTTCAAGCTATTGTCTAGATTTCAGGTCACTGTTCACCTGCCTGGCACTGTTGCATGAGCTTGGGCAACTTTCTTGCCATTTCTGTGCCTCCATAGAAGCCATAAAGAAAATCACATCAAGACAGTCACTCAAAGCACCACTGAATGAATGATTCAGAAAGATCAGATAAGTTAATGCATGCATGTCAGATTGAGATGATGATCATGATCATGATTATCATGAAGCAATGATGGTCCCATTAGAATGGTCATCTAGTGCTTCCATTATGGAATCACTGATGTTACTGTAAATGGTCTTAAGATTTTGTAGTTTGTCCCTACATCCTGTCCACACTTTAGTCCCTGGCTGAGAATATATTGTGACATGCTGCCTCAAACTCTGATCGCCATACCTGCCCCGCCCCAAAGGACTGTCAATATTCCATCTTAAACCATGAGCCAAAAGTTTCCCTTCCTCCCTTAAGACACTTGTCTGATATTTAGGAAGAAAACTAACCAATATAAAAATGACTGGGAACAAGGGACCTGGTCCCTGACATTTGTGCTCTATAGAGATATAGCTGGCACTGGTCAGGAATGCCCTGATAATTCCTTTCTCTTTAACTCTAGAAGAGCTGGTTTCTGCTGGGGATGGAGATAGTGAAAGAGACCAGTCTCTGCTGCATTCCACGGGACACCAGAGAAGGCGGCACATATACATGCCCATACTATTAAGACATGTAGCATTCATACAATGTGTCACCTCATGGTGACTCAAACTTTTTTGTTAATGTGTTGTTTTGTTGATTGGTTCATTTTGTTTTCTTTTTGTTTTGTTGATTGGTTCATTTTGTTTTCTTGGGTTTCTGTTTGTTATTTGAAACAGGTCACAACTAACCTAGGTTGGTCTGAAACATACTGTTGCTTAAGCTGGCCTTCAACTACCAGTCCTCTGGCTTCTACATCTCCATGCCTGGGTTTAACGTTTTTACTTAAATTTTTACAGAAAGCTGACATGCTAGGCCAATTCTATCTTCCTGACCAATATTAGTATTAATATGTAACTATTCAACAAAGACCTTTGTCTCCTCAAGACCAAGAATTATTCTCCACATCGTGAGCGCTGCATTCTGGGTAACCTGCCTGGGCTTCTTCGGGTCCTTAAGTCTACTGTCAGCAAGGTAAGCGAGTAGAGTGACTTTGTCCTGATTTCCTCTCAGAAATAAAGACAAAGTCATTGTCATGGTGTTGGGACAATGGCATAGAGTCATGTGTATGGATGCTGGGCTGCATCCTGGTAGCCAATTGGGTCTGGATAGGAGTTTCCTTCCTCTTTCCCAGCAAGGTGACAATTTCCCAGGTGACTGCTGGGTACATCTTGTCTCTGATAGGATGGCTCTAGCCTCATGCTCAAGAGAAAAGCTAGTGAGCCAGAGATGAGGAAGGAGGAGGGAGGGAGGAAGGAGGACAGAGGAGGAGGGATAGAGTGGCAGAGGGGGGAGGGGGACACAGGACAGCTCCCAGCCATGGCCGGAGGATTCCTACCTCTCCGGAGCACTTCCGCCCTCAGCCCTGAGCCCTGCTCAGACTTTCCCTTCCTTCCCAAAGATGCCCAACAGTTCACACTTAATTACTTCATAAAAAACTGGAAAGTAGAAGAGGAAGAGTTAATGTTCTCCTAAAAGGAGGAAGCTGCAGCTAATCCCAATTAGGAGGAAGTCCCGGGCTGTTGAAACACTATAATCCAATTCCATCAGGTAAAATGAATTACTCCTTTAATGCTGACTTATTATGAAGACACCTTCTTATTGCTCTCATTAATAATCTTTAGACATCATTTTAGTGCATATTGGCTGCAATAACATTTCTATTAGCATCATGGTGGAGCAGGGCTGACAATTAAAATAAAAAATAAATCAACCCAAGGAACGAGCAAACGTAATTATAGTTCAGAAAGAGCTTTTATGTGCATTTGATTAGTCAACGGATCAGGGCCTCCCTTCTTGCTGTGAATGTGTGTTCATCCCCATCTTTCCACACATCAGGCCTGAGGAGTTGGGGATCTTGTCAACAGGGTAGCAATTCCCTCATTCTAGCTTGCCAAGTGCCCCTGTGTAAGTACAATTCTCCATCGGGTCTTATTTTTCTCATTTGTTTAAAACTGTGAACTTTATAAATTATGTACAATTACATCACAACATTGTATAAATTATGTCTAAGACCCTATATAATTGTTCTGGTCCAGTAGATTAAGGAATTTGGCTATTTATGCCATAGGTAGAAACTTGTGAGGACAATGACTACTATGTGCCTATGGCTTGTACCCACCAGAGCTGGTTATGGGGCAGGCTGTTCCCCTGGCATCTGGTGGATGGAGAATGGGCCTGGCATGCTACAGAGTATTCAAAAGCACACAGCACACCATTATAGAGTCACCTCACCACTTAGCAGCAGTGCTGAGGCTGAAAACAATTTTATTCTAGTTTCCAGACTTTGTGTCTTGATACCGCTGGAGTCAGGCTCCCGCAGCTACCTCAGCTGGCGTCAAGTCTTGTCAGTCTTCTTTGTGGGTGGTTTCCTTCATGGACACAAAGTGCAAATTCAAAGAGACTCATGTCTGACTAACTTATTATGGCAGTCAAGAAATTCTCAACAATTACACATAAACACACTCTAAATAATTATATATGCATTTGATATAATACATTTACACATATATTGGATCATGGGCACCCTCAATTCCACTTTCTTGGGTCTGTGTTCAGAAATTATATTCACTCATGTACATATGTATACATTTATAAACAAAATATATAAAATTACACAACACATATGCAATGCTATGTATTTACATATATAATACCTCATATATATACATATACAATGCTTTCCATATATAGAACAATACTGCTTTATATGAATAAAATGCTTCATATAAAAATATATATCTCATATATACATATAGAATTATACACATATGTAATACCTTATAAATATGTATGTAAAGACACAGTCATATGCTACACAATGTTTAGGTCGATGGTTTGCATGTATCATGTTGGTCCTATAGGTTATATCATGAGAGTGTATGGTATACTGACAGCCTAGTCATCTTAGTTTGTATAAATACACTCTGCATTTCCTAATGATGCACTTTTCAGAACTTATACCTATGTCAAGCAGAGCCTGACACGTGTGTATACATTGATACATGATATACAGCATGCATGTATATATTAGTCTTAGCACCCTCGTCCCTTCTTAAGCACCCTGTGAAAGGGGTCAGGAGCGCCAGTCAAGGACAAGTAACTTCAGGTGCATGAAAGATGCATAGGTCCAGGTCCTTGGGGAAACTGACAATTATGAGGTTTTGCTGTGCCATCCAGAGCCCCGGGGCTTTATAGAGGCTCTTCTAGGGATTTCTCAAATGTGAGATATTAAATTATTTTTAAAAGATAGTTTTAGCTATTTTTAAAACTGTAATTTAAAAGAATTCCCCTATAGCTCTGAAGATGTTGGATACTGACTGTAATCTCCACAGGGCCCCTGAATCACCAGCATACACTGCCAAGCTGAGGGACTACGTGCAGACAGACGTTAAGCCTCTCTACAGCTGTGTAAGCAAAGGTGCCCAGCACTTGGAAATTGTGTTCCTAATGACCACTTATTGCACAGAATCCAAGTATCCCTGGTACTAACAACAGTGATGACAAAGGTGGATGCTATCGTCAGCCATCATTTTAAATATAAATGAGGAAGGGTTCTGTCTACTAGCTGGGGAATGGGAGGGCTTCTCTTACAAGAACATGTTGGATTGACTCAGAAACCATATATCATGTTTAAATTTTCTGTTCATTTTCTACTGCCGCACAACATCCACAGCAGTATAAAACAATTTACCCATTATCCTCATTCTTGAGGTATACATTTTGGCTACATCCTCATTGGCTCATGCATCCTGGGCTCACAAGGCTCACAAGGCTGAATCACTGTTGGACACAGCAGTGGCTTCATCTCTTCCAAGATGTTCTTCCAAACTTATTCAGGCTGTTACTAGAATTCTGTTCCTTGAGAGTTTGTTTAGAGATTCTAACAGGGGAGAAATCTACTTGTGTATTCTTGACCAAGGAACAGTGCAAAGGATAGTTCTCAGCTTGCAGCCATTGGCAACTGACTTTAGTAACAGAGTCCATATCAAGACCCTTGTAATATAAACCCAGATTTATGAACATCCATAAATTAAATTCATAATGCACCATGGAGTCTTTTTTCCCCTGGAGCACAAGGTTCCATAAGTAGAGCATGTGGTATCTCTCGAAGATCTACTGATGTCCAAGACCAGTAGTTAATTCCATGAGGGCGAGGCCTGAACAGGACAATTACACACAGTGAAAACTATTCTCTAGCATGATATCTTATGCAGCATTACTAATACAGATGGTCACAGAGGAGCCAAGACTTATGGTCAAGAGCAAAGCTTGCCTCCCCTCTATGACACTGGAGCTGTTTGTCAGAACAGCACAAAGAAAGCAGAAGCCTCCAGAAATTATTCCATGTGACACACCGACTGGTGCCTTGGAATCCTTAGCTTGTTAAAATCAAATCTGAAGTTAGTTGGAACTTCATGTTTAATAACAGAACATCAATGGAAGCCTTCTAGCTCTGCAATAAAGTAAGTCGAGGGACTGAAAAAACACAAAACACCATCCAGGTGTCTTTGGAATAACCATCTAGAAAGTCGCAACTACTCTTAAAAAAAATGTAAAAAATGGGAGTGGGCTCTTTGCAATCTTTCTTTGTGTTAACATCTCCTGTAGGGCAGTTGTAAGAAAGGGCAGACCAATGGGTCGAGGCTTGCTTCCCTATCCATGCTGAGATTCACAGCATCCATTGTGCTGAAGACCATAGCCTAATCTGAGTCTGGGAGTGGGGAGGAAATGTTTAGTCTCTTGCTGATGTGCTTGGCTTCCCCACACACTAGTCTTCATGAGCAATAGAAATTTGTTTAATATTTTTGAAGATGTTTTTGTTTTTATTTTTAGTGTGTGTGTGTGTATGTGGGGGGTGCGTGTGTGTGTGAGCAGAAATGTCATGTGTGTACAGTGCCCACAGAAGCCAGAGGATGTCATATCCCTGGTGCTGGAGTTACAGGTGGTTGCAAGCTTCCTGAGCTCGGTCCCAAGATGACTCAAGTCATCTAGCAGAAATTCCAATTTCCTTAGGTCCTGAGCCATGACTTTAGCCCTTTGCCTTTAAGTTTTAAATATTCAATGTAGTCTCACACACACACACACACACACACACACACACACACACACACACTCACAAACACACACACACTACAGTTTACTTTAGTGCACAAACAAAAATTCTTCTGGGTGAACATTTCTAAACTTCCTATTAATTATCTATTTCTCTCAACAAATTACCCACCCCCAAAGCTAAGCCCCTGAGCAGGACACTGGCTGGGGCATGTCACAGAGCCTCCCAGCCTGTCTGTGCTGTCTCACAGCCTCCTTTCTGAAGCTCCAATGTCATCCAGCTGTATTCTTTCCAAGGTCTGACTGAGACATAGGATCTGCATTCAAGCTTGCTCCCATGGCTGTCAGAGGCCTCTCTTCCTTCTCATGGGAGTCTCATCCTAAAACAAGACTGCTGTCACCTGTCATGTAGCTTCTGACAGACTGTAGGATGAGAAACAAAACAAGGGAAATGGAGGAGATGGTTATCGTCAGTCACCAAAACAGGAGACAACAGGTCCCTTATGACCTAATCTATGCAGTGAAACCATTGCCATACTGTAAAGAATTGACCATATAGATGCACTATGGGAAGAAACACTAAACATGTAATGGCCAGAAGGAATGGGCATTCGGGATCATCTTGGAGGCTCACTGCCATACTGCCTCAGTTTATGCATCTTTTGAATGGGATTAATGGAAATTAAGTAAAATTGTTATAACAAAGTAGTTAGAATAGTGCTAGCATATAATACAAATTGAATAAATTATTGCTATTCTAATTATTTATTTTCTTCAGTTTCTAAATAAAAAACATACAGAGGTAAAATCATTTTTTTTAATCACATTGTCACTACAAGTCTAAGCCCCACAACATAAAAAAGAAAATAGAAAAACAAGCCGGGATTGGTGGCATACAGGTGTAATCTACTCTTTATTCAGAAGGGTGGTAAGTTCAAGGCCAGCAATCCCTTGTCTCAATACAGCAAGAATGTGTTTAGATCAGAAAACTTAAAAGCATAAAAATGAAAACAAAAAAACCCTATGATTATAATTAGTATATTCTAGATTTCTAGTGCTGGGTATGAGCTTCATGGTAATGACTCAAAGGTGCATACATTCTTTTCAATGTATCTTTGAAGGCTCCAGAGCATCCTGGATTATAAAAACCAAGGTTTCAAGGAGTAATGGCTTCATGAGGTGACAGGGATCCTTTGCAGCACTATTACCTTTAGGAAAATGACTAGCATTCAGCTGACAAGGATGAGGAGACTGAGACAACATGGTGTTTGATCCCCTAAGTGGGCTAAAACATTCTGCTTCTAACTGCCCAAAAGATGTTAACTTTCCAAGAAACAGCAGCCAGAGCCTCTGTGATTTTTATATATAATACCTGGTATTCAATAATTTTCCCAGACATCCAGGAATTAAACCTAATAGAAAAAAAGACAATAGACATTGAAGTTATCAGATATTTTTTGGAAGTGAGCATGCTTCTTTTGTTAAGGGAAACAGAAGAAGAAATAGTGAGTTTTAGCAGATATCTAGGATCTAAATTCCGGAAGTCAAATGAAAATTCTACAGGTAGAAAATACATTAAGTGCGTGTATTTATTAGGAACTCAGTAGGTGTACTAGATAGGAGAGTAGACACGGTGGGAAGGAGCAATATAGGAAAAGACTATGGAGAAAGGCAGAGATACAAAGTGGTATGTAATGAGAATGACTTAGACTTTGCCAGAACCAGAACAGACAATAAGATAAATTCAACATAATGCTGAAGCATGCAGAAAATCAAGCAAAAATAAATGCAAAGAGAAACATGCTCCATAATATCAATCCTAAAGCCCCCAAATGAAGAGTAAAATAAAAAGCATCCATGGGGACCTGAACACATTTGTACATGAGGACATTCACTCAGCCATCTCTCAACCAACACCCTTCAGTGATCCTGCTTATTAAATGACATGAAAGGGGAAATAAGACAGCCTTTTAGTAGATCTGATAGTATGTGGCAAGGACCATGAACTAGCCTAGTGAAGATTCAAACCCAGCCTATGCCTCTGAACCCCATGAATTCCGTGCTGCCTCCTGTAGATCCCTCTACCCTCTGTTCCCATCCTCTCACCTCATCCACAGATGATTACCAAGACATTATGACATGAATACCAAAGTGACATGTGGACTGTGGCTCTTACTTCAATGGTGTGGGGCCCAGTGCCTTTTCTCCAGGCAGCCATCCTCAACAGCACCACGTTCAGAGCCCTTCACGGCTCCCACACATTTCTTCCTGATAGTTCCATAGCCCCTTTCTGTCTAACCTATACTGTGATAGACAGACCCCAGTGGCTGATAGATCCCTTGGTGTACATTCCCAGTCTCTAAATCACAGTTCTCAAAATCTGTATGGATTGATGTAGTTGTGATGATTTTTCAATCATGTCATTTCTCGGTGCTGCCTATTTGCCAGGCTCTGGCCTGAGTTTACTATGTTCTCACACATGATCTTCACCCAGCATCAGGGAAACACTACTGTTATGTTCATTTCACCATTGGGGAAACTGAGGCCTGGGGGAGTGAAGGAAAATATACTGAGTCACCTAGTTAGGAAGTGACAGACTCAACTGTAGTGGGTGACCACTGGACACCAATTTTGGCCTTAGACCTCTAAAAAACTGAATGCTTTCACAACCTCCTCCAGAGATGAGGCTCAAAGTTCTTCCAGGTACCATACTACTCACTACCCGAGATGAGTGCCCAGAACCTTGCAGCAGCCAGTTACTCTAAGAAACTGCTTGAAAACTCAGGACCCCAGGGTCTCAACATGAATCCTTCACTCCCATCCCAAGAAAGAAATCAAAAGCCTGCCTCTTGTCTCCATAACTTGAGGTTAAAGGGAAAAAAATCTCCATCCACAGGTAGTTAAGTGATTATAAACTGTAAAAATAAATCAGCCTGATATAATTGCTCTGAGGAAAGATGACCAACATATTTAAAACGTCCGTGCTGCCCCTCCCCCACCTCCATTTGGCACCCTCTAATTACCTTCACATTTCATCTCCATCAGCAAGATGACCTGTATTTCCTTCGTGAAGTGCCAGGGAGGGGCCTGACTGAAGAGCAGAGCCCCTGGTGATAAATCAGGCTCGCCATTAGTGGTGAACTGCTCATCTCGGCTGCGCTAAATGCAGGATTTATAAAGATGTCTCCGCCATCCAGCCCAATTGTGGACACCATAATAAATTCATGAGCGGGTGCCAAGGTAGCACACTTCATTATGTGCGAGGCTCCTGGCCATTAATCTAGCCTGGCGGCGGGCAGGATTCCTGGGGAAGGAAGACATATTTATGTAGCCAAAACTTACTCATTCCATTATGGATTTAATCGGCCCAAGGCTGCTGGCTGCGGAGGCAAGGGGACCGTTTTTTACACTTTGGATCAAGTGTTTGTTTCTCCCTGTTGTATCTTATTTCTTCCACGAGAGCGCCCTAATTTTATCCTTTACCCTGCTTTTGGGAACATCGTCAAGAGCCCTTCATCCCGACCACTTACTCGAGATAAAATATTTATACAGTCAATTGCCAAAGCGCATTTTCCCTTAACTGTCCTATTAACATGGAAATGCTCACATGCAGAAGGGCTGACTTTCCCCACAATTAACCTTTTACATCCTCACAACAGAAGTTGTTTCGGGTCCAGAAGAGGAAAGAAAACATAGGTGCCAACATCCAAGGTCATTTTTTTGTGGTAATGTGTGTGTGTGTTTGTGTGTAGCACATGTAATCATTTCTCGCTGTGAAGGATGAAGACTATTCAATCCATCACAGAACTAAATTCTTGAAATTGTATAAACAGAACATTTGTTCTCAACCTGCAGGTGGAGATCAGAAGTCAAACAACCTTTTCACAGGTGTGTCCCAAGACCATCAGAAAACACAGATATTTATGTTGCAGTTCATAACAATAGCAAAATTACAGCTATGAAGTAACAATAAAAATGTTATGGTTGTGATCACCACAACATGAGGAACTGTATTAAAGAGTTACAGCCTTAGGAAGGTTGGGAACCACTGGACTAAAATCTTCCAAAGCTACACCATATGTTCATGGTATATGGACAAATTTTTCAGTTTCAGTTTCCTGCTGCCCTATGGTCAAGTCAACAAACAATTGACCTTTAACTCACTTTTCCTTCCACAGTGTAATGGCATGACTTTTCAGTTGAGTCCAGAGACCCTCAAATCACTCTCAACACAGGCACAAAATGCCAATGCACCTGTGTTAACAAGAATGTGGCAATCCTTACTGTATTTAATGATATAACACGATGATTATATTTAGCGTGTTACATTAGTACATAGGTTCCTAGCTTTCTAATGCTGCAGCCCTATAATGTAGTCCTTCATGTTGTGGTGATCCTCAGCCATAAAATTACTTTCATTACCCCTTTATATCTGTAATTTTGCTACTGTTACAAATTAGAATGTAGATATCTGTGTTTTCTAATAGTCTTAAGTGACCCCTGTGAAAGGCTCATTCAATCCCCCAAAGGGGTCATGACCTACAGCATGAGAACTAATGTACTAGTAGCTCATTTCATGTCCGTATCAATTTTATAGGTTTTGTATTATTATTATTATTATCCTTGAGAGATAAGCTTTATACTACTGTAGCAAAAATATCTGAGTTAATCCATTTTAAAAAGAAGAATGGTAGTTTGAACTCATAGTTTAGACGTTTCAGTGTGGTTCAGTGTCCTGTTGTCTGGGAGCCTGTGAAGCTGCGCATCATGGTACAAGCATATGGTGCAGCAGCATGTGAGCCTCACTGAAACCAGGAAGCAAAGAAGAAAGGATGATGTATCAATCCCCTTCAAGGGTGCATTCCCGAGGACCTGTCAGACTTCTGCCACCTTTCCATAGTGCCAAAATCACGATGAAGTCATCCAGCCTTCGAGACATTCCCAAACCATCTACAGCACTGAGATCGGAGAGATGAGAAACTAAGACTTAAAATGCTCACAGGTGGCTGATACCGCTCTCTGGAATTTGGACTGGAGGCCTTTCAAGATAAACAGATCATTGTAGCCACTGAACAGTCTATACCAAGGAGACTGACTACAAAAGAAAAGTAGGACACAGGTATCACCCCTCAGGTCACCAGAAACACTGCCTACAGATGCAGTTCGACCTGACCTGGGGGCAATGAAGCCTGTTTTGGGCACTAAGGTAGTAAGAGACTTTGCCTGTCATTCAGCAAGTCCTTTCCATAAACATTGATATGACACAGTCTGTGTCAACCATCATGTCAAGCCTGGTGTCAGGCCCTGAGACAGTCATTTGTGGGAGAATATACTTTCAGAGAAACAGATGGCACTTTGCACTACGCCACAGAAGCTACATCGGGAGATCTGTGTGACCTGATCAAGTGCTCTGGGACATAGACTGGGAAGAAGACATCAGAGAAAAGCTTGGAGATGGAAGATTGTGACATATCCTGGGCCTGGAAGATGCTGAGTGGACTAGGAGACAGGCAAGAGAAGGCCTTCCCTCTGGGGTGGTGGAGGGCAGCAACTGCCCAGATGAAGAGAAAAGGCTGGGTGTCATTACTTGCAGCTTGGTAACAAGGACCCCAAACCAAGTGCTCCTAGGAAATCACTTCATTCAGTTCATGATTTTGTGAAAACTTATTCAGGAAGGGCTCTGCCTGATGGCTCACCTCTGACACACTGGCTGTCAGTTGAGATTGAATAAGCTACATCCAAGATTCATCTACTGGTATCTTTTTTAAATGTCTGTTATGGAAAAGTGTTTGTTTTAAATTTATTTTAATTTAGAGTTAGAAACCCTCTTGGGGAGGAGGAAAGAAAAGAATAACATAAAGTATACAGGAAACTTTTCACATTATGAGCTGCTCACAGCCTCAAATTGTTCTCTAGTTCCCCTGAAGAGAAAACCCTCAGCCACTCACACTAATGTCATTAATCAGGATGAGGCCAGTTTCACAAAGAATCCAATGAATCCCATGATAGCAACCTGCCTGTGGCCATGGCCATCTTCTGGATTTTTTTTTCTAGCTAGTTTGATGCATCTTTTAACCACCTGAATGGAGTCCTCTATGGACTTTGCTCAACAAACTGTGTTACCTGATCTATGACGGATTGCCAATCAGCAGCTTGAGAAGGCAGAGATATGTAGTTTAGGAGAGGATTGAGCTCAATGGGACTGGAAGTTCATCTAGTATCTTGATGACGAGACCAGAAGAGTCAAGGCTTCTCTGTGAAAACCCAGTAAGGCGTAAATCTTACTGTTAATGCCTTGTGTGAATATCCAATAGATAGAAGTGAAATTTGCCTCAGTTCAGAAACTGGCACAATAACTCTGCTGTCATATTAGTGATATATCACAGAGCCTAACCAGGTTCCAGAGGAAAGAACACAGAACCCTGGCTCTCAGTCAGGGGAATGACCGTGTGAGGACATATATAATCTGCTCATCACGTGTTGTTCTTCTCCTAAGGGGCTTCATTCTTGTTGTACACCCCTGGTACCTCATAAAACAGGCAAACTCCTCTGAAGCTTGCCAGCCTTTCCTGATTCCCAGGGAGCAAGCCTGGGGTTGAAGAACAAGTTATATATCTCTTAAAAATTTAACAGTAAAAAAATAATTCCTTTCAAGACAGAATCTTTCAAGACAGGATCTTGCACTGTCCTTGAACTCATGATGTATCCCAGGCTGATTTTGAACTTGTGAAATCTCTTCTTTGCCACACCCCCCTCCCCGCCAAGTGCTGGAATTATTACAGGTGTATGCCATTGTGCCAGCTTGAATTTTTTCAAGTATAAAAAGTAAAGTTTCCAGAAGACAAAAGGGAAGAAAATTCATTACTAGGGGCTTATGGCAGATGATCAATAAATACAACATTTAAGACATAACATGTAACATATGCTTTAAGGATCCTTCTACTTACATATAATCTATGAGACTAATAATGGGGTGCTGGCTGAAGTGATTATTTGTGTGTCTATGCCAGATCCTGAGTCTCAGAAACGTACCTCTCAGCTTGTCGAGTTTTTCTTAACCTTCTCTGTGAAGGTCTGGTTGGCTCTTTATCAAGTCTACTCAGTCAAGTGCAGTGTTCCCTATTAGAGAGCACTATGTCCAGTGGATGTCACTGTTGACTCCCATAGGACAAAAAATGCACATGGGCACTGAGCTCTTCATGATGAGGTGGTAGAAACAAGACAGGATTGTGAGTTGCACTATAAGAGAGGAGCTCAGTAAGCCTGCTGCCTGGGGAGTTATACTCTACAGAGAGTAAGAAAAATGTGAACTTGCGAATCTCTTTTTCCTCTGTCTTTTTCCCCTCCAATCATTCTATCACGGGTGACCCCACCCCCATGACAGGCTCAGACAGGAATATAGGTCAGAAAGAGGCATAATGCTGTCCTGAATAAATCACTTCTTTCTACTTTCTGAGTATTTGTATAGCTAACTTTCCCACCACTGGCCATCTTTTCCTCAGGCCTCTAACACTGTAGGGCTACCAGAGGCATGCAGATTTAGGTGTGACCAGCCATCATAGCCCCCTCAATATTTGTAATAACTTTAAATTCTCTAATAGAAGACTCACAGGTGAGGGATGGGGAGGTGGCTTCATAAGAGCACCAGATGTGCAAGCACAAGGACCTGAGTGCAAATACCCAGCACCCACGTAAGAATCAAGGCATGGCCAGTGGGCATAAAACCTTGACCTTGCTGCCCATTGGTCTAGCCCCAGGTCCAGCAAGAAACTCCAAGTTACGAGAATGAGGTAAGGAGAGACAGCACAGGATGTCCCACATTGTCCTCTGGCCTCTACACATACTTACCCACAGACATACATGTAAATATACCACACAATACACACACACACACACACACACAAACACACTCACACACACACAATATGACAAAGATTCACCAGAAACAGTAAAAATAAATCTTGCACACTATGATGTATGATCCTCAAGTGTGGTTTGTTTGGTTTTTTTTTTTTTTTTCATTTTTAAGGCAGTGTAAAGGAGAAATGTCTCCTCAGTTAAGAGCACTGCTGTTCTTAACAAATACTAGTGTTCAGTTCCAAGCACGCACTTGATAACTCGGAGCTGCTTGTAACTCCAGTGGATGCAGATCCAACATCCTGTTCTGGCCTCTGTCAACACCAGGCACACATATGGTCCCCATGCAGGTAAAATGTAGATAAACACTCAAATACATCATTTTTTTAAAAAAATTAAAAGAATATAGAAAAAGTAAGACAAACACAAAAATAAAGCTTAAAAATAAATATAAAAGGGTCACTTTATTATGACAGAAATACAAGTCTCTGTGGATGATGTAATAGGCTTTTGTGAATCTTCAAAATATTTGAATATTTTGGAAATATAAGGAGTTGACAGATATGTGATTAAGGGAAGTCACACATAGTTCCCTGCAGTGCATCATGTAAACAGTAACTCTGGATAACACAGTTATTAAAATATGACTAAAGATCTGTAGAAAAACAATGTTGTTTCCAACAGACTTTTTTTTCAGGGTTAATAAAAAAAATCTTCAAAGACTCACTTGTTTTTATACTATCGAGAAAGTCTTGATTAAAAAAGAAAAGTTTATAAGCCAAATTCCCTCATAGAACAAAAACAAACAAAAACATTTCCAATACCCCAAAGAAAATGATAGGCACTTGGATAATAAATGCATAAGTCAAAAGTTCTCATAAATAGTTACTGACTCAAAAGGGAAATAAAAACTTCCATTTCTGACTGTTTAGAAAACAATAAAATGGGGCAAAAACAATTCTCTGTCAGCTTGTGGATCTCAGCCAAAGTCACACTTTGAAAATATAAAGTAATAAATTGTTTTATTATGTAAAAAGAATAGAAATAAGTTGATTGGTATTTTTATTTTATTCTATTAGTAAATGAACAGCACCAGAAAATAAAAAAAGAACACAGGTTGGATAAAATTAAGTAGATAAAAATTGTTGAATTAGCAAAGAGAGGAAGATTATAAATATACAATCTGGCTCTTTATAGCTATGAGAAAACCAGTTTGTTCTAGTAAATCCAATAAAAAAAAGAGTAAACTCAAATAAAAGCAGAAATGAGGAAGGAAATATAACAAGAGCAGAGTTTTTAATGCTCATCTCTTAATAATGGTATCCCTTTTTAAAAGACATAAAAACAAAAGTGAAGTCCAAGGCTCTAATTACAGACTACACAAACAAGAAAAGCTCTGAGGTACTCAAAGTTAAAAGTCAAAATGTGTGAGTATTTTGGAAAAAAATATTTTCAGTGTCTGTGGGTGGAGATATACTGGAAAGGTACCTAAAGTAGAGAACAGCTGTGAGCGCCCTGTCCACCCCATGGAAACACTTGACCCCAATGATATTGAAAGACCAAGCATTAAAGGTATGGGCTGGGTACTGAAGGACAATGTTCAGTCCACCCTCTTCAAACATTGCCTTTGCATTAACTCCCTTTAGAAGAAAACTTGCAAAAAAAGAAAAAGAATGCTTAAAAATGTTTGTGGTATTGGACTTCTGCCTGCTTCTAGAAATATTCACTGGGGAAGTAATGATATGTGCGGACCAGTGGGTATACATCCCAGGAAACAAGAAACTCAACCATCTAGCAAGAAATGGGGTAAATTTCTTATGGTTCATAATATTTAAGATATTATGTGGTGTTTAAAATTACATTTTGAAAGCTAATGAGGCAGAAGGGTTCCCCATCTTCTTCTAAACAAACCAAGGACTACTGTGCCAAACCAAAAAAGGTTAGACCTCAAAACATGAGCAAGCATTTGGAACACATAAGTTCTTTTTAAAATTTTATTTATTTTTATTTTTGCATTTCCTGTTCTACCCTTCCCAACACCTTCTAAAGTTAACATGTTTGTCTTTCTGATCATGTTAACAGCTGATGGGTACGTTTTATAAATTCAAAGTTGAAAATAAAATAAAGCTGCCTGGTTCATTTTATAGCGTATCAGAGCAAGGCAAAAGTCAGCGTGGAGATCTACAGCCAAGTTCACTTGCAACTGTAGATGCAGACATTTTCTAAATTTAAAAGAGCTAACAAATTGAAACCAGCAGTGTGTTAAAATATGAGAAATCAAATATGGTTCCCAATATTATTTATCTCATGGGTTAAAGAACGTCTCATATTGGTAGCTTCTATTAAAACAAAACACTACATCAATAAACCAAAGGGTAAAAGAACCATATCATCTTTTCAGTGAATGCCAAAGGGGAACCTGATCAGATTCAGTGCCTACTCCTTAGTAATCTGGGAAGAAAGGCCTGATTTGCTATAAGGTTGTGTGTGGTTAAAAACATATGTTCTGGCCCCATGGGTTGAGAACATGAACCCAGCTTTTCTGCTTGCTTAGGAACAAACCTGAATTGGAATTACAGTGGAGGCTTTAGCAGCCCTGTGATATCTCCATAGAATGTAAGCTTTTGAGGAAGAAGCTGTGGGATCTAAGGAATGTCAGCCACTGCGTGTGCTCTCTCCCTTTCTATTATTTGTATACTTTAAATTCTTAATGTTCATGAACAAGCATGTTGTCTGTTTAATTATAAAGAGGAATGATTAGGTCTGGAGAGGCGGGTCTGTATTTAAGAGTCCACAGGTTTTCCTAGAGACTCCAGTTTGATTCTCAGCACTGATGTCAGGCAGCTCACAACTGCCTTCAACTCCAGCTCCAGGGGATTTGATGCCCTCTACTGGCCTCCACAGATCCTACCTACACACATGTTTCTCTCTCTCTCTCTCTCTCTCTCTCTCTCTCTCTCTCTCTCTCTCTCTCTCTCTCTTGTCCCTCCACCCACCCTTGTGCACACAAGCTCACACACACACTTTTAAAATAAAAATAAAATACCTAAAAAGATTGGGGAAGCCAACACAGTTTTGAATACACCATGTATACAATTTGAAAATTTAAAAACAAAAGACAAACATACAGACATCATGACTAAGAAGGTTCAACCCATAAAATCCCTTTGGCTATAGAGTCATGTGACCTCATAGACCTTGCTTTGGAATCATTTGAGGGAGAGAACTGTGCATATAAGGAGGGAAGAGGTTTGCTTCACATGAAATTGGTCCAGAGCTGGAAATGTTTTACAGCTGGATACATGTGTGAGCTTGCCGGGTCTGCTCTCTCTGTAAAGTTCAAATGAATGACGACCTTTGAAGATACCTAGAGTCCTGTGAGATAGGTCCAAGTAAATGACTGAAAAAATAATTTAAAAAAACTTGCCAGGTCATTTCTATTTGGCATAACTAAAATAGTTGTTCATAGTTGATTATATAATTTGATTTGAAGAACTAAAGATTTTTGGGGTAGGGGGCATGGAATCCCAAACAGTAAACTAAAAAAGGATTAAACCTAAATCAAGTAGGGTCAAGTAAACTGGATCCAGGACAGATATACGAAAATAGGAAACTTTGTAACACAGGAGCAAAGAAACAGTAACATAGAAACAGAAAGTAGCATTGTCCCAGTGACCTCAGGCACAAATGACAACAGCCCTGCTGTCAATTCACTGTCATTTCTTTGAGTTTGTGTTTGAAGACAGGATCTCTCAGCTTCCTGCCTGTCCCCCAAGCCTGATGCTTCCTGCCATGTACTTCCTCCCACCCTCCAGAACCTCAAGTCAAAATAGACCCTCGGACCTTAAGTTTCTTTCAATCATAGTATTTTATTACAACTGAAAAGTAACTCATACACTCCCTAATAAAACAGGTGCTAATTAGCTTTTTAAAAAGCTTACAAGTTAGAAGAAACTATATACCACTAATATTTATAAGATAAAAGTTAAAATCCCTCTAGCTGTGCATATTTAAATCATACTTACATATGATTGAGAAAGTAAAATAATGACTTATGTTTAATTAGTACAAAAGTTAAATAGGAAAAAAATCCCAACGACCATGGATAAATACCAAAGAAAAAGAAAGGGTATTTGACCCAATTATAAAATTTTTTAATGTGAACACATTTATATACATGCATACTTATATACATGTATATGAGTCAACAACAGTCTAGGAAATATAGACCTAAATCTTAACAAAGGCTGATATATCTCAAGAGTTTATACAGAAGAAAACCAGGCAAAAATTCCCAAAGGAAAAACACATAACGAGTGCAAAAATTCTTACAAGAAAAATGCAAATAATTACAATTATTTTAAAAAGTTTGACTACACTAAGAAAAAATCTCTTAAAATCTATTCTTCTAGTTTTATTATTAGAAGAATAATTTTAAAATGTCATTTAAAAGGATTATTTATATTTATTGAATTTTTGTGTCTGAGTGTTTTGCCTGAATGTGTGTATGTGTACCATGTGTACGTCTGGTGCATGTAGAGGTCAGAAGGCAATGACTGCCCCGGAACAGAAGTTATGGGTAATTATAAGCCACTAAGTGGGTTCTAGTCCTTTGCAGGAGAAAGTACTTTAAACCACAGAGTCATCTTTCCAACCTCAAAAGATTTGCTTTCAATTATTAGTTCATGTGTGTGCCTTTGTATGTGCACATAAATGAGTACAAGCACCCCCAAAGTCTAGCAGAAGATATCAGATATTCTGGAGCTGGAGTTAGAGGTGATTGTGAGTAGCCAGCATGGGTGCTCTGGGACCTGAACTCAGGTTCTCTTTTAGAATAGTACCCACTTTAATCACTGAGTCATCTCTCCAGTGACTGAAATTGCTGAAGTTATTTTTCCGCACTAAAGGGATGTGTGTGTGTTCATGCTTGTGTGTATGTATGTGTACCATATGTGTCCCATGGAGCAAAAAACAGGCATAATGGTTCTTTGAACCTGGAGTTTTAGGTGGTTGTGAGACACCTGACATGGGCACATTCTGGTCCTCCGCAAGAGCAGTATGTACTCTTAACCTCTGAGATTTTTCTCTGGGTTCTATAATTATTATTTTATACAAATTCTTAGAAACTGACTTTCATGACACCAAAATTTAATATTGCTATTTTCTGAAGGAAATCTAACAATATTGTTAAGGAGCTTAATAATTCTCATAGCTTTTGAATCAATCATAATTTTATTTATAAAAATATTTCACATGTAAAAAAAATTACATTGGCCAACAATATGCAAATGCCTGAAAGCAACAAGAAAACTCCAAAGATCTGGGGTGCTCCAGCATGAACTCTGAGGGGAAATGCTTGTTCACTCAGTGTGACATGTCACTAAGCTCCTAGGAAGCTTTTGTAAAGGTACACAGCTGCATGGCTAACATTTGTAGAAAACATTGACATTCACCACAAATGCCATTGCTGGCTGATGCAGGGTCAGAATGCATCAACCCCAGAGTCATAGTCTGAAATGAGCCATCAAAGTACTGTGACCGTCTGTGGGCTCTAGGAGATTTGATTTTTCTCCTCTGCACCTGAATTTCTCTAACAGGTGTACTGCTCAACTTGTAGAAAATTATTTTTTAAGCAATATGAATATTAAAATCATTTTTTCATTAACAAGATTCTAAGTATTATTTAAAATTACCTTTTAATATATTTGTCTATAGATGACTGGAGATAACAAAATGGTCAAGATCAGACACTGTAAATGTGTCACTGAAGACTTCATTTGCTTTTCTGTGTCTATGCAGACATCACAAATCAATCCCAACACTTTTCTCTGCTGGGCCTAGGTGCTCCTTGGATAGACTCTTGAGGGTCAGTACCAGTGAATCACTTAGAATGTTATCCTATTTGGGTGCTGAAAGGCACCACCAAATACTATTAAAGAGATGTGAGGGGCTGGAGAGATGGCTCAGCGGTTAAGAGCACCGTCTGCTCTTCCAGAGGACCCAGGTTCGATTCCCAGCACCCACATGGCAGCTAACAACTGTCTGTAGTTCCAGTTCCAGGCAAACACCAAGGCAAATAAATAAAGTTTTAAAAAAAAAAAACAAGGAACAGGTAATAACTTTTAAAAAAAAAAAAAAAGAGATGTGAACTATATTCTCTGTCACTAAACATGACCAATTTCACACCCAATTTGAGCCTTTGAACCCATTTATATAAACTATAGACTCCGACCAACTCGTCCATGCCTGGTACCACAATCACATTTATCCTTTTCCCAAACTTCTTCATTTCCTAATGTAGCTTTCGGCACTTCTGTGTGTGCATGTGGGCATTCCTCTGAGCTGCTCTCTATCCTGAGGGTCTGTGTTTCCCAACAGTGCTATGACCATCCCCATGGACTGGACTGTGCTTTGTATGGGGTCTGGTCAATGCAGTTTAGAAAGCTTGGCGGCATTCCTAGCCTATGCTCACTAGGTCTGGGAACATCTCCTGAATAATCAAAAGTCTCTCTATATTTTACCAAATGTCCTCTGGCAAGAAAGGTGGCCCCTGGTTGAAGACTACAACTATTGACTCTTCTCATGAGAAAAATTGGGTCTGTTAGATGCTGAGAGTTCCAAAAGGTCACTATTCAATAGGATAGAGGTGGTCAGGAATCCGAGGATGTGCCCCACCTTGCAGGCTTTCATGGTGATGAGGTCTAAAATATAGGTCCTGAGCATAGGGTCAACAGGACCCTTCTCTACCTATTACAACACAGCACCACTTCCTGGAGGGGAGAACTTCCATGAAAGAGTGTAAATCACCCTTCAGGGCTGGCTGGGCACTTAACATAATGGAATGATTGACAGGAGGATATTTATACTAGGCTGACTAAGTGGGCAAATCAATCAGGTGGTGGCAATGTAGAGAGAAGGCAGTGGAAGAAATAAACAAGCTCCTGATCCATGTGGCCACTCCTATGAGCAGTGTGGAAGATTCTGGAAATTGTCGGTATAGATCTCTGTCCTGAAGCATTCATTATGAGGCTATCTTGAAGCTGTGCTAGCCATTGGCTCTCCTGGGCACTGCAATTGGTTTGCTGGTCTCTGGGTGAGGAAACTGATGGACAGAGACAAAGCTCAGAAGCTGACAGCTGGCAACCAAGTCTGCTTTGCTGGCTTAAAGGATTTAGTTCTTTGAATTAAACAAAGAAAAACCCTATACCCCCACTTTTTTCAGAGCCAGCATGATTTCCAACTTTCAGTTCATCATTTTGGGTTGAAGGGGATATAACTCAATTAAAGACAAACATTAAATACATAGTAAAGCTGCCACATGTTGAGGATTTATGGGGGCATTGATTAACACCTTCAGTAAAGTATTTACCTTGATCAATAGAGAAAGGTGATTTAAATGTGGAGGTGTCTCCTGTGTTCTGCCAAGGCATCTCTTAAAAGCATGCACTTTGTGTGATATACTCCTCAGTTTCCCCCTTTTGGTTGGACTCTCCTTAGGAAAGGACATCATCACACTGTGCCTTCCCTTCCACACCACTGCTAAAGCTTCAGATCATTTCAGCTTTTCTAAAGAGGACAGAGCTGAGGATTTGGGGGCTCGGGGGATAATTTGGTGGTATTTAGTTTTTGATAGCACCTAGCTTCACAGTCATCCTACTCTGTGTGCCAAGTGCTAGGATTACAGGTGTGGACCACCACAGTGGCTTATCAAAATCATGTTTTATGTGGTTCTGGAGATCAAACCTATGACCTTGTACAAGTTAGGTGTGGTGATTTAAATGGAAATGGTCCCCATAGGCTCAGAGAGAATGTCACTGGAGGTGGGCTTTCAGATCCCAGATGCTCAAGCTGGGCCCAGGGTCATGCTCTTTTCCTGTTGTCTGTCGATTCAAATGCAGACCTCTCAGCTACCTCTCTGGTACCATGTCGTCTGCATACCACCCTGCTTCCCACCATGATAATGGACTAAACCTCGGAACTGGAAGGCAGTCCCAATTAAATGCTTTTCTTTATTAGTGTTACTGTGGTCTTGGTGTCTCTTCAAAGCAATAGAACACTGACTAAGACACTAGGCAAGCCTCCACCACTGAGCTGTGTGTCATTTAAAAATCGTAGTGCATGGTTATTGGCAGGAAGCTGTAGCGTATCCTGAAATGGAGTTGAAGATATGTGGTAGAGCCTACCAGCAGATGCACAGTGAGAAGTGACCCCGAGGGTAAAATGACCAGGCCTCATTCCCCCTGTGGAAAAAGTGTAGCCTCAGATGACAGAGCCTCAAAGGACTGGCAGCTCCATCAAGAAGCAACACTAGGTCAGGGTATTGTTGGTATCAGTGTTTAAGGGATGAAATAAGACTGTTTAAGACATTGTGCACAGATCCTCAGAGTGCTCTGTGGCGGCAGCATGAAAGGACAAGAAGCTTTCATTTTGACAAGTTGGAAAATCACTGGCCAGGTGGGAGCCAGATCACCTGCATTCCAGCCCTAGGTGGAACTTTTGGTCTGGGTGACCTTTGTCATGCTCCTTTCCCTCCCTTTCTGGACCACTTTTCCAGACTGAAAATAAAGCATGTGTTTCACTAGAAGATGATCTCCACTTTTCCATCACTAGAACTTCCTCACCAGAGCCCAGCATCCAGCTTGTGCCCAGAATCTCCAGGACAATAGCCCAGGACTATAACTGGTTTCCTCAGAGTCCCAGATTCTTGTGAGCTGCTGATTGCAAATGAGATTAGGAGCCCCTGAAGGAGCCAGTTATTTCAGAATCACATGTGGAAATGTTGGGGGTGGTGGAGGTTGCCTCAGCCCAGCTCAGATGATTTAGGTTCAGAGAGCTCATGTAATATCAGCCATCATAAAGATAATCAGTGTGATAAATCAGTGGTGTGGATGGCTCTAATTCTGCAGCCTCCCTGCTGAGCCTCCTCCAGGAGAGTTCTTCCCAATAGGTGGAGTACATAGTTCCCTATCGTCACATGATCTGTTGGGTCAATAGAAGAAGTAGACTTTGTATACAGTTGAACTTGACTAGCTGTGTGTTCTCACCCCTTCTCTATACTACTTATACTCCTGCCGTCATTGTGAGAAGTTCATCACCAGCCTAATCCACTGACCCCAGGACAAGCATGAGAGACTCATGAAATAATGAAATAATGGTACACGTGACTGATATCTATGCCGGGCTCCAGTAACCCTTAAGGATTCTATTGGGATGGGTGGCATATTGAGTCAGCTGCAAAGGGAAAACAAAGAGAGAGAGAAAGAGCTGAGAACAAGTTCATTATTGTAAGAATCTAAATGTGGAAGAAAGGGGAATAATTATTGCTGTGACTCTAACTACACAGTCTCAAAAAAGAATGTGGTTTGCAAATGCTCCCCTAGTGTGCAAAGATGAGGAGATGCAGAGTGTATGAGACCGTGGCCTTGGCTAATACTGATTCCCTCTGGGCCAATTGGGATGAGAAAGGGCACCTGGTGCTGAAGACCTGAACTGACTACCCCCATAAGGTGAACAAGAATTCTTTAGTCCAACTCTCTAGACAATTTCTGCTCAGTTACAGTCATTAATCTACTATGGTGCTCAGGGCATAAAGAAAGTGAGCGTCTGTAAATTGTGATGCTTAACTAACCAGGATTGCCTAGGAAGGAACTTGAGCTGTTTGGAGTATGCTAGGATCTTGGCAAATGTTTACCCTGCAAGTCTATAGAAGCCCCATCCTTTGTCCATTCACAGGACTCCCATTTGGCTCCCTTTCCCTTCTGATCAATTTTCTGAACCCTCGGGAGTGAACCCTTTCTCAGTGTCTGGTACAATTAGAAACCCCTCACATGGCCCTGGCTGGACAAATGAACAGCTGTAGGCAATGGAGAGAACCACCTCAAAGGCCCTAGATGGAAGCCTGAGGCACAGTGGTCCATGGGTAGGAGCCTAGACTCAGAAGCCACTTACTGTGTGCCCCCTTAGGACAATCCTAACTACCCAGTGGCTTTATCTCTTTATCTATAGTGTGGGGATGGGAATGGCCTCCACTCACTGGTAAACAGGAGTGCATGTTGGGAGAGTTCAGTAAACCAGGAAGCTGGGAACTCACAGTGCCCCCTCCAGTGGCCAGAGAAGGACTTTGAGGTGACCCCACCAGAAGAAATTGTCCTGTGGAATCAAAAAGCTGACATCATCAACAAACACTCTGGATTAATGGAAAGCAGGTCAAGAAGGAAAAGGTGGCGTTATGGAATATTTTTTGGAACTTGTTACAGCTTTATTACTTCTAAGTTTTTACAGTGACCGCCTATGCTGTCATTCCATGACTCTGACAAACTGCTTAAGCTGAAGTCATGTTGGGATTGCTCTGTTGAGTAAATTTGAGAGCAATTACTATACTAATTGTGGACCATAGGAATCCTTGTTCTTTGTTACAAGAACGTTGGAGAAGAATGCCTGGCTCCGGCCCGTCTACACAGTGCACAGCTCCAGGAACCCCGGCTTTGAGAGCTCAGGGCAAGTACTGTTCAACTTGGGATCTCCATGGCCCTCATTTCTTTATCTAGATTCACCTTCTGAGGTAGGAAGGGATATAAGCAAGACAGACCAAGATATAAGCCAGTACACAAAGATGATTCTCATTTGGGAGGTGACCTGGAGAAAATGAAAGTGCAATGGATAGAAAGTGATGGGGATTCCCCAGGGAGACCAATGTTGTCATCAGGAAGTGAAGCACCTAAGACTCAGTTACAGTTTCAATTTGAGATGTCCCTCCAAAGAGTCCTTGTTGGAGGCCTGGTCCCTATACAGCAGTGTCAAGTGGTGCGGTGTATGTAAGGTGATTTGATCTTAAGGGCTGTAGAGTCTTGAATAGATCAATCCATGAATGGCTTCATAGCTTTGTTGTAAAGCAAGCCCTTCCCTGTCTCCTGGTCAACCTAAGGTAAATAGCTTTGTTCTTCCTCATGCTTTCTATGGTGTTCTGCCTCACCATAGGCCCCAAAAGTAATGAAGCCAGCAGAGCATGGACTAAACCCTCTGAAATCCTGAACCAAAATAACCTTTGATCCCATATGCCTTGTGACTTGTGACAGTGCTGAAAAGCTAACTCACACAGACCAGCATAGCAGCAGTAGTAGAAACTCAGGAGAAATGAATAGATTATTTTCCTGTGTTTGTTGGGTTTGGTGATGTTTGGTGGAAGCCAAGACTGGGAAGGATGAAGATGACTGACATGCTTAGTACATCCATCTGGGTGATGGGACACGTGGTCAAGGAGGTAAAAGAGAAAGAGGAACAACTTCAAAGAGAGAATCAGAATGCCACAGACACAGGCACAGTGCAAGGGACTGGGCAATTCTGTCAGTGACAGAGAAATGGGTTTAAAATATGATATTGAGCTGGCACTGTTGTAAATGGTCACAATGCACCAGCAAAGGCACAGTTGGGGTGAACAAAGGCAACAGAAGGGCCTCTGCAGGGCAAGGAAGGATGAAGAAGATGCTCAGAGAGCCCTAGGAATGAATGAGTGGCTCCCGAGAAACCTGGCCTGCAGCTGGCAATGGATGAGTAAGTGGAGAACAGAAGGAATGCTAATCACGTCTTTACCACCAACCACAGCATTCCTTTCCTGGACCCCTAGAGTCCTTTAAGACTATGACAGCATCAAGTCTGTTATAAACAGTCCTAGCCGAGGCTGCACCTTCTGAAGCTGGAGAACTCAGCTCCGATCTTTGTTCCATTTTACTGCTAATTACTCCCAATCAACCACTAACCCGCCAGACTCCTCCCAGATGGTTTTTTTTTTCTTTTAATGAAGTATGTTTCAGGTGTTGTATTATACAGCATGAATCTGACAATAGGTAACTCATACAGGTTCTGACAGTGTTATTGTGGCTTAGATACAGTGCACCCCCAAGCTTGTGTTCGTTCCCTGTGTGGCAATGTGAGAGGAGAAAGAACCTTTATGGGAAACCTTTGGGGATGTGCTCTCAGAATGGAATGCTGTGGTGAGCAGATATAAAAACCTAAGACTGGCTCCTAGAAAACCGTATCTGGGGTCTCATCTGACTGGATGATCCCTTCCTTTTGTATATACTACTACTGTAAAGCCACCTTTCCCGAGGCCCTCATCAGAATGCAACAGAAGCCTGCATCACATTATTAAGGCAGAATTATGAGCTTAATAATCTACTTTTTAAATGTTTTTGAGATAATATGATTATATCATTTATACCTTTCCTCTCTTGCCTCCAAGGCCTCCGCACACCCTTCATAATCCTCTTTCAAATTCATAGACTTTTTATTAATTTTTATAGCATTCATATGTCTATTTGTATATACATTTATATGTATTCCTAAATACAGCCTGTTTGGTCCACATAATGTTATTTGTATGTGTGTTTTCAAGGCTGACCTTTGGCACTGGACCACTGACTGGTGCACTCTTCTCTGGAGAGAACTATTCTCCTGCTCTCAGCATCCTTAGCTGCCTATAGTTCTTTGTGTGGGGTTGAGACCTCATGGTCTTTCCACTGTCCACTTTGGCATGTCTAGTCTTGTTCTTGTGTTTGGGCAGTCATGCTGGTGAGACATTATGGGTATAGCTTCTGACATTACTAGGGGACACAGCCTTTCAAGAAAACAGCTGAGTCCCCTGGTCCTTCAGTCTTTCTGTCCTCTCTTCTGCACTGTTCCCTGATCTGTAGGTGTGGGACTTGTTTTGTAGATGTATCCCTTGGGACTGGGCTAGACAAGTTAGAATTTTGATTGTGTGTGATTTTTCTGTAATGATTTCTACCTGTTGCAAAGAGAAATTTCTTGGTGAGGGATGAGAATACTTCTCTGGGGCTGTAAGGACCAGTGTTTAGAGCTGGTTAGTGGTTTGCTGCTTCAGTTGGAATGGAAGAGTTTACTCCAAGATCCATGACTTTACTTACCCTGGGTAGCCAACTAGGTCTCCAGTCTCAGCCATAATTTCCCTCTCACTGACTCTTCAGTCTGAGTAGAGAGCTGTGGGTTACTACAAAGATATGCATGCCACCACTGTACCTTTAGGGTCATATGACATTCTGGTCCTTGGTGGGACCTTGTTGGTCGGTCCCCTCCTTTAAGAGCTGTATGATACCTTCCGTACCAGGGAAAGCTAGTGCTCAGGGAGGAGCCATTTGGATCAGCTCCAGCTGAGTGGCCTCTGGGCCCGCCTCTGAAGTTCACTATGTCTTTAACAGTGTATTTGTCTTCTCCCTCAGGTGGGAGGGTACCCAAACACAATAGCAATAGCCTCTATCTTTCAAAAGTCCCTGGGACAACCTTGGCAAGAACTCAAAAGATGGCTTCTCCTGCTTAGAGTTAAGGATTTTGTTAGGCGGTTTTGGGTTAGTTTTAAAGAACATTGTAAGACCAGAGGAGAAAATGTCATCTAAACTGTATATGTATATTTATACACACTTAGGTGTATTATAGGGTTTTGGGGTAACAGTTAAGAGTGTGGTTCCTTTTCTCTGACACCTGTACTGTTTATTTTATACTCCCCTTCCTGCTTCTGTATTTATTCCCTCCTTAAAGCCTCCTTTCCCATTTTTACATTCAGATCTCTTGTGTCCTGCGATTGCTCTCTCTTGCTCCTCATTCCCCATCCCTTGACCTTGGCAATGGTCTCTTCATTTTACCTGTTTCTACAGTTACTACAGGATATGTACCAACATCTGAAAATTTGGAGCAAAGAGAGTCTGGTGAAAGAGAACATGCAGTGTTTGTCTTTTTGGGTTACAATTACTTCATCCAGTGTGATCTTTCCTATTTCCATCCATTTACCTACAAATTTTATGATTTCACTTTTCTTTATCAATGAGTAGTATTACATAGTGTATATGTACCACATTTTTATTATCCATTCACTAATTGAAGGACACTTAGGTTGATTCCATTTCCTAGCCGTTGTAACTAGAGCAGCAATGAACACTGGCTGAACAGGTAGCAGTGGAGTAGAGTGCCAAGTCCTTTGGGTACATGCCAAAGAGTGATCTAACTCAATCATCTGTTAGATTTGTTTTCACCTTTTGAGGAGTCTTCACACTGGTTTCCAGAGTGTCTGGACCAGTTTACAATGTCACAAACAGTGAACGAGTCTTCGCTCTCTTTTCCTCATCCCTCCTCAAGTATTTGGTGTTGGTTGTCACGTTGCTCATTGTCCTTCTGATTAGGGTAAGGTGAAATCTCAAGGATGTTTTGATTTGCATTTTTCTAATTGCCAAGGATGATAAACACTTTAATTTCTTTTTCGGCCATCACTATTTTCTCTTCTTTTGAAAACTCTCTGTTCAGGATCCAAGTACATTTTCTGGATGAGTTTTTTTTGTCATTTTTTTCCTTTTTTTAGTTCTTTAAATATTCTGGATGGATATTAGTGCTCTGTCAGGTGTATAGCCGGTAAAGAGTCTCTTTCATTCTATGTACTTTTTCTTCATCCAGTTGATTGTTTCATTAGCTGTGCAGAAGCATTTTAGTTTTATGACATTTCACTCATCCATTGTCAGCCTTAATTCTTTTTTAAAAAGATTTATTTATTATGTATACGGTATACAGAAGAGGGTAGCAGATGATATTATAGAGGGTTGTGAGCCACCATGTGGTTTCTGGGAATTGAACTCAGGACCTCTGGAAGAACAGTCAGTGCTCCCAACCTCTGAGCCATCTCTTCAGCCCCAGCCTTAATTCTTAATTAAATGGAATCCTGGCCAGAAAGTCCTTCCAACCACCTATATAGTGTAAGAATATCATCGTTGTTGGTGTTGTCTAGAAGTTTCAGTGTTTTAGGTTCCTGTTCAAATCTTTGATCTCTTTAGAGTTAGCTTTTGTGAAAACTGATAGATATGGGTGTGGTAATATATTGTGTATCTAATAAAGCTTGCCTAAAGATCAGAGGGCAGAGTCAGCCACAGAGTTAACCAGTGAGGTCAGTCAGGGACTGGTGACACTGGCCTTTAATCCTAGCACTCAGAGGCAGATATCCATCTGGATCTCTGTAAATTCAAGGACACACTTGGATACAGGAGACAAATCCAGTCCAGGAGAGAAGCAGAGTTAGGTGGTGGAGACACACAGCTTTAATCCCAGCACTTGGGATTCCATGCCTCTGCTACACATACTTGAAAGCACACAGGCCTTTAATCTCACCACTAGGAAGTTTGAAAGAAGATGTGATATGGCTGGGCAGAAAAGGGAATATAAGGAGGGAGGAGACAGAGTTGGCCCTTTCATTTTGGCTTTTGCATCTCTTTGCTTCACTTATTCAGCCTGAGGAATTGTGGAGACAGGATCTTCCCATTTTGGCTGAGAAGTTGGCTGGCTGAGAAGTGGCTGTGAATTGTTCCTCTGTTTTTCTGGTCTTTTAGCATTTGCCCCAATGGCTCAGAGTTTTTTTTAATATTAATATCAAATTAGGATTTGTGAAACATATGAGTCTAATTTCACTCTTCAATATGTTGACATCCAGCTTTCCCACCATGATTTATTGAAGATGATTTCTCTTCTGCAGCTTGAGTTTATGTCATGTGTGTCCTGCAATAAATGCCTGGGATCACATGTACTTAAATTTGGTGTCCTCAGTTTTGTTCCATTGGCTACGTGACCATTTTGTGCCAATATCATGTTATTACCATGGCTCTGTAATACATCTTAAGATCTGAATTGGTAATCCCTCCAGCATTGTTAATTTTGCTCTGGATTGTTTGTGCTAGCTGAGAACTTTTGTGATTTCATATAAATTTTAGGATAATTCTTCTGTGTCTGTGAAGAATGAAATGGGAATTTTGATTGTGATTGCACTGAATCTGTAACTAGCTCTTGGTTAAATGGTCATTTCACAGTATTATTAATTAATCTATGAGAATGCGATGTCTCTTCATTTTCTAATTTCATTCTCTATCTTTTTTTCAGGGTTTAAGATTTTCATTGTAGAGGTCTTTCATTTCCTTGATTAGGTATATTTCTAGATATTTTCTTTTCTTTGAGGCTTTTTCGAATGTGAATGTGCTCATGATCTCATTCTCTGTGTGTTTGCTGGTGGTGTATAAAAAGCTATTGACTTGTGCAAGTTAGATCTGTATCATGCCACATTTCTGAATTTGTTTATAATTTCTAGAAATTTTCAGGTAGAATTTTGAAACACAAATGTATAGTATTATGTCATCTACAAATATAGTTTGACTTCCTTTTTATTTTTATCCCTTTAAATTATTTATCTTGCTTTATTGCTATAGCTAGTACTTTGAATGTAATATTGAAAGGGAATGAATAATGGACAGTCTTGTCTCATTCCTGACTTCAGTGAGATTGGTTGAAGCTTTTCTCTGTCTAGGATGAGGTTGGCTGTGGGTCTCTCATATATAGCTTTCACTATGCTCAGGTTTGTTCCCTCTAACCCTACATTTTTTAGAACTTTGATCATGAAAACATATTGGATTTTGTCAAAGGCTTTTTCTGCATTTATTGAGATGATCATGCGATTTTTGTCTCTATGTCCATTTATGTAGTTTATTACATTTATTGACTTGTGTATGTTGAACCATCCCTGCATTTCAAAGATAAGGCCAACTTGGCCATGTTGGATAGTCATTTGGATGTGTTTGTATTCTCTTTGCAAGTATTCTTGAGCATTTTTAATCTATGCTCATCAGGGATATTGGTCTGTGGTTTTCTTTTTGTTGATGTTGCATTTTTACCTTGTTTGGGTATTGGAGGAGTACTGGCCTTTTATTTATTTTTTTTTTAAAGAAGGATTTCTTTATTGCTATTTTACTCTCCTTATTTGTTATTAAGGCTCTTGACTTCTTACTGGTTTAATTTTGGTCATTTGGCTGAATCTAGAAATTCACCCATTTCATTCAGGTTTTTCAGCTTAATAGAGTACAGGTTTTTTTAAAAAAATAAATCCCAATAATATTCGAAGATTCTTTGATGCCTGTTGCAACATTTCTGATTCTGTTATTCTGGGTCCCTTTGTTCTTTGTTCTCATTAGTTGAGCCAAGTGTCTGTCAATCGTGTTTATCATCTCAAAGAGCCAGTTGAGTTTTCTCTTGTTTTGTTTTCTTTTTCATTAACTTCTGCTCTGCCTTTCATTATTTTTTGCCATTAAGTGGGTTTGGATTTGATTTGTTCTTGTTTTTCCAAATTTTTGTGTTACACCATCAAGTCATTTATTTGTACTCTTTCTGATTTTTTATTGTAGGCTCTTGGGTTTCCTCATAAGACTGCTTCAGTATGTCCCAGGGTTTTTGTGTTTTTACTGTTTGTTTAGTTACAGAAAATGTTTTATTTATTTTCTGAATTCTTCTTATATCCATTTATCATTCAGCAATGAGTCATTTAATCTCGTTTAGTTTGTGTATTTACTAGAGATTTGTATGCTGTCAGTTTTACATTTTGTGATTTAAGATTTGTGTGTTTGTGTCCCAGGATGTGGTTTATTTTAGAAACTTTGCAGAATGTATTATCTTTGTTGTTTAGTTGGAATATTCTATATATATCTGTTAAGTTCATTTGATGTATGATGCCAGTTAATTCTGATGCTTCTCCCATTTTTGTTTGTTTGTTCAGATGAACTGTCTATTGGAGAAAATGAGGTGTTGAAATCACATACTTTTAATGGATTGCTATTAATCTGCATCTTTAAATTCAGAAGTACTTTTTTAAAAGAAAATGAAATTGGGTGCACCAGAGTTTGGTGCATATGTTCAGAATAGCGATGTCTTCTTGGTTGACCATTCCTGCAATTAGAATGAAGTGTGCCTCTTTTCCACTTCTGACTAGATTTAGTTTTAAGTCTACTTTGTCAGATATCAGGATGGTGACACCTACTTGCTTTCTGGTCCTATTTGGTTGGAGTATCTTTGTCTATCTTGTGATGTCTATCCTTAAAGCTAAGACGTGTTTCCTGTAGGCAGCAGATAAATGGGTTTTGTTTCTTGATCCATTTCTTCAGTCTATGTCTTTTGAGCAGAGAATTGAGGTCAGGGATATTTAAATATTAAAATGCATGTGTTAATTTTAGGTATTATGTTGTTTTTGGTGCTTTGTTTCTGCTCTCAATTGTTCTTTGTGTCTTAGTAATTATGGATTTGTGTTTCTTTCCACATCTTTTCTGCCACACTCCTTCTTTTCTTTAGCCTAAATGTTGCTTCCTGTATTTTCTTTAGAATTGGTTTGTTGAATATAAATATTTTAGGTTGTGTATGTCATGTACATTCTTTTTCTTTCTTTTTCAATTATGTCAGATAGTTTTGCTAAGGATATTAGTCTAGGCTGGCCATTGCAGTCTTTTAGGACTGTGACTACACTACCAGGATCTTCCATTGAGATATATGCTGTTATTCTGATGGGTTTTTCTTTGTATATAACTTGCAGCTTTTCGGTGGCAGCTTTCCATACCCTTTCTTTTTTGTGTATGCTTAGAGATCTAACTATGGTATGTTGTGGGGAGTTTCTTGTCTAATATTGTATATTTGGTGCTCTATGTGTTTCTTGTATCCAGATGGATGTGTCTTTTCATAACTTAGGAAAGTTTTCTTCTATGACCTTTGTGAAGATCTGGTCTTTGCTATTGACCTGGAATTCTTCTTTCTCATCTACTCTTATAATCTGAACTTTTTTTCATGGTTTGCCACATTTCCTATATCTCTTTTATGATTCTTGAAAAAAAATTTCTTGTTTGTTTGTTCTGTATCCTCTATTGTATGCATTCTATTTGTAAGGCTTTTCTTTGAGATTTCTAATTAAGTTCTTGGCTTTTTCCATTTCATCTTCATTTTAGCCTGAGCACTCCTCAGTGCTTCTATCTCCTTATTGAATTACCAAGGTCTAGGTTGTCTTTTGCCATCCCCATCAGCCATGTATTTGTGTTTTCTCACACAATACTCAGATATTTATTATCCTTAATTTTTATTTTAGTTCTTAATTTCCCTTCACTGTTTCTTTGCTTCTTCTTCAAACTCTTTTAAATGCTTTGAAGTTTATGGTTGTTCTTTAAAATTCTGTGTCCTGGAGTTTATCTAGGTAATTCTCATTGGCAAATATTTCTACAGTGCTGGCAAGTTGGGAGAGAAGAAGCTAGCTTGTTCTTTCATATTGTTGATATTTTTGCTATAAGATCTGTACATGAAGACTTCTTGTGTTCATTCTAAGTGTGAAATGATAGAAGATATTGGGGCTGAAGAGAGGGTGTGCATGTGTGTTGAACCTAGAGGTTTGAAATTGAATCAGGTGGACAAAAAAGACCAGTCTGCTGTTGAGAATGTATCTTTTGATCCAACATGGAGTATGTAGGTAGATCTGTCTGAGTAGAAAGGTTGTATATGGCATAAGAGGGGCTTGTTGTTTGGGAGGGTAGGGTCCTTACAGAGATCAGTTATGGTACAAACACAGATGGCCCTGGATGTGGAACCTGGGTTTCGTGGTACAGAGAAGTGTGACCAGACTAGGCCAGAGCCCTGAATATAATTTCTGGCTGGTTGGGAAGGTTTTTTAAGCAGAAGTTTCTGTGCCCACACTGAAGTCACTCCCAAAGTTAATCAGAGGCTTAATATAAATTATAAATGCTAGGACATTAGCTCAGGCTTGTTACTAGCTAACTCTTACACTTCAATCATATTTCTCCTTACACTTTGCCATTTGGCTCATAGCTTATTAACTCATTTTTATACATTCTGCTTGCTTGGCAGCTGGCTCTGTCTCTGCCCTTTCTCTTTCCAGAATTCTCCTAGTTTGGTGCCCTGCCTATACTTCCTGCCTGGTCACTGACCAATCATGGTTTTATTAATCCAATTCTAGTGACAAATATTTAAAATGTACAAGAGTATTATTCCACAGCATTTCACCCTTTTGTCTAATTAAAAGAACAGTTTCAACCTTAATATAGTAAAATTAGAGAAAATACTTAATTATCTATTTTATTATCTTGGTGAGTCTAAAGTTTTGTATCTAATTTACTTTCTATCATAACTAAGTAAAAATATAATTGTAACTATTTAGTCTTAAACTCCATCAAAAAACTCAGAAGGATAAAATGTAGACCATTCCTGGGCAAATTAGTCCATAGGCAAAGGCAAGGCTTCAGGAAAGCATGATTGCCCAGGTTTTGGTCAACTCAAGAAACCAGGGTTGAATTCAGTCTTCCATAGTGACAGTTGCCAGTGAATTAAATGCAGATAATATGGTGCTGAGGGATCCACTGAAGAGGGAGAAACAAAGAACCCAGGCAGCCCTGCCCTGTCCTTCAGGAGGTCCATGACAAAATAGAGGACTAACTAGTGAAATGTTGCTTGCTCTTGCTGGGGGTTCATAGTATACTTCTTATAATACACAATGAGGCAACATATGCAGAGGGCCACTGGCTGGCAGGGGAACACTGCACAGCAGGAGAGTATAGCAGCCTTCTCTGAGCTTGAACTGAGTTAGAACTGCATCTGAGCCTGATTCACTCTGTACAAGGACAGCATCATGAAAACACCCCTAAAGGCCAAAGGCCAGAAGTATAATGTACAAAGGGGCTGATGGAAGTATTTGTGAAGCTCAGATGGAAAAGGATCCTGTCAGTCAGGAGCCCAGGCATACTGATCACTGCAGCTCAAATGGAAAGTATTCAGGCAGTCGGGAGCTAATGAACACCACAGATCACAGTAAGCTCAGGGTAGCAACTTACAGCCCTGCCTCAGGGAAAGACTCCCCTAATGTTAACAGCTCTGCTCTGGCAGAGGAGGGTCTCCCGGGTGCGTAAAGTTGCTAGAATGACCTTGAAGGTTTTACTTCCCCTCCACCACTGGCTGGTTGCTTTCTGTTGAGGGAATGTAACAACTCTGCCCAACCAAGGAAGGTCTCCTGGGCTGTGAGAGTGTTACAGCTTCGCTTCCTCAGCTGATCTCCGTCCCTGCTCCATTGCTCACATTTCATTCAAGAGATTTATTTGGAGGGAAGTGTCCAGGAGAATGTGGCAGAGGGCAGCAGGGAAAGGGCTTTGAACTCAGGACTTATATAGGGCTTCTTGCGGAGTGGACTTTCTAGGGATGCTTCCAGAGTGGAGATTAGTCAGATTTTATACCTTTTTCTACCCTGATTTGGTTATGGTTTCAAGGCTGAAATGTTTCTTTCACTAGCTCTTTTGGGTTTCGGGGCTCTAATTACAGGGCCAGGGCACACTTTTCCCCTCCACTGGCTCTGATTCTAGGGCCAACGTGTATTTCTTTGATGCTGGTTTCAGAGTCAGGGCACATTTCTTTTTGGTTCTGGGTTCAGGGATAAAGTATTTCTTATACTGGCTCAGATCTTAGATCCAGGATAGGTTTCTTTCACTAGCTCTGAGTCCAGAGCCAGGGTGGGTTTCTTTGGCTGGCCACTTTTCCCACAATTGGGATCCAGCTCAGTCCCAGAGATGAGACTATGAGCCATGTCCCATACATGCCCCAAGCCACCCACTCTGGCTGAGCCTAAAATAACCATCAGCTGCCCCAGGAACATGACCAACATTTGGAACACATTTGTCCAGATGACAGCTTTCAGCCTACCAAGTACAGTGTGGATGTTGCAGACAATTCCTAGGCCCGAACTGATAGCCATAGTTAAATCCAGTCACTGCATAAAGGGTTAAGGATGCTACCCTGAGCAATTCCCATGTAGATCACCATCTGAAAGACAAAGGTCATGGTCCTGAGGATTCTCACTGTTTATTAAAGTGGAGCTCCACGTACTTATAGACACTGGTGAGATGTAGGCGATCGAAGACTGGGATGAAGATGTGAGCAGGGATCAAGTGTCGCAGGAAGTAGGAGCATCCCAGGAACCAATACTGGGTTCCAAATCAGTAGATCTCATGCCCACAGGATGACTATTGCTGATCAGAAGTGGCCAGCAGAGACAGTGCTACAGGAAGGCAGCCCATTCTGTAGCCTGCCAGCAGCAGCTCACAGAAAGTATGATGGCCCATTCCACAGCAAGCATGAGAGAGCCCGACAACAAGAGGAAGCATCACCAGACAAAATACTACATGGTCCATGACAGAGAAGGTAGAAATAACCCTGTTCATGTCTGAGGTTGTGTGGATGGGAGTTGAGGTGCTCTCTCCCATACTCTTCCTCACTGCGCCCCTTTCAGGACTTGGTACTCACTTGACCGAGCAGGTACAGGCAAATGGCTCCAAATGGTTCCTGGCTCAGTCTCATAGCATCCCTCTTCCACCTAGTAACATGGTTGGAGCTGGAGAACAATCCCTGTTTTGAGGCAGAGCTGTCTGGAGAAGGACAGAGAGAGAAGCTCTGATTCTGTAAGCAGCAAAAGCAATAGCCATGACTGCTCTTCCAGTGCCCTTGTTGACAGGCCGCCTCACTCTGAGGAACACTACCTTGCCTTGTGCTGGTGGTTGAGCTACCAAAGTTCCCTCAGTCTGTCTGAAACCAGTATTGTTCTTTTTCCTTTTTCAATTCAGCTTTCCCCTTCTCTCCACATGGGGTGAACCCACCACTTTGTGCTAGTCATATGTTTTATTACTATTGGTTAATTAAAAAGGTGCTTTGGCCTATAGCAGGGCAAGATCGAGCCAGGCAGGAAATCCAAGCAGAGATACAGGAGAAGAAGAACAGAGTTTGGGAGACACCAGTCAGCTGGAAATGCAAGAAGTATTAGAACACATGTAAAGCCATGAGACATGTGGCAAAAATAGATTAATAGAAATAAGTTAATTCAAGTTGTAAGAACTACTTATTAATAAGCCTGAGCAAAAGGCCAGTTTGTAATTAATATAAGCCTCTGAGTGGTTATTAGGGAACAGGAGTGTGGGAGAGTTTCATCTGCTATAAGGTTTGGATAAGGAGCTTCATTGAGACCTTCTGGTATAGAGCCTGGATGTGGAAGATGTAACAGGGCAGAGAAGTTATATTGGGTTCAGAAGGGACATGTGAATGGTGATGGGTGAAGTGCATCCTAGAAGAAGCAAAGAGTGAATTTTCATTCTTTATAAAGCTATTCAGCTTTAGTTATCCTATTGCAATGATGAAAAATAGACTCATGCACTATGCCTTGATAGACTTCATATTAAGTATTTTAATTTGGTTTGGTTTAATCCATACATCAAGAAATCAAAATTCAGTCCACAAGGTGCTGTATTAACAGATAGGATAAGAGCTGGTACCTGGTGCTTCGCAGCCTGTTATGCTGAGAGGCTAGAGAAAATAACACCACAGAGGCAAGGAGAAAGAGCTTTCCAGCCTTAGCCCTTGGGAGAAAAGAAACATTTCAGTGTTTTATGAACTTTCTCTTCCCCCTCATCATTTAAACAACAATAAATGTAGCACATCAATTTATAGTATGATCCTTTTATTACATTATAACCAGGTGCCAAGTAGATAGGGATTTATGAAGAAGTTATGGCAGCGGCAATAATGAGGGCTAATGGGCAGCAGGCAGAACCTGCTAGAAAGGAGCGAAGCCTCAGCAAAGCAGCAAGGATCACAGCCACAATGGTGGAAGGTTCTAGAATGACTGGAGGAAAGAACTCAGGAAGACTAGGACTGGGTACAAGGAAAGTGAGGTGAGTGTCCAGCCCTGATTCTGGAACACTGAGACTATGATCTGAGAAGACTCACCCCAGAACTCAATTTCTCTGTCTCCAAAATCCAAAATGAGTACCACACAGACACCTGCCAGCAATGTGCAGTATGATGGCTCTGCTCACTGGGACATCCCAGGGGCACCTAGGTTACTCTTTCTCTAGTTATTACTGCTTTTAATTATTTTAAAACATAATTTATAATAAATAATTTATTTGTTATTATTACTCTCAAGACTATTTCAAACGTTTACAATTTTCTAATATAATCGTAGGTCTCCTTGCTTGGAGCTACATTTATTCAGAAGTCTAGTGTCGTATCTGTAACTGTGGCTTATAAAAAGCCATATTACAACCACCTGACACATCGTTGGAACCCTGTACATGATAACTAATATCTCATGCATTGACCCACTGACCCTGTAGAGGACCCGAGGCCTGGTCCTATTTGTACACTGCCATTCAATGTGCCAAGAAACTAAAGCAGTCAGTCCTAGCAGCAAAGACCAAGTGTAGGTATATGAAAAGACACGGATCAGCTTGCACACAGAAGGTGATATTCCTGCCAGTGTTTCTGTGAACAAATCAGGGGAGTACCAGCAAAGACCATGAGCTCTGTGGCTAAGCTCCTGGGTGTGAATGAGTCTGTGACACCTGTATATCCTTTAGCAAATGATGTAAGGCTCTCAACTTCCATTTCCTCACGTGTGATAGTAGTGCCCAGAACCTGAGTGCAGTACCTGTAAAATAGGTGTGATGAGGCCACTGGAACCTTGACTGGTACTGTTTAAGCTACTGCACAAATGTGACACAGCTGGTGACCACTAGCTGTCATTTGAATTTTGTTAAAATACCTAAGTGTGGAGATGCACTTTTAGGGACTAACCTTGGATTTGCCTGGGTATGTGGTTCACAAGCCCAGAGCCCTATCTTCATGTAAGGAAGCTCAGGTCATGTTTGGGAAGGCCCTTTTCCGGTTATAGATTTCTAAGATGCCCATAGTTGGGTAAGTGAGGTGAGGCAGATGCAGGCCACCTGACCCTAAGGACCCACATGCTTACCCAAGCTGCCTAAGAGCAATACAATAGCATCTAAGTCTTAGAAATTCAACCTGCAGGAAATAAATTCTCCCAGACCACTCACACAATCTCCATTGCCCAACATGAAGCACTCCCAGCAGCCATAAGGCAGTAATCCTCAAAGTGCAGGCCCCTGGCCAGGAGTAGATTCCTAGGATTTATCCAGATCTGTGGAATAAGAAGTTTGGTAGTAGGTGGTTCTGTGGTATTCAACAGCCCCTGAGAGGGTAGCAAGCTTTGTACTAATTTCTGCCTCGATTTGCTCCACGCTTTCTCTAGGAGCATCAAGACATAGTGTATTTGATAGTATCTTGCCTGTGAAGCCTGCCAGGGTAATGGAAGGCATTGTTGTTCTCAAGAGGTGACAGGTATCAAAAAGCTGGTCATCTGCGTGGAGGTGTCATACAAATATCTAAAGACCAGGATTACAGAACAGAGGTATAAACAACACTGATTTTCCACTTTAACATCACACACCCAAACTCTAGCTCCATAGACTCAGGCTCCGCTCCCAAGTTCTTCAACTTCACTATCCAACCGCATGGCTAATTTTCCCTAGGATAATTCTATTATAGTTTGAGCCTAAGATGCCCCCTCGTTATTATAGTTGAACCAGAGATGCCCCCTTGCTGATACGAATGAGCCCAAGATATTCCAAACAGGTTCCCTTTTGGAGCTTATAGGTTCCAAGATAGTTTGGTACCATGGTACCATGTGTAGTATGGAGTTTCTGGCCTGCTTTAACCTTGTAGTCCAAATGAATCTCTCCTGCCCTCAGCCTGGCCTAGCCTGAGGCTCAGACCTGCAGCCCCACTTGGTTTCAAATAATCACACAAAGTCTTATATTAATTACATGTTGTTCAGCCTATGGCTAAGGCTTACTGCTAGCTACCTCTCATATCTTAACTCATTTCTATTAATCTGTGTCTTGCCACATGGCCTGTGGCTTACCTGAGTTCCTTGACATATTGCTTCTTGAGTGGCTGGATCTCATCTCCCCTAACTCCACTCCCCTTCCTCTTTATCTATGCTAGAATTTTCCACCTGCTTCTAAGATGCCTTGCTATAGAACAAAACAATCCTTTTATTATCTGATGATAATTTACAACATACCGAAAGACATCCCACATCAGTTCCTCTTCCCTAACTGGTGCTGCTACTGAGGATGTGTGAAACCTTAGGGTGTAGGGCTTGGCTGCTGGAAGTATGCCAAGAGATACAGGGACTCTGAAGATGACAGCCTGGACCCTAGTTCCAGTCACTCTCTCTGTTTCCAGAACTACCAGGCAACAGCCAGCTTCTGACATGACTGAGCTTCTCCATCACACCTTCTTTACCATGCTAGACCATGATAGACTAATACCTCTGAGAGGGTGAATGCAGGAGAACACCCCCAAAATCATTCTGCCAGCATTGTCGTCACAGTGGTGTGAAAGTAACCAATACAATACACTTATGTATTACATTTACAATGCATTACATTTATAATACATTTCATACATATGGGTTGCTTTCACAAAAGGCAAGTCTGGGAGAACTGCAGGCTTTAGGCACATTATGATTAGGCTTAACCAATTCAATGGGATCCAGCTCTTGATTCTGTACCCTGTAGGTTGGCATATGGAAGTTTCAAGCTCTGGTACCCCTAACCTCAGCTCACGGAGTGAGAAGGTCCTTCTCAGGCCACTCAAACAAAGGCCCCAAAGTTCAGTTTGTCTGGCTCTGGTTGTTCTAACTTGTATCTTAGCATCATTCTTTAACCAAACATGGCAAGAATGATAGAAAGGGTCAACAGCCTATCTCCAACACAGGTTCCTCCCCTGAGATGCCAAAACATATGGGCAGAAAGTGAGGTGGGACAAATCTCCTTAAAGCAAGACAAGCCCCCCCCCTCAAAAAAAAAAAAGGTGTCAGGGATAGAAGAAGGGGTTGTGAATGGAATCCTAGAGCCTGACCTACATCCCTTCCTGGTATAGGCCTAGGGTTGCTGCATTCCCTCCCCCACCAACAGCTCTCGGGGGACAGCTTGAGAAGAAGCACTATGCAAGCCGCAGATAGGAACGGATGTGTGTGCTGGCCTCTTTGGAAGGTGGCATCAGACAGGAAAAGCAGGGTCTGCTTTTCCTTCTGGCCCTGTCACTGTAATCCAGAAACAAACAGGCTCAGATGCCCTCACAGGGGCTTCCCACAGCCCCACGAGCCCCTAATCTCCTCCTTGGGATTTCCTGCAGCTGTGCTGGGGTGTGTGCCCACGCGCATGTTTTCTCTGGAAAGGTCATGATTCTTCCACAACATTTCCCTAAGCGCAAGACGTGTGAGCTTCTGAGGTTTATGGGATAATTTAGGGAGAGCACACACATAATACTTGTGTGTTTTTATGAGTTTGTGCCTGTTTAAAAATGCAATGGAGTGTGTCTGGTGTTTGAGTACCAGCTACTGCTTGTCCTGTGCACACTATATACCTGCCATTTTTCTCATATATGTGAAAACTGATTTGTTCTCACATCAGCTCTCTGAAGAATCCACTCTTATTAGTTTTATTCTATGGCTAACTAATATAATCATTGAGAGGTCAGGTAGGTTGTTCAAGTCACATAGTAAGTAGTGAAATCAAGACTCCAGTCCAGGAGATCTGGCTCCAAGGCCAAACTCATAATCATTTCATCTGACCTGGGATTGCAAGCATGTCATGACGGAGTCATCAAGGATTCTTCTTCAGATAGGTTAAAAGAGAACGTGTTAATTTGCAAGAAATAATAATATAAGTTTTTTAAAAGGTGGTATGGATTCCTTCAAGCTCCTCTAGGTGGGTAAGCATTGGGGCCCCTGAAGCCTTGGATGGTCAGTGCTGAGCTGAATCACATATGTCTGTCCCCAGTCATCTGCAGAGAGCCCAGGAGCCCTGAGGTGAGGCTTTTCTTCAAGCACACACTAAGTAGAAAAAAGAAAAGGAAGCCTGGTGGTGGTGGTGGATGCATTTAATCCCAGAGCTCAGGAAGAAGAAGCAGGTAGATTTCCATGAGTTCAAGGCCAGCCTAGTTTAGAGTGAGTCCCTGTGACAGCCAGGATTATACACAAAAATGTTTGTCTCAAAAAACCAAAACCAAAACAAAACAAAAAAAAAAAAATGAGGAGGGAGGAGAAAGCCAAAAAGGTGTGGTTCGCACACATCTCTGCTTCTTCTCCGCTAAACGCCCTTTACTCACCAGTGATTGGCTGAGCCCTCAAGGACTAGGAAGAAAGTAAGCATTTCTGCATTTCCTGTTTCTTCAGGTGCAACCCATGGTCACATGAATGCTAACTAATGCAGCTTCTTGATATCACAGGGGAAATGCTCTATGTCACCTGGACCATAAAACCAAATGTGGAATGAGCATGCTGAATTTGTATGGCCTGGGATTTGGTGACAGCTTGTACCTTAGATGAGATTCCAAGTCATAAGCAAACCCACAACAAAAACAGATGAGTTGACCAGGTAATGATTTAAAAAGTTTGGATTCCAAATAACCACTGAGAAAGTAAGAAGAGAATCTGCAAGTGGGAAGTAGTATGCACGCTGATGGAGGAGTGACATGTGGAACACGGGAAGGACACTCGCAACATGGTGATTAAAAGACAATCCAAGCTTCCAAATGGGCAAAGCTTGGATTACCATGTCCCCAAAGCAGATCTGCAGATGGACAATAGACTCATGAAAAGTTGCCACACGAGGTTTTCAGCCATTCGAGGAAGGCAAACAGAAGCACCCCAGTCCTATCAGGGGAGCTGTAACCAGGGAGACAGAGAATAACATGGATGTGGAGAAATAAGAAACCCCATAACCTTCAAGTTAGAAAGAAAAATGGTAAAAACCACTTTAAAAGCCAGCTCGGCAGTTCCCCAAATGTTCAACACAGAGTTATCATATGACCCAGCAGTCCTCACAGGTGCACACTGTGGAGAAACGAAAACACGTGTTCACACTTAAGACTGGAATTCTTTACAGCAGAGCTGCTTAGGAGGAGTGGCTGAACAGAGTATGCAATGTCCACGCAGCAGAATATTATTCCTCAGTAGAAAAGAAAATGGAGTAGCAACATTCACCTCTGCCACCATTGTCCTATTAAATGATAAATACGTAAGAGAGAACAAATTCTGAAATTCATCAGTTCAGAGGGTTCAAAATAGACAAGTCTGTAGAGACTGGAGCAGATCTGTGGTTCAGAGGGAGAGAGAAGAGTATGGAGTGACTTTATGAATAAGAGGTTCCTTTTCTGGGGCAATGAAGATGTCTTATACCTGATGGTAATGGCTTTTGTGCCCCTGTGGATATACTGAAACCAGAGATCTTTAGCTTTAAATGAAGGCATTTATGGTCTGTGAATCATCTCTAAGCTATCTTAATGTGTTCAGAAAACTGTACTTTTAAAAATCGGACAGATGGTAAATCTTCCGAATTTTAACACAATAAAAAATACCTTGAGAAATACATGTAGAACCTTAGTAACCCTTCAAACAACAGAGCATGAAAAGCGAAACCACACCACCATGGCCATGGGAGGCCCTAGCAAGTGCCCCCTTACCCAGCTGGTAAAGGGGAAGATTGCCAGTAGAGCTTTGTGTACTGAGGTTCATATCCTAATAAGGAGTATGGGAAGGATACCATGCCTTCCCCTATGTCCTCTCCCAGGCTGTAACATCTGTCTAGATACAGCAGACTAACTCCAAGTCATGATCATCCTACAGATGCCTCAAATCTGCCAAAGACATACAAAATAAAAACCTAGGCATCTGTCACAGACTACAAGAGTTGTCAGAGGAGAGACAGGTTAGGATCATAGTACTCATCCACCTCAATGGAGAAGCAGTGCTCTTCCGACAATGCAGCTGTTAGTTAACTATAAAGGATCAGTGTGAGTTTCCCAGAGGCCACAATGCCACATGGCTCTGTAAGGTGCTGATGTTCCAGGTGCTGAGCTAAAGACACAGGAATTCGATGTCTGTGTAACTGTACTGTGAGCCCAAGACTACTCCAAAATGAAGCGTTTTTAAGTGAGGGAAAAATAGCTTCATGCAACTTCTTTATTTATTCTTCAGTCATTATTTACTATGCATACAATGTATGTGGCATATACATATATACAATAAATGCATAAACAATCATTTTCCCTGTTAAGGACACATGGAGGTAAGTGGAGCTAAAGCCAGGACCCAATTTTCCCTCAGTTCGTGATTCTTCATTATCCCTGATCTGGATGGACCAGCCTTACAGTGATTACCTGGTTACTGAATTCTTCCTAACTGCCATTTCCTCTTTCCCTTGCTCTTCAAGTGCATCCCTCCAGGAATGCAAATACTCCTGTAAAATTTACCTAAAGGGCATTACAATGTCTATCCCATCGTGTTTCCTATTCTCATGTGTGAGTTTATGTGGCGCATGTGCACACACATGTATAAGGGTGTGAGAATGCATGGAGGCCAAAAGAGAACACATGCTCCACCTTCTTCCTTTGAGACAGGACCTCTCGTTGAACCTGGACCTAATCTGTTGGTTCGTAAACCACCATGATCCTTTTGTCTCGGCACTTTGGAGTCTTGGCTTAGAAGTATGCACTCTGCCATGCCTGGCTTTCCACAAGGATGTTGAGTATTTTAACTGAGATCCTTCTGCTTAGCTAGCAGGCATTCTTATACTCTGAGCCCTCTCCCCGGCCTCTGGGTGTTGATGGTTTGGTTTTATTTTCCTTTTGAATTTTTCCCCATGTAGGGTCTTACACTGTCACCCATCAAACTCACTGAAATCCTCCTGCTCCAGCCTCATTGGTGCTGAGATTAAAGTGAGCCACCATGCCCAGCTATGATATACCTTTTAAAACTAGGACCACAAACTGAAATTGTAGCCCCTCCCGCTATGCAGGCAAGTAGTCTCTTCTCACTCCCTCATACATGTCCATGGTAGGTCTTCTCAATTTTCCCAAATATGGGCCTCCAACTTATCTCTAAATTCCACTGCCAGGAAATATACTACAATGAATTTCCTCTTGATAGTGCTTCATGACAGGCCTCTGTGGGAATGTCCTCGAGGCCTGTACCCAGAGTCAGTCAGCCTGGGCCTTGGGGTTTCAGTATCCAGGTTGGCCAATGACATCATGAGAGGGCAAGAGGAGGATGTTTACCTACACAGTTCTTGGCTCATCATATTCCCTATGCATGGTACTTTGACACATAATCTGGCCTGAATTTGTGAGAGGCTGTGAGGTGATTACAGGAGAGAGCGGCCTGTCCTTGGCTAGGATGAGTGAGCTCTCCCTCTGCACATTGTACAACTTTGTGAAAAGGAATCTGTCCATTTCCTTCTTGCAGCATCCCTTTTGGGCAAATACTGTTATTTTCTTCTCACCAGTGAGAGAATGAAGACCACATGAGCTTTGGATCCCTGCATGGCACTTGTGTTTATATTAAGGGTTAGTTAAAACATAAACAGCACTCAAAACAGCATTAGGAACTCAGTTCTTTCTGAATCCAATCAAAGCATCTCTTGGTGTGCAGATTCTAGAAGGTCAGAAGTTGCCCATGCTAGGAGTGGATTTTCTAGAAACCTCACTTATAATGCTAATTAGTCGGTTGAGGAAAGAAAGCCTTGGGGAACCCATTAATGGTGCTTCTCTGGGGGATAAAGGCTCTGCTGTAGAGCTTATCCACACAGGCAGAAGGAAGCCTTCTGTTTTCCTGCCCTGTAGAATTCTCATTTTTATCTCCAGGTTCCCACCAAGTCACCTTGCTGGGGGGCGGGTGATGAAGAGCAGACTCAATGTCAATACCCCTCTGCATCAGGCCTGGCTGCTCTCTAAGCAATTGCAATGGGGGAATAAAAGTAATACAAAACCAAATCCATGAGCTTCTCTGAGAAGAGGAAAATGTTCAGGCCTGGCCTGGCCTGCCTTCTTGCCCTTAACTCCACTGATCCTTAACATGTGAGACATTAATTTCCCAGTGGTCTCCTGTGTGTCTTCCTGGATAAGCACCCTGTCTCAGCTTGGACACTTTGAAGTATCAGCTTCCCAGCAGAGCACCCCAAAATATATGTGGCCAGATCACACTACTCCCTCCAGCTATAAGTAGCCAGCTCACTGCCCACCCGCCCTTTATGTAGCCAGATCATTGCCCCACAGCTATATGTGACCAGCTCATTACACCCCTCGGCTACATGTGGTCAGCTCACTACACCCCCCAGTTAGATGTGGTCAGCTTACTGTGCACCCCCCAGCTATGTATGACCAGCTAACTGCTCCCTACCTCAGCTATATGGGACCAGCTCTCTAAGGCAGAAGAACAGCCTTTGTCTTTACTGATTTCCTCCAAAAGAGATAAATTATCAGGACAGGTAGGGATCCAGACTCCAGGGTGATTTAAAGAACACTGGGGAGCACTGAGCTAGGAAGGGTTTGTGAAACCCAGCTCCTGCCCTCTCAGGGAACCAGGTAAGAGGTGGTTTATGCCAAGATGTCTGCCAAGTAGGTTGAGGGACTTTCCTCCCATTTTGATTCAGGACACCAGGCTAAGGGAATTTGCTGTTAAAGTATATTTTTCAATCTCCTGAAATAAAACCCTTGGCCACCACTAAAGCCTGTTGTGACCAGTGGTATGGATCCTGGGGAAGGGGCAGGCCACTTTGGGGCTGTTTTCTCCACCATGGAGCTCTGTGATATAGGAACTGAAGCACAGTATCCAGCAATGCCACAGACTCCCCTTGACTTTGCCAAGGGCTTCTGCATCAGCAGCATGAAGGCTCCAGGCCATCTTCAGGGGCTGGAGCAGTCTGCAGAATGGAGGAATAGGAGTTATGATCAGGTATGACCTCTGGTCTCTCCCTGTTTAGGGAAGACATGAGATGGCCCATGCTTCTCATGGGGTCTCTCATAGTTTCCTTTCGAAGTTTCCCACAAAGCACAACTCTTACATCAAAGGAATAAGAGAATATTTATTCTAAGCCAAATATGGGTGAGCCCAGTGCAGGAACAGGGTATGTTCCAACTTAAAAGTGGTGACACAAACTGTATAATCACAGAATAAAATAAAGCCATAAGTCAAGGCATTTACCACATACATTGGTGAGGGCTGGAGGTGGACAGGGAAGTGTGGGGATCTCTGCTGTAGATCTCAGACGCTGTCTGATAGCAATGACTTGGTGACTTTGGACTTGCTGACAGTCATCTAGCTCTCTGATAGATAAAAGAATGTTAGACTCAGAGGTGACTATTGGGGGAGCTAAGGATAGCCCAAAGTCATTTGGCTTTGGGTCTGCAACATCCCAATATTCTACAATGAGGACATCCTATCTGTTACCAGGTTGGTGGTAGAGCCTCCAACACAGCCACCACTCTATCTGGAACTGCATTTGCAGGCCTCTGTCTTAACTGAGATGTTAGATAAAGGTCCCAAAGCCTGCTCCTTCTTACTTAGATCATCTATTTACTCATCATTCCACTTTGTTCCTGTGTGCATAAAAATCTCTGTTCCCTTCCCAGGTGTTCCTGAGTAGCTTGGTAGGCAGTTACTCCACCCCCTTCACCCTTCAGCCAAACTATACATGTATATATTTAGATCATTTAACCTTTCTTCTCATAAGGTTCTAATTTTACATTTTCCAGGGTATTTTGGATTTGGCAGAATAGCCTTCGTCTGTGAAGAGTAGAACCTAATTACCAAAAGCTGAGTGGGAGTGAGCCATCCATCACCCATGACACATCCCTGCCTGTGTTCATTTGAGAACCGTGTGTGTGTGTGTGTGTGTGTGTGTGTGTGTGTGTGTGTGTGTGTGTGTTGGAAGAAAAGTGGGTAAGAAATGTTAGAAAAAATAGGTGGAAAAAAAAGGAAAAGAGAAATGAAGAAAAGAAAAATATCCATTCTGGCATCTATCAGCTCACAATGAAAACACCTCACGTCAAACTCTAGAACTTGGGGGTAAGAGCTTCATTGATCCTGTGACTTGTCCTCTCTCTTCCCTCCTTGCCACCCTTCCAAAAAATTCTTGTTTGAAATTGGATCTCAAACGTCTCAAGCGTGTGAAAGTTATTCGTGTAAAATGCCTCCTAAGGTGAATACCGCCCCTATGGCGAGACCTGCTTGCAGTGAAGGTCCTGTTAGGGAAGTTACCCAATTACCATGTTCCAATGCTTTCTTTAAGAGCAGGGTTTTTTAACAGCCAGATAAGTGCCCACAGAGGCCCAGCCCAGTTGCACAGCGACACCCAGTGGCTATGTTAAGGAATGCCCTACCCCACCCTCGGGAAGGCAACCCCAGACTTAACTGCCTGTGGCAAGGCCTGTTCGCTGTTTTGAGTCCCTTTTTTTAAACAACAACAACAATAATAATAATAAGAATTATTATTTATTTATTTATTTTGTCCTTGGTGCCTCTGTGCTTGTGAAAATGGGCTAGCCCAGGCCAGCCTTTCCTGAGTACTTTTAAATGAGATGTATGTGTCAAAGAGTGCTTTGAGGCTCTGCCTCCGTGGGCTGGCCCTAGTTTTCTCCAAGGACAGAACAGGTCCGACCAGTCATCCAGAGGGCTCCACAAACCTCTGGCCAGTGGATTGGGCTATCTCTTCCTCGAGGGGAAGGTGGTATTTGGCCACTCCTCACTCAGCTGAGCCTGAAGATCCTCCACCAGCCAGCCCTCTACCACTGTAGGCCTTGCAGCAACAGGACCTGGTACACTTCATCCCACAGGGGTCACTGTGAATGCTTGGCAGTGGCTGAGGTTCGGTCCACATCTTCTGGAACTGCCTATAATGTCTAAGCATTTCTCTCTCTCTCTCTCTCTCTCTCTCTCTCACACACACACACACACACACACACACACACACACTCACACACACACACACACACACACACATCATTTTTCTAGGTTAATTTTCCTTTCTTTAGGCTTATTATCCTTACTGTATATAACCAATAAGACATTTCTTTCTGACCAGCTAAGGCTCTGTGGACGTCTGCATGGCGGGCTGGGAAGGATGGGAATGGGCCCTTTCCAGTGGGTCCAATTCAATGAGCACTAGCTCAGAAAGGCTCACTGTACTATAATGAACAGTGAGAAAAGATTCCTAACAACATGGTCACATGCCCCAGAGAGAAATTTGGTCTTCAGGGACAGCCAGGGGCATCACTGGGGTCTACCCTGCTGAATACCTATGGTTTTTGAAGGGCCACTCCTCAAATCTGACACAGAACAGAGACTCATGAAGACACAAATGCCGGTGTGCACCAAGCAATCGTTCTGTCCACAGAATGTCTACTGACATGCTTCTTATTCCTCATGCCTCAGTCTCCCAGTGCCACGAAGTACCACTATCCTTGTGGCTCTGCATAATAGGAAATGAAGAAACAGAGTGGCCTTTTGGTGGAAAATCACTACTTCCTGAGGGGCAGAAGTAGTTTTCCTAACCAGCCTCAGGTGATCTCAGAGGCTGCATATCTTAGAGCCACACTGCAAGGTATTTGATTAGACCCCATTTCTGGGGTTTGTGGTTAGTTGCGTGGTTTGGCAGTGCTAAGCATAGAACCTGGGGTTTCATGTGTATCACAAAAATACTGGGCCACTGAGCCACACACCTGACCTAGTCTGCATAACCACTGATACATACACATTTCGATTATAAATAAGATTCACATACTGTCATGGTGATTTGTAAGGGCATCATTGCTTCTATCCATTGTATAGAAGCTGAAATGCAAGACGGTATACAGTGACCTTTCTTCAAGCACAGTGCTTGAGGCCAGCTGTGTGCCAGACTCTTTCTGTCTGGCTTTAGGACAGAGGGAGATTCCAACCAGCTGGCCTCTCTCTGGGGTTGGAGTGAGATGGTGGGTGTCAACGACCCAGCACCCCCACCCCAGCCATTGGGGGAAATCACACGATGAGTCGGAAGCCTTGTTGAAGCAAGAACTCACTTTATTGCATCAGTCTGGGGCTTATACAGGGTTGTGAGAAGGGGGTGGGAGTCTTGGGATGGGGTAGGTGGGGTGGGGGAAAAGAGCCAACAGTAGTTTACCATGTTAGCAGAGGCTAGGCAGAGGCAGTGCTGAGCCAACCACACCTGGAGCTTTTGGCCAGAGACAGGTGACCAAACTCTAAGAAGGCTTAGGAATTTACACTGGGCCTCAACCCCACAACCTCAGAAGGGTCTAACATCTTGCCCTTCTGTTTTTGTTAAGACATGGCCCCTATCTTAGGTTGTTGATCTTACCTGTCATTGTGTACCATGCATCCAGGGGGTCCTACTCCATGACCTGTCTTAGGTATCTCAGCCCACCTGAGATCTTACCCATCATCAGTCAGATGGAGGCACAAGAGGGGCTTTCATCAGAGGACAACCAGTTATGTGAGGAGCCAGGCTCCTAAGTAGCTAATCTCTAATAGAGTACTTCTCTTTGGTTAATTTTAACTGTCTCTAGCCATTGGTAGATAAACTGTGTGAACTTATTGACCACACGAGGCCCAATGGTAAGGATGAGGATAAGGAAAAGGAAGGGTCCAAGTAGGGGAAGGAAGTAGGGTAAGAGTCCATGCAGGCCCGTCCACAGGGGATTGTCTTGAACATCTCTCTGTCTCTTCTCTAGGTCTTCTTGGAGGTTTTTTTTTTTTTTTTTATCTTATCCTGAACAATCCCCGACTTATTGGCATAAAAACAGTGCTTTTCCTGTAAAAACAAGCAAAGACTCCACCTCCCCTTTTCTGCAGTTAGTAGATCTAACCCTCTCCTATTTTGGAGAACCACCGTGGCTAGAGAGTCTAATTGACTCCGAAGATCAAGAATGGTGTTGGAGAGGGCCTTCACATCAATTAATTGAAGAGATAATTTTCTAAAGAGATGTGAGGACAGGCCAATTCCTGTGGCCCCTGTGGCAACACCTGTGGTGATCCCCAGTCCCATGAGGAGTGGTATTATTTGAATAGCTCTTTTGGATCTTCCTCCTATATAGTCAAAGGAGGGCACAGGGACAGCCTCGTCCCCAGGGATGATGACTACATCAGGGACCAGAATGGCAGAAGTACAAAGGCCTGTCCACCTCTTAGGAAGAAAGCCATAGGCCTTTCCTCCTCCACAAACAAGGACTGTTTCAGAGGGCAGGCAATATTGACTGGGTGGAACAGTTATATTTTGATCACAAAAGGAAAGAGGGACACGGCCCACATCTATACTGCTATTATTAGGGAAGGTGGAGCCCACACACAAGAGTTACAGGGTAGTGTGCGGAAGAGCTGAGTAGCAATGTGAAGTGTGAGGGAGCAATTTTGTGAATTAATAGAGGCCTTGCTAGGAAGTGTAACATTATCAGGTAGAGCTAATGGCCTAGGGGGTCCCGAATGGAGACAAAGCCAGCAGTTCTCCGAAAGGGAGGGGTTAGTCTGAGCATGGAAAAAATTGTATCAAGAAGGGACTCTGTTTGGGGGTCAAGTGAGAGATCACCCCAATTTTCAGGGAGGGCAATAGGATGGTAATTGAGCTCTGGAAATTGTGATGTGACAAGCTTTTCTATTTGGTGTTGGACCAGTAGGTCTGGAGCCTTGTCTTGGACCCCTCCACCATCAGAATAACCTATAGGAGCCTGGAGATTCCAGCAGACAAACTGTCCAGGGGTACCCCAGCAGGGCTGAGAGCCCCACTGTGTGCCCTCCAAGGCAGAGCCAAAGGTCCCTCTGTAGCTAACACTGTTCCTAGTGGCAACCCAAAAGGTTTTGTTATCGGACCCATGATTACATTGGGTAATCATAGCAGGCAGTATGCATGGTCTGATAATATGAGGTGCAGGGTCTTGGTTTGCCATTTACTGTGGGAATGTCTTGGTTTATTTATACATACCCTCTTGTTGGATCAGGAACCCATGGGATCGATAATGTTAAATGCCACTTTGTTACCACAATCTGATTGAATGATGAGCTCTCCCCCACCTTATGCATGAGACTGAGGATATTCCCCCACCACAGTCACATTAGGTTTTAATTGTGGAACTACAAAAGAGTGCACATTTGTGCAGCTGAATAGTAGGCTGAGTACATAGTCTGATAAAAGGCAGTGTAAGGGTAAGGCCCTGGCTTGTCATCCACTAGGGGAATATATATATTATATATAATTTATATTTATTAACCCCACGGCCTCAGAAGGGCCCAACGAGATGTGGATGCTGAGTGCCACAGACACTCTGAGACAGCAGAGACCCTGTACCAGGAAATGCACCCACCCTGTGTGGCAGCAGTCATAGGCTGGTACCTTTACCTCCACAGCACATACCCAGACCCATGTTCCCTGGCCTTGCAGAATCAGCCTGGACACTCAAGGGGGCTGTCCCCTCTCTTACACTTCCTCTTGCTCATTGTACAGGGGGCATGGATATCACAGGAAATAATTCAGTGACATAATTTACACAGGGCTCAGGGCAGCCAGGCCAAAGAGACATGAAGGATGATTCCACCCATGGAGGGTGTACCTCGTGAGTTCAAGAGTGACATGGCAAAGTGACCCTGACCATGGAGCCAGCCCGACTGCCTTGTCATTCACTATCTACCAATATGGTAGTTTTAATGAGATGTTCCTCATAAGTCCCTAGTTGGTGATTATCTGGAAGGATTAGAAGGTATGGCCTTGCTGGGGGAAATATGTCATTTTGAAACCTTGAGCTTTCAAAAGTCACATGCCATTCCAAGTTGGCTCTGCCTTCTGCTTGTGCTTCAAGAAGTGTGTTCTTAGCTGATGTTCATGCCACCAGGTATCGATTACTTCAGTGCCAACACCATGGACCCTAAGCCCTGAAGCCCAAATAAGTTTCTTCTTTAGTTGCTTTGGTCATTGTGTCTCCACAGTAATAGAAGAATAACTAATAGACCTACACATGGTGTTTGCCCATGTGGATCTGTGTCACAGTTCCATCCTGATAGGGTCTTTTCAAACAGCCCTTGCCTCTCCCCACCAGTACTGCCATGTATCCTTGTGACAGATGCCACAGTATTCCTAGAGCACAGGTCAGATCTCATTTGCTGCTCCAAAGTACCCAGCACTCTTGACATTTGCAAAATCAAGGCCTCAGTCCTAGATGCAATGCGTCTCCAGCTTTCATGCCTTCCTTTTCAGGGCCCCCCAAGGTGCTTATGCTCCAGCCAAAGCCTGTACAGCTTGCCTGTGGTATTTGTGTGTTCTCTTCCACCTAAAGGGCTGTCATACTGCACAACTCTCCTAGACTACCACCTCTAAAGCTGCTCAAAGCAAAATCTGCACAACTAGCCCTGGCCAGCCAGGTCACATATCACAGTATGTCTGCCCTAGTTGAAAGCAGGATTTTTCAACAGCAACACTATTGTCTTTTTTTTATTTTAAGTCAAAAACGCTTTGTAGTAGGAGAACAGCCCTACTCATTGCAGAGTATTTAGCCATGCCTACGAGAGTGTGTCTACTCAGTCATAACAGACAAAGATGTCTCTGACATTTCGTCACCCCTGATTGGGAACCACTGAACTCATTTGAGGCTTCCCCTCCAAAGCCAGTCACTTCACAGTAGGAAGAAGGAACTTGTTAGCCAAGTACCCTGGCCCCCCCATCAAGATGCTGAGCCTTCTACTTTAAATATATTCTCTCTCCCTACAGAAGGTAGTCACATCAGGTCGTACTTTGTAACTGTGTGTCTCCCAAGGAGGAACATAAAACAGAAACCTAAGAAACCTCAGCTAGTGACTGGGAGCCTTGCATGCATGGCAGCAAAGCAGGTTCCAGACATGCCTTGTGACAGCAGGAGTCTCAGTCACCTCAGACAACAACAGGCCCTTGGGGACCTAATACTTCATCCACAACATAATGTCCATGCTCACTTAGAGAAGCAAATCCATCCAGGTTTAGTTCATTATTCTAAGCTTGTGGAGAAGTTATAGAGTTTGGTGAAATCATGCAATAAAATATTGTTAAGCACTCTGGCTTGTCAAAACAGGGGGTGCATTTAAGTTGAAAGTCAGAGGCTTTCTAAAGCAAGGCAAGAGCTCAGCGGGTGGATGGGGCAGCTGGCATCCATTTAGGGGAGGTCCAGAGGACCTTCGAGTCTGTGATGTAAATGAAGAACAGAGGCCCCAACAATTTAACTGTCATCCTTGGAAGTACTCTGACTGGCATGGCCACAGGCCCAAGCCTCCACTCCATCTGGGCAACTCCTAGCCTGTGCTGGAAGATGAAAGGACCAGGTCAGGTCCCTGCAGGCAGACATTATCCTACCAGTGGGCAAGGATGGGGGCTGACATCGAGCTGGCAGGGGAGGAGCAAAGTGGGCCACTGTGACTTCTGCCCATCTCTGGCTACAGGGTGATTTGAATGCCACTCCATTGCTCTGGGCTTTGAGACTGCAGAAGCCACCTATTGCTTTCTGTGTCTTTTTCTCAGGGCCCCTTCTCTCCATCTGCAGACATGCCCCAGATCCTCTCTGTGTGGACCTGCACTAGCATCTCTGTTCCTGTGTGTGTGTGTGTATGTGTGTGTGTGTGTGTGTGTGTGTGTGTGTTTGTGTGTGTGTCTCCAACTCTTTCTCTTCTCTCTCTCTCCAAGGTTACCAATCTAATATGGACCAGTTCCTTCAACAGTCCCAAAGGATAAAACCTCAATTTCAGTTATACATAACATCCTGCTGACATTGTGAGCTGAATAGCTCTTTCTTGGGAGCTCTCAACTCCTCCTGACTCAGGGGACAAAGCACCCTAACTGTCCCCTGGAGCCTTAGGTTGCTCATCAAGTCTCTGTTCTGGGAAAAGGACAGAGTGTGGGTACCCTCCTAAACCTGAGGTGATAGGCTGGAAATCCTAACAGCCCAGCAGAGGTGTTGATGGGACAATCCAGGGAGATCACAGGAGATATTAACCGCAGCTGCAGGGTTGGGGGTCTAGGATCTTTATGGTTCTCTGAATTTAAAATCCAAGTCTTAGGAGAATAACATTGGCAAAGTCACCCATTTGGGAAGGAACCTGAGATTGGACTCTGCATAGCAAATATGCCTTTTCTCCTTTCATTTCAGAAGAAAACAATTTCTTATATTCATTACACACATATCTCACCCTGATCTCTCTGCTGGCCTCTATTCATGTACCACTTTGTTTCAAATCCATAATCCCATGAAGCAAGCACTATGTTACCACCTCCTAGTGAGCAGATAAAAAAAATAAAAGCCAGGGAGGTTAATTCACCTGCCCAAGGTCACACCATCACTTAAGCAGTGGAGCCAGGGTGATGGGCTGTGAGCAAATTAATAGATTCCAACTGGCATCCCTAAATTTATATTTCCGCCTCCACCGAGGTCCCTACCACTGCAAGTAATCCTGAAAATTCGTCATGAAGCTTTCAAAACAATTTATGCAAACAAACCTCAAGTGGGTTATTTGTATTGGCAGCCCATTTCACTTAACCACCCACAACAAGGAACAGATGGCCCGGGCGAGTGCTGGAATCGCCCGCAAAGAAAACAGGCAAGGCAGAGGCATGCAGGCCGCCCTTGGGACTGCGACTTGCACGACTACAGGCTTGTTCATATTTGTGTCTTTGATTCCGTTTGTTTTCTTATATATATACTTGTGAAACCGACCAGACATTTCATGGCACAAGTTTGTTTAAAGACTCGTTGGCAGCCATATTGGGAAGTCAGAGCCTCGTGTTTCTTCCTGCTGGAAGTAGAATGAAGCTGTAGATGCTGGATCGGGGTTGGTGAAAACTAGAAGACAAAGGTTTGGAGAGCATGATTTACCTGCCTAATTTTGTTCCATCTTGGTTTCTACTGGACAAGTCTAAACTGGAAAGCTGATTCTGGGTTTGGCTAGCAGACTGAAGGCAGAGGGTGGCTGTAAACAGCACCCACACTGAGGATTATTTAACTGCTAATGTTTTTGGAGGCTGAACCTTTAAGAGGTCCTGAGGCTACACCCGTCCCCTGTCACCACCACCCCCCAATAGTATGAGTACCTTAAAAGAGGTAGAGAAGCTGCACTTGCTCTCTGGAATGATACCCTCCCAGATGTATGTTCCATGCAGGCAAAGCCTCTCCAGATGCTATGTCAGACCAGAGAACACAATCTCCAGAAGTGTGAGCCTCTGATCTTCATGAAGTCTTTAATGTGGGATATTTGGTTATGGCCACAAAAATGGACAAATACAGTATGTCACTGATGCTCTATCCTGACTTCCCATCCTTTAGATCTGGACAAACTTGGGCTTCAACTTCCCTCATACTAGACAACAGAGACCCTCACCAGTGTTCTGGGGGCATTGCCCTGGATTCTTGGAGTCTCTACTGGTGGGTTTTTGTTGTTGTTGTTGTTTGTTTGTTTGTTTTTTCTTTTAGTCTAGCCCCTACTTGAAACACCAAAATACTGTGGATTGTTTTTGCTCTTTTGGGGAACCCACCACCCAGCTCCCAATAAATCACACATGGAAGCTTATTCTTAGTTATAAATGCCTGGCCTTAGCTTGGCTTGTTGCTAGCTAGCTTTTCTTAACTTTAAATTATCTCATCTACCTTTTGTTCTTGGGTTTTTACCATTCTCTTACTTCTGTTTATCTTGCTTTCACTCTTGCTTTGTGGCTTCTTGGCTGGGTGACTAGGTGGCTGGGTGGCTGGGTGGCTGGCTAGGTAACTGGCCCCAGCATTCTCTTCTCCTTATTCTCTTGCTCCTTCATTTCTTCCCCCAGATTTTTCCTTCTATTTATTCTTTCTGCCTGCCAGCCCTGCCTATCATTTCTTCTGTCTCACTACTGGCCATTCAACTCTCTATTAGGCCAAACAGGTGTTTTAAACAGGCAAAGTAACACAGCTTCACAGAGTTAAACAAATGAAACATAAAAGATGTAATACATCTTTGTGTCTTTAGAGCAAATGTTCCACAGCATAAAGAAAAATAATACATCTTAAAATAATATTCTACGACACTCTGTAAGAAACCTAAGGCCACCATGCTTGGAAGAAGTCTATTTACATGAAGCCCCATGTGAGTGTTGTTTTCAGGACACAGCATCAGACATCAGATATACTCGATGTCCCCTCCCTCAGCTACAAGTCACTCTTACTCATGAAGCCTTCTGAGAGGCATCCCAGAGCAAGATGCTAATCCTGCTAATCATATTATCCCTATGCATTACCAATACCTGACCTTCAAATGCCATAGACGGAAAGCACTGGTGGCTTTGAGTGCTGATTTGGGTAATAATTTGTGGCAATGACAGATAGCTAAAACAAGAAAGAAAAATAAAGTTTATATACATTCAGAGTTAATTAAAAATACATATTGATGCCAGATGGTGGTGGTACAAACTTTTAATCCCAGCACTTGGGAGGCAGAGGCAAGTAGATTTCTGTGAGCTCAAGGCCAGCCTAGTCTACAGAGTGTTCCAGGACAGCCAGGGCTGTTACATAGAGAAACTCTATTTCAAACCACCCCCCAAATAATAATAATCATCATTAATAATAATACATACTGGCATGCATCAGAAAGTGTAATCAATGAGGAGCTGAAATGAGTGAGGACACATGCCCTACTCAGATCAAGAGAGATGATTTCAGGAAGCATATTAAGTGCAGCTTTGGCTTGTTAGCAGAGGATTTAAAGGGGGAAACCAGGGACTAGGGACTCACTTGCCATACTAACCATAACTCTCTAGTTCTCAACAAAAAGAACAAGTGGAGGGAGGGTCACTGACTGGGAGGTGGACCTATCAGCCCCTGTTTCCTTGACACCTGACTCTTTCTCGAGGCCCCATCAAATGGTGTCTTCCATCTCAGGAGAAAGAAGTAAAGAGGAAAACAGATTTTCTAGTCAGGGAACTGGGTACCCCAAATCTTTAAAAAGGATGTGTTAAGCCAGAAATATATTTACTGACTCCTGGGTTCTGATGAACTATTCCAGTCTGCAGGAATGAAAAGGAAGTCTTCAGTCCCTGAACATGAGTGAAGGACCTGAACATGGCTGTCCCACCATAGCCAAGACAGAATTCTGTAGCTGAGGAAAGTCATGTTTCTATTGTCACAGGAGCAAGACCTTAGCTGGAGGGGACACATGGCCTTTCTGGCCTCCTATAGTCATAAGACAGGATGTTGTAGCCCTCTGAGATGATGGACAGAGACAGCAGTGACCAGGGAGACATAGCAGAGGCCAGGTGGCCATGAGAATGACAGTAGATGTAGCTGACTGAAAGTGGTCCCTCTGGTCCCCCTGGTCTTCTGCTGGAACTCACTTAATCCTAGATCAAAGAGGCTCAGCTGAATGGGAATGGTGCTTGGAATGGAGCAAGGTACTGAAAGCTACTGTACTGGCTGCTGTGGCGGAGCCCGACCCATGCCAAGGAGGTTCAGAAATGGCTGGTACCTCATTCAGCAACCTTTTTGTGTTTTAACACACATCCTTCTCACCATGTCTATAACATGGTCCTAGATCTTCTTGCAGAAATGGAAAACAAGGCTCAGAAAAGCCCAGAAATTCCCCTTCATCCTTTGGCACCTGAGCTCTGAGTAAGCTGGCAGGGATGTCAAAGCCAGGACTGGCTGACATCAGAGAATGTGTTTCAAGTCTGTGCTCCACAAAGCCTCTTGTAAGCGCCTGCCATCCATTCTGGGATTAGCTACCACTGGATCCCCCAAGTCAGTCTTGAAACACAAGTTCTAGAGTAATGCTCGATGGTAGGAGAGACCCAGGGATTTGGAACATCATCACATGGTTTCAAAAAGGCAGCATCCCCTCAAACTGTGTCTAAAACTGCAGGTTCCTTACTTGGGGACAGCCATTGAACTGGTTTCTCTGGACTGTTAGCAGCTATGTGACAGGGGAAGGAAATGCAAGCTGCATATTGACACTCAAAATTTTTTCCAGAAGTAATGTGCTATTTCTGATCATAGCCCATTGGCCAGAGCAAGTCAAAGGTTACTTGTAGCAGCCTTTCCTGGACCAAAAGCCCCCAAATTATGACATAGAAATTTATTATTAATTATGAATGCTGGGCCTTAGCTTAGGTTTGTTTCTAGCTAGCCTCTTTTTGCCCGGAACTGGAACTACAGACAGCTGCCAGCTGCCATGTGGGTGCTGGGAATCGAACCCCGGGTCCTCTGGAAGAGCAGATGGTGCTCTTAACCGCTGAGCCATCTCTCCAGCCCCCTAGCTAGCCTCTTTTTAAGTTAACCCATTTCTACTCATCTATGTGCAGCCCTGAGGCTCATCTACCTCATGTATGTACTCTCTCCATTGTGCCTCCCTGCTTCCTGTGTCTGGTGAGCAGGGGAGAGCGGCCCCTGGTGGACTGGCTGGCTCCCTTTTTTCTCTACCCACCCGCCCCTACCTATCCTTCCTCTGCCCAGCTCCTGGCCATTCAACATTTATTAGACCAAAGTGAAACAGCAACATATCTTTACAGAGTTGAACAAATGCAGCATAAACAAAAGCACCACATCTTCACACGGTTAAACAATTATTCTGTAACACAAACAAAGTAACACATCTTGGTTAAACAACAAATACTCTTTTCCACAACCTATCCAAGCTTAGTGCCTAGATGACAAGGAACGTGAACATAATGTTGACATTGCTGATGGGCACACCTGTTCCAGTTCCATTTGTCCTAAGTTATGTCCTAATCAATGAAGAAAAGAGGCCTGAGTGGCCTCTGAGGCAGTCAGCAATCTAAGTATTCAACCAATCCTCTGGCCTCTGCTAGGATTTCTGTCTGACAATCAACCCATCTCTGTGGTGAACATTCATCATGTGTGAGAGCCACAGAGGTAGGTAGATTACTTATGAAGCTCTAGTGATATTGAAGAGTCTTTGAGGTCTTAAAGGGAAATGGTAATTCACCCTTATTACATTATACCTGCTCTAAAACGGAGGGTGCAAAAGACGCACCCGAGTAGTATTGAGCTGTGATTTAGTCATCTTTCCACAAGCAATTTTCTGATCTTTAACACCTTTATCCATCTGCTAATCTATCCATCTATCTACCCATACTCCATCTACCATCCATACACTCATACATATACATATATATGTATATATACATATGTATATATAGTCATCCATCTGCTTATATATCAATCCATTCATTTATCATCCATCTATCCATCATCTCTTCATCTCTCTACCTACACAGCCATCCATTTGTCTAATATTTTTTTAATTTTACATACCAACCATTGTTTCTCCTCCCTCCTATTCTCCTGTTCCCTCCCCACCTTCACCTCCTTTCTGCCCCTACCCTCTACTCCTCAGAAAGGGTAACAGCTATCCATTTATATGTACAACCATTTACCTTTTCCTTCAACACCAAGCAAATGTGGACCTGGTTCCTCCATCTTATTCTAATGTGAGAAAGACAAGCATCTTTAGCCTGACTCTCCGGAAGACAGGTATCTCAACTTTTAGGGGTCAGCTTTTGACCCCAAAGATTGATTTTTTGACCAACAAGACTTGAGTATACCCACCTATTCATTTCTTTCTCTGGTTTTCTTGTTTCAATTTAATTTATCTGTCATTACTATCATATCTATCACATATATCTGCTACAGCACATATATGGAAGAGAAAGGCAGCTCTGGGCACTAGTCTTTCCCTTGCTGAGGCAAGGTCTCCTGTCCCTCACTGCTATATACTCAAGGCTCCTGGCCCTGGGTCTTCTTTCTGATTCTCCTGTCTCTGCTTTGTATTTTACTATGTGAGTGCTGGAATTAAATATTTTGGCCACTGTATCCAGGTTTTTGTGGGTTTCAGGGCTAGAACTGAAGTCAGGCCTGAGTGGCAGGTACTTTTATTTCACTGGCTGACACTCCAGCCTCTCATTTCACTTTGAGGAACCTCTGCTAAGAAGTCAGAGGCACTGGACAGAAATACCTTGCTTCACACATGAAGGAGCAAGCCCCTGAGTTTGCCTGGACCTACAGGGTTTTTAGCATAAGTGGAAGATAAGCTTCTGCTGTGATGAACTATTGAGGTCTTGCAGACATCACCCAGTCAGACTATCACCTATAGAACAGGCAGAGCATGGAGTAGAGTTCCCAGAGATATGGAAAGTGAGCTAAATTCTTCAAGGTAAGTAGGCACTGACTCTCCAGGGAAAGGTAAGCCTGTGAGATGACCAGTACCTCCCCTTTCTTCCCCAGCATCTGGCAACCCAGAGCAGAGAAATCTGCCTTGATGAGAGTCCAGCACTGTCCTTGGGAAGGAAGAGGGGCACATGGCTATATTGAATGAAACCATGACTTCTCTGAGTTTTATGTAAATAAACCATCTCTTTGGAAATAGTTAGAATGCTCCTCCACAGGCTATGGATTAGTGTACCTGGGTCATCAAGACAGTATTAATGTAAGAAGACATGTGCCAGCAGATCACATGAAGACAGCAGAGGGAGCATTGTGTGCTGCTGAGGGACAGAAGCTAATTTGAAAAGACCACGAGCAATGTGATACAGCTTTAGGACATTCTAGAAAAGTCAAAACTGTTCAGGAGAAGGCTCTCAGGGGTTGCCTAGGCTGGGATGAGAGGGCACAGATGGGAAAAAATGCAGGGCTTGTATCTATCTCTTTCTCTCTCTTATTTTCTTAAGGTATATTTTACTGTTTTTTACCTGCATGTATAACTATGTGCCATGTGCACGTCTGGTATCCATAGAGGTCAGAGAAGGCTTTGGATCCTCAGGAGTAGGAGTTATAGACAGTTGTAAGCCACCATGTGAGTTCTTAGAATTGACCCGAATCATCTGCAAGGACATTCATTGCTCTTAACCACTGAATCATCTCTCCAGTCTCAACAGGCCATCTTTATAATACTTTGAAAATGGGATACCCATGACGCCTCACTGCAAGCCATCACTGTAATAAATGGGCCCTTGGGAAGAGATGGTGACTGTGAGGGGGGATCATGAGTGTGAGGAGCATAGGGACTTCTTGTCAACTCTGCTAGAGCCTAAAAGTGCTCTAGAAAAGTCAGGCATCATCCGTCAGCTGAGCCTCTTCTGCTGGCCTTATGGAGAGTAGAGTGTAGTGAGACAGGAGCGAAAGCTACAGGTCTGATGGCTGACCACATTATAAAGCCCTATCAACATCAATGAAAAGAGATGGAAAAGCAGCTCTTAGTGGCTGTGGCCCTGGGTCTTCCCTCTGAGCTCTTCTTCCACTATAGAATATTGGTAGTCCTGATTATCTGACCCCCTGGATATCAAACGCTCTAGAATGCCACATCCAGGTCAGCTCATCACCAAGGTTCTGTTCTCAGCCTAGGCCTGGAATCCTGGAATCGTGGACACAAAGCCCTCAGGCTTGCTCTGAAGTAGATGATGTGACTGATATGTGGACTGTGACATCAGGCTCTAATTGCAGTTGGCAAGATGCAAGTTAGACCATGGGTAACCTTTTCTAACACCGAGGGTTATATTGTAGGACAAAAGCATCCTGCCCAAAATTGGAGATGACAGTACAATTTATCATCTAAATTAGAACATTTTTGTTGGAGATAAAGGCCAAAGTAAGTGGGACAACAGAAAGACAATGTGCAGGACTGCCCCTCACCCCCACCCCAGCAATTGTGAGGACAGTTTTCTTGGAGGGGCACAGGACCAAAATCACTTCTGCTAATGAGCCCCTGAGCTTCCTGGCTGACCAGCCCTGTTTCCATCCATCACTATACAGGTTCTGCTCTCTCTCTAGCCTGGCCATTTCGACAATACCAGGACCAAAACCCCTCTCTCACACCTCACTCTAAGAAAACCCCAGCACAGGCAACTGAACAGTTTTGCTCCCTACTGTGAAGTTAATTTTATGTGCAATTCCACTGATGCCCTGGCAACTGGTTAAACTAATCTGGATTTGGATTATTTTGTGTGAGGGCAAGAGAAGAATCTGCAAAAATAGGAAGGCAGACTGCCCGCCTGCCCTGAGGTGGTCAGCCTCATCCAGTCAGATGCAGGTCTGAATAGAACAAAAGGCCAAGTCCCCAAGGACCTGCAGGGCGCCCTCTTCTCTCCCACACTAAGTCTCTGACTTTGCCATGGCTTGTTGCAGCTCAGCCTTTATCTCTCCAGGAGAGCCACAAAATACCCAGTCTCTCACCAGTGACCTCAGCTTACAGGGAGCTGTGACCCAGGAGGACACTCCACAGTGGTGTACTCACTCAGGACCAGCCTGCAGGTTGGCTCACCTCCTTCTGATACTAGAATGATTTATGAGACATTTATATCTATAGTTGGTAGAAGACCCTAGGTCGCTGTCCCTGTTCACTTTGACTGTCTACTGAGAACAACCTGTAGTCATCTGGAAAGAATCTTAGTGAGGAATTGTGTAGATCAGGTTGACCCATAGGTATGTCTGTGGGGGTTTGTCTTGACTTATTGAATAAAAGATGCAGTCAGATGGCCATTCCTATGTAGGTGAGGGGGCTGAGGAGTAGGGTGAAGTTCTGTAACCAAAATGAACTGGAATGGTGGGAGGAAGCTGGGGAGGAAACGTGTTCTGCGGTGATTGATAAGGGCCCACTACAGGGTCTCATCAACCCCTGATGAGACAGATTGGCAGACAGAAGACAGATTGCCTTCAACTTTTCTACCCAACTCCTGCTTCTAATCTCCAAACCTTGTCTTTTGTACTAGGCCAAGGTTGATCTGACAGGCACCTTAGGAACTTGATTTACCAGCAGGACACTATGGAAGTGTCACTCCAAAATCTGTCTGCTCCAGTCTGTAATTCATAAACAGGAGTAATGTCTTCAGTGTGTAAAGTATTACATGCACAAATCCCTAAGTCTGTTAAGTGGTTTTGTTAAAAGATTATTTTTAGTTATGTGTATGTGTGTGTGGTTGTGTGAGTTTATGTGCAGCACACGGGTGCAGATGCTCTCAGAGGCCAGAGGGCATTGGATGCCCTGGAGTTGGAAATAGGTAGTTATGAACCCCCTGATGTGGGTGCTGGAAACTGAATCCAGGTCCTCTGCAAGAGCAATAAGTGTTCTTAACCCTTGAACCAGTTCCCTAGCCCCTGTTTCCTTGCATTTTTTAAATGCTATCTTTAAATCAACTTTCCACAGCCACTGTATCTTTCAAGGGCATGAAAAGACTCATGTGTGAAAAGAAAGTAAGGCATGTGAAGGCAGAAGGTAAGGGCCACGGAAATCCTCTGGAAGTGAACTGTTCTTTGGAGTCAGGGCTGCTTCTGTCCAAGACCTGAGACCCTGCCTGCAGCAGGAGAAAAACAAAACCATTCTGCTTTGTCTCAAGAGCGTCCGTGCGTGCATGCGTGCGTGGGTGGGTGCATGCGTGCGTATGCGTGTGCGTGCGTGCGTGCGTGCGTGCGTGCGTGCGTGCGTGCGTGCGTGCGTGCGTGTGTGTGTGTGTGTGTGTGTGTGTGTGTGTGTGGAGAAGCAGAGGGGCAGAGGGTTGTACTGAGGATCAAACCCAGACTGTCCCGTGTCAGTAAAAGTTCTATATCACCTGCTCATTTTTTTTTTCTCTTCTGGTTGTTGTTGCTGGGTTGTTTTTGTTGGGGGGAGCTCTGTTTATTTTTTTTAACTGTGTCTTTCTAAGTTGCTCACACAGTTCTTGATCATTTTTCTCCACAGTAGAAATTACAGGCTGTGACCTCTCAAGCTTTATTCTATTGTAGTAAATTAAACACACACACACACACACACACACACACACACACACACAAAGAAGGCCAAACAGACAGATCTGTCTTGAAACTCACTACCCAAGAGTTAGGGCTTCTGCTGGATCTTATGCACTGAATCCCGAAGGAAGGCAGGTTATGGAGCTTTTGAAGGGAGTTTTACATAATTAAGCCAAAGTGCCCAGGCCCCACCCTGGCTTCTCTGGAACCTGAGGATGTTTTGCCAAGTGGCCTGGATGAAGTCGCTGAGCACAGGGGCTAACTCGTGACTTGCATATCTTCTTAATATGCTAATTTTTGTTTTGGTTTCTGAACAAAACGGGTCTTTTCAAGAAAAATTTAACAGATTTGAAACCAGAAACCCTGTCCTCCCTGGGGGCGTTGAAGGACTGCAAACTGAAAGCTTCCCATGTATGGAGACTATTACTGATTTCCTTCCCCAAACAAGAGAAGTGTCGCAGGGCTGTAACACTGAGAAGCCAGCCAGCAACTGTTTGCTTTCCGCCCACTCATTAACCACGGTGTGGGTCCAATAACTGCTCTAATTTCCTATTTTAAATGTTTTTCTTTCCCTCCGCTTTTCAAAAATGTCTTCTCATGTGGTGCATTTCCATCGCATATTCAGCCACTTAGGCTGCGAGGCTGGTCGCTGTCACACACAATAAAAAGAGACAGAAACCGCCACGAATTACAGTAGCATTAGTGTTGAAAATGGAAATTTAATTTCCAGAAATGAAGCCCGGCAATAAAAGCTCCCTTTGTTGCTGCTCAGATTCAGAAATGAATGGGGTCTGAAAGAGAGCTAACGGCAATTAAAACCATCTCAAAGAGGTATTTGTTATGTGGTATAGCAGATGCCTTGGAAGGGTGTTTGGGACACTGGGGCCCTCAATAAATGTTTTTGATGATAACAAAGATAATTGTAATGCCTTACATGTGTGTAGGGCTTTGGGTGCACAAAACCTCTTCCTTTGGGGTGCATTTAGATTCTCCCAGGAAGCTTGGGAGAAAAGCAACACAGTTGCAGAAACTGAGGCTCCAAGGGATATGTGTTGGGGGTGATCTCCTCAAGGGACCTGGCCTGAGCAGGGCTGGCTGGCAGACAAGCCTCTCACTTCAGATGAACTTCAGCCAATGGAAAGGCCTGGTGCTTCCCAGGTAGCACATTCATGGTCACATGATAGGAGCGGATGTCAGAGTGCTAGGCCTGGCCAGTGTCTCCTGCTTTTGCTGCCCTCCCCTCTCTGACAGCAGTGATCTGTTTTCTGGGTGACTCAAGAGGAAAAGAGGGTGTTCTCAGCTCTCAGCTCTCAAAATGGATGCTAACCCAAAACAAGGCAAAAGTTTGAAAGAAATAGTTCCTAGACTTGAGGTTGAGAATGGAATACCAAAAGTCACATCTCTGAATTACAAGAATGAAATGCTGAAGAGTGAAGATCAGCCCACCTTCCCATGACCCCATCCCAGTCAACACTCTGTAAACACAAGCTTGGGGTTGGCACAGGCTGTAATCCCAGCACTTAAGGGGCCAAGGATAAGATGCCCACACCAGCCTGGGCTACAAAGAGAGGAGTTAATTAAATGAATGGCTAAGTAATAATGAATTTAAAAACAGATTCTGAGAAAACCACCTATGAGAATAAATGAAAAAATCTTAATATAGAGCCTCTGAGCAGAATACCTTAACTGTAACCTGCTGTCTTAATTGCTTCTCTACTGCCCAGACAAAACACCACCACCAAAGCAACTTAGAAAAAGACTTTTTTGTGGGCTCACTTGCAGTTTTAGAGGGTGAGTCCATGATTACCATGGCAGTCAGATAGGCATGGTGCTGGAGCAGAACCTGAAAGCTTACATCCTGAAACAACAATGAGCAAGGGGTCCTGGAATGGCATGGGCTTTGACACCTCAAAGTTGGCCCTAAAAGATGCACCGCCTCTAACAAGGCCACACCTCCTAATCCTTCCCAAACAGTTTCATCAACTGGGACCCAAGCATTCAAACATATGAGGCTATTGGAGCCATTCTCATTCAGACCCCCATAAGAAGTTGGTGGAGATGTCAATGAAAGTGCAGACCAAAAAAAGACTATGGGGAACTGTAAGCAGGCCCTAGGGGGAGAAACCGTGTAGATGACAGCATGTCTATGGGGCCATTGTCATTTGAACAATAACAACAGTCTCACTCAGCAAAATAATACGGACTCTCATGTCCTTTTTATGAGACAATGAATTTACATTGCTATGTTTATCTGGTTCGTAGTTAAAGATTAAAAATTCTAAGACCATGAGTGTCGTTGCTAATCTCAGCTGTCAACTTGAGATCTGGAATCTACTTGAACAAAGGCTGCTGGGCATTCCTAGGAGGGGTTTTCTTGACCATATTCATTGAAACTGTTGTTTGCCTGTTTAGTCCCACACTCTCTGACTAGTTCAGCCAGCTACTGTTGCTATAGCATCCCTTCCTGGTATTAGAACCAGCTCCTTCAGGCTTCTAATGGAGGCTGAAGACCAGCAGCTCTTCAGGAATCCTCAGATCTTTAGTGCTAGACTGGGACTGCTGAAATTATTTGGACTGAATAGCTATTGATTCCTTGCCTCTCCAGTGTGAGGCAGCCATTGTTGGGATGTCCAGACAGCACCCTGCAAGCCAATCTTAAAAATCTTGTTTTAATGATCTATATAGTATGAAAATCTGAATCAGCAACTGTGCACTCATTTAGAAGAAAAACAATAATAAACTTTCAAAAATTAATAAAAGCAGAAAACCCATGCTACACCTAGAAAATTAAAAGTTGAACAAATATTTAAATCTTGAAAATTAAGTCATGAGATGCAGAGATAGATTATACAATGAAGTGGTTGCTATACTAACATGAGGTCCTGAGTTGGATTCCATCACCCATTTAAGAAGCTGGGCATTGTGGCATGCATTTATAATCCAGTCCTGGGACAATCTGGATGACAGAGACAGTGGGGCCTCTGGGGTTTCCTAGGGAGAGAATCTGTCTCAAAAAGTAAGGTGGGTAGTTTTTGAAAAATAATACCTAAGGGTGGCCTAAACAGAGAGAGGGAGAGAGAGAGAGAGAGAGAGAGAGAGAGAGAGAGAGAGAGAGAGAATTTTCCTGGCCACCAGTCACAAAAGAGAATAAAGAATAGACAGGAAAAAAAAAGTCCTAATAGAAATTAAACAACACACCCCAAATAAGCAACAGATTGGCAAAGAAATTCAAAGAAATAATAGCACATAGCTTAAATTAAATTTCAGTGAGGACCTTACATATAAACATATATGCTCAACAAATAAAGCTGAGTGTGTGGATAAATTGTCAACTCAGTGAACTCTTATTTTTATGAGTTGGAGGTGGGGAAGAGAGAGAATGAACATTAACCCTTCAGAGCTGTGGAAGACATGTTGGGCAGTATTTACCCTTCACTCTTTTTAAGTATGGCACACAAGTGAAGAGTAATACATTTGATTAAAGATTTTTAACATTTCTTCAAGGCCACCAAAGAAAGGAAAATAAAATGTAAATAGAAACTATCTCCAGGAATAAGAAAAGGGCGCCAGTCCCAAATGCACAAGGGAAGCACAGGTTTTTATTACAAGTGTGAGGGCTACTGTTTCTCACCTATCAGATTGGCAAAATCCCCAGTGGAAATCTGCCCTGCTGCTAAGGACAATGGGTAATAGGCATGTCTCAGCAGAGGAGAACACACAAGGAGAAGTTGGCAGTATTTTTCAGAATTGCAAACAAAGATGCCCTTTGACCCAGTAACTGAAATTCTAAAAACTCATTCTCTAGGCCTTGTTACACAAAGATTGCCAAAAATAGCTTAACTAGAAAAACAAAATGCAGGGGCTGCTTTTCTCAAAGGGGAGAAGAGATGAGAGGGTAAATCTTCGTTTGTTTGGCTGTGCAAAAGACACCATATACGTCACTGTGGGCGGGGTGCTGTTCCAGGCAATGGGACTCTGGAGAAAAGTATTTTGGGAAGGCAAAGCCTGACATCATCTGTGGATACGGGATCAAGACACAAGTTAGAAGAAGTTGTAGGAGATATTTTACAAGTTTCATCCTGAGTGTGTGGTCAGTGAAATTTGTTTCTTTTGAGTATTATGTAGAAGAGAACAACAAATCGGGTCAAGTTGTCGAATACAGTTGGGAACCATTGGATTTAATAAAACAAGACATTGTTCTATTCGGGGGAACATCCCCAAATCTCACTGGCCAGGGAGTCTATAAGAGGCAGATGGAAAGTGTGCCCGTCACTGCTCAAGCTTGTGTGACCAAGAAAAGCTTCTCTCACGGCATGTCTTGTGAAGTTGCTGGTTGGGACAAAATGGGGCCTGAGCTATGTGGGCAACAGTGGCCTCCTTCTGCAATAGCTCTATGACATCTACTGTAGAGGGAGGCTTCAAATCACAGCAGAATAACTGGCCCGGCCTTCCAGGGGTTGCTTTCCTTTCTGTCAACTAAAAAGATGCACAGAAGAAAAAACACATAAATCTCATGTGCTCGAACAGGATATCTGGTGAGGATCAAATGATGCGGTGGGTCACCTGTCTTGGCAAATAAAATGCAGGTGCTCAGCCGGGCAGAGATTGTAGAAAAATGATGAATCAAACTTCAAGGTGATCAGGTCCCATGAAGCATTTGCAAAATATTCACTTAGTGTGTCTTTGCTCATCTGAAAAATATTCTATATTCTCTTTCTCATATTATCCTTGTTGGGAGGAAGTATAGAAGAGGAGAGCTATGCTTAGTTTTCTACTTGGATGTGCTTTCTGGCCACCAATCACAGAACAAAGTATATCCAGAAAAATTCCTAATACAAATAAGCAATACATCCCAAATAGACAACAGACTGGCAAAGAAATAATAGCACATAGTTCGAATTTAACTTCAGGGAAGACTTTACATATAAACATATGTGCCTAACAAATAAAGCTGAGGGTGGAGATAAATTGTCAACTTGGTGAGGTTTTATTGGACAGGAGGAAAGCTTAAAATTACCCAATAAGAGAGTATAAAAATAAATAAGACATCAGTCCCAATGTGAATAGAAGGAATAAAGATGTGTGGCTACAGCGAAATAGAAAATATACAAGCAAAAATGAAAATTAGTGAGGACAAAGTTAGTTCTTTCAAAGATCAATAAATGTGATTAAGTTCCCAGAAATGATCTCAAATGAGAAAGTTTGAGGGAAGGAGAGAGAGAGAGAGAGAGAGAGAGAGAGAGAGAGAGAGAGAGAGAGAGAGAGAGAAAGAGAGAGAGGAGAGAAAACACAAATAAGGAAATTATGAGTGTTGGGAAAGAAAAAATGTATCATTATGACTCTACAGATACTCTTTAAAAAACTAATGGAATATTTTAATAGTCTTATGATAAGACTTAGTAACTTAGATGAAATGAATAAAGTTTCTTTAAAAATGCTACTAATAAACCTACAGATGATAAAACAGAATACTCAAAGGCTCTCTGCCTATTAAAAATGCTAAGTTTTATAATTTAAAGGTGCCCACAGAAGAACTCTGGACCCACACAGTCCCACTGATAAATTATCTCCACATATCTAACGAAAAAATAATACCAGTTTCACAGACTCAGAAAATGGGACAGGAGGAGGATTTTCTAACTTTCCTTATGTGTAAAGTATTACTGTGATCCATGAGCCAAACAGTCAGGAAAAAGAAAAAAATTAACAAAGCACCTAGTGAATATGAACTTCTTTATAAAATTTAAATATATGAATCCAGCCATATGTAAAGAAAAAATACAGCTGGGTAGAGCTTATCATTGGAATGCAAGGTTGGCCTAAAAAAAAAAAAAAAACAATAATTCAGGATAAAAAAAAAGATTATAACTTTAATTCAATAGATTCAGGAAAAACAATGGTTAAGGCTCATCAGTTATACATAGTAACTATTTTCAGCAAAGTATTAATAGAAGAAAAAATTTAAAGGGCATCCATAAAAAATCTATACTAAAATTATACTTAATGGTAAAATACTAAATGCTTCCTTCTAAGACCAAGAGAGAAACCATCACTTTTGTTGACACTTTTGTATCCTGGGAACACAGGGGCAAGAAGAGGGAGCCTTATCCTGAACCAGAGTGGTCCTGACATGAGCCAGGTGAACGTCTACCCTAACAGGGTTTCATGAGCGAACAATTTCTGAAGAGGATCCAGATGATTGTAAACATTTGGCTTCAATGTCCTAAGAGACAGTCCAAGGGAAGCATGACCCGAACCTGTTCCTCCAAAAAGAGAATATCAAATTAAAGGCATAGGTGTCTATATGTCTGTTTTTGATGCTATATTTGATGCTACCTTTGGAAAGAAAAGTTTGCTTGACTCTCAAATTGGGAGGCTGAAAGTCCAAGCTTGGATGGCTCATAGGTGCAGCCTCTGCTGAGGATCGACTTGGCTGCATCTCATCATGGTGGAAGCATTTGAGAAGAAAACACATTACCAGACAGGACCCAGATGGATTGGCAATCCACAATTCCTTCCAATGGACTGACCTCTCAATAGTTCCCTCCTGTTAAGATATTAAAGATTTCCCCATGACAATACTATCACACAGGTAACCATGTTCCTAACATAGGTACCCACGGCAAACACCACACCCACACACCCACACACACACACACACACACACACACACACACACACACACACGGACACACAGACACTGGTCATGGACACGCTCACACAGGTTAGCCCTTAGCAGCCTATATGCAAAGGTAAATATGATAATATGCTTTTTTTCTGAAAACTAATTGTTTGCTTCATGGGACAAGCTTTCATTCTCCAGAGTACTTCTTCATGTGGAGAACACAGTCAACATCCAGTGTCTTCTATCCCCTCTGTCTTGTTTTTGAGGCAAGGGCTGTCATGAATCTGGATCTTACCAGTTCTACTGAACTGGCTGGCCAGTGAGTTCCTGGGAACACTCTCTTCTCTAGCTCCCTAGCTCTGAGATCATAGGCACCCACTAGGGTGCCATCATTTCTACATGGGTATTAAGGATCAGGTGGTGCAGCAGGCAATTGACTAGTCTGACTAGGTCCTTCCTCTAACCAAAACTTCCATTGAAAAATAGACATCTTTAAATGATCAGAGATAATAGCTAATGATAACAGACTAGAATATTGATTGCAACAATATGTATAATGGGGAAAATTTAGAAATAAAATAAATATTTAAACAATATTAAATTTGTTATACAAATATAGTATATTCAGATCTCTGTGAAGTCAGTAAAAATCACATTGAGAAATATTCCAGCACATGGAAAAATATTCATGACAACAATAGTAGACTATATGGCAGTGAACCCCATCTGATTTCAATTTTGCTGAAAGAAAAGAAAGCCAAATAAAATATATGAATATAAATGTTACTGATGATGCTCTTTCAGTAGAAGAGAATTCCTCTTTTGCGGTTTTCTGCATCCTACGGATTTTCTGTATCAGCATTAGCATGCTTATGAAGGTCAGACTTGAATTAGTAAGAGAACTTCATTCAGATGGGCTATTCAGGAAAAAACCACAGCTATCTACCGGCTTGTTGTCCCTCCTTGCCTGGACTCTAGTGGCTCAAGGCAACAATCAAATCCTTGTTTAACATTGGGGGTTTATATGACAGGAATTGGGAGCAGAGCTCAGGGACAGGTGCCTTCTTCCATGTGCTGTTATCAGGGCCCCTGATGGTGCCCAGCTGGTAGCTGGAGGTGTGTAGGAGTAAGATTGTTAGCTTGTGACTCTAGCTTTGAGTGGCTAAAGTTTGGGGTCCTGTCCCTCCCTGTCACTTCTTACGAATCCCTCCATGTTGTCTGCTCTGCCAACTAGATACATTTCTTATATGGAGGCTCAGGGCACTGAGAAGAAAGTGGCAGAACCTGCATGCCATCCTTCCTTACAGACTGCATGGACTAAGCAGTTCCAGCCCAATCCAGAGGCGAGATGGGAACAGATGTACTTGAGACGTTGGAAGCAGCTACAAATTTATGAATTTTTAGGTGTTTTTAATGCATCATAATTGCATATTTAAGCTCCAGAGAAAAATCAAAGTCCATTTTACTAAGAAAGAAAAAGACAAAACATAGTCATAGAATTCTCAGTTGTAAAAACAAAGTTCTCTACTCAGGCTCTTACAGTCTGTAATAGATGAGAAGCACTCATGGCATTGTCAAATGCCACACAACTGCAAAGGAGTCTTTGTGTGCCAAGCTTGGTGTATAATCTACCAGAAAGGCATACTCACAGATATTGATGCCATGAGCACCAGACCCAGAGTATTTAATAGAGATTGGAGCAGGGTGTTTCCAAAAGGTATTCAAACAGCCCTCAGACAACAGTTCATGGGTTTGCAGTAATGCATGAGAATCTAAACCCTTGATGGAGGCCAGGGCAATGCAACCTAGTAGCCAATGCAGCTGAGAAGTGGGTCTGTTCAATGAGGCAAAGGCTTTTCCTGGTTTTCTGAAGCCTGCCATTCACTCAATTTGTTTATATGATAATGTCCCCATTGCTTATTGTGGCATACGTGCCAGGATACCAGTGGCTGGCTGTACCTGAGGATTGCACAAACATATAGGATTTCCCTGTATGCATACACCTATAATGACCTTCCATTCATAAATGAAGCACAGAGAGAAATGAACAATAGCAATAAAATAGAACAATGACAATATACTAAAACATAGGAGTTAATTGAATGTGGTTTTTCGCAAGTACTCAACACTTTCACTTACAAGAAACACTTCTGGCTCCTTTTTGCCATATTAGAATTTTCCAGTTGAGGCCATTATGATACAATGAGAATGTCTTGAACCTCTACAGGCATTGTGGTAGGTGTCTTGACTGAGGATAGCAACAAAGTGATTCGTGAGTGAGTGGGTAACATGGATAGTGTGGATCCTGGAGCAGAGGAATGATTTCTATTACAGGGAAATATTTCATCATGTTACTAAGACTGGCACCCACTTAAAACTTACAAGTTCTCTACTGCTGAAATTTTCCACTCAAGATTTTTAGACCATAGCAAACAGAAACCTAGAGAAAGAAAAATTGCAGGTAAGGGGAAGCCATTTCGGTCTTTCACAGAACCCCAGCTGCCTGGGCTGTTTTCTGCAGTGGCACCCCAAGTCTAAAGTATCGTATGGTTTGAGTCTAAAATGTCCTTCCAACCTTGTAGTTTGAATACATGATCCTAGCTGATGGTCCTGCTGACAGTGGTTGTTGTGTGGACCACACATTTCTAGGTTCTTGGCATCTTCAAGAATTGAAAAAGACCCTTTCACAGACTGCAAAGATATAAGGAAGCTAATCAGAAACAAAGCAATTCCAAGGTCAGAAACAGCCGAGTTTGAGTGCTCATGGCCCAGGGTACTGTTGGGGGTTTTCTTTAACGGGGTTCCTGAGAAGGAGAAGTTTGGTTGCTAAAGAGTGGTTTTTATGTTTTAATTGACAGACTTGGATTATATGAGCCTTTACTCATCACACATGTCCTGTCTCATTATGTGTCTGATTGTAATCATATGCACACGCAATTATGGATAGGAATAAGTTGATAGCTATGGGTTTCTCACCTAAAAGTCCATGGTTTGGCTTCTTGTATGTGTGTACCCCAAACCAGTCTTGGTTGGATCCCCTTCAGTCCCAGGCTTAACTATATCTGTAATAAGCCTAAATAGGTGTTACCTAGGATGTGGAACATTTTTGACAGTTTTCAAAGGGAAGGGAAATGTTTGGAGTGGGGTGTCTTATAGCCTTGTCTGCTGAGGATCCCAGGTAACTAGCAAGGAGGAGTGTGAGTACATAGGACATGCAGGAAGGTTCTGGGGTGAGCAAATATAGCCTTAGGAGAGGGGTATGTCCACAGCTCAAGCCAAGGGAGTCCCAGGTTGCTAAGATGTTTCCGAAGCTTGTCTACTTCAGCTCCTTTTGAGGAGATGAGACTGGGCTGTAGGAAGGGGTCACTGGGGAATGGATCGTTGGGGTGTATTTATTACCCTGTCCCCTTCCTTTGTCACTGTCTGTTACCTGGTTGGCCAGGAGATAAGCAGCTGTCTTTCATCACAAGTGTCTGCCACCAAGCGCTCCTCAAGCAGGTAGAGCCAAACAACCATAGACTGATTCCACAGAGACCAAGGGACCAGCCTTCCTCTCTCGAGACAGTCTCTGTGCTTTTGGTCACACTGTGACTGAGTCTTGCTACAAGACAAACACCTCCTTTCTAACACAGCCAGTTCTCTAAATCTCTTAGCAGTAGCCTTATGCCCAACAACCTTGAATTGACAGACATAGTGATGCAGATCCAGGCTAACAGAGCCCAACAAAGAGAAGCAGAAAGGTGCCGGAAGTTCCCACCATCCTGCCAATAGCCTTTGAAACCCAGAAACCATGGAGAGAGAAGCCAACTAGCCCCAAGTGCTCTCTGCTAAGAGCTTCTGTGGGTGGCAGGGGCACCTTCGCTGGCACAGCCTGCGTAATGTGGGGAGTGCCAGACCTGTCTCAGTTCCCACCACAACCCTGAAATGCATGTCTTCATTCACTTCTAAAAGCTCCGGGACATTTTCCCTCCCATATGTTAAACATTAAATGGCAAAAGCTGATAGAGACAGGTCCAATGTGACTTTGATTTTTGCATATGCTGAGATGTTCAGCTGGAGGAGGTCTGGGGAGACTGGATCCTCAAAAGAAGTACTCAGAAGTGCCCCTCCCCAGGAAACTCTGCCCCTCTCAATCTTCAGCAAGCACAACTGCTTTTAATTCCAAGGGGTTGTTTTCATCTATCATTAATTTTGGCAGTAGAAAAATAACCCTTTGATACCAAAGAAGTCTGGCCTAGTAGGAATTATTATTATTATTAGATTAGTAATAGCGGTGGCGATAAATTGGACCAGGCAAGACTCGATGTAATGGACGCTCCCGGCCCTATTCATGGCTGTCAACTCTGCTTAACTGGCCCTCTACCCCGGCCTGGGTTAGAAGTATTCGGTGTCCAGCTCCTCCATGCTGAGCTTGTCAGCACCTAGAGGGCACAGGCTTCTTCTTGTTCTTAGTGCCTCAAGCACAGAAGCTGTTCCTCCAGCACCACACACAGTGTTCAGTTAAACCTCAGTTAGTTGGAAGGTTCCTGAGCCAAACTCCAGAGATGATCACCCTCAGGGAAGTAGGGCAGATGGGACTGGAGGCTCTGAATGGAGTTTTTCCATGTCTTTTGTCTTTAAAGCATGCTGTCTGTTTTTGTTTGTTTGGTTGGTTTTGGAATCAGGGTTTCTCTATGTAGGTCCAACTGTACTGGAACTCACTCTGTAGACCAAGCTGGCCCTGAACTCACAGAGATCTGCCTGCCTCTGCCTTCCTGAGTGCTGTTGGTTGTTTTTGCTCTTTTACTCTAAGCTGCCACCAGCTTCCAAATAAATCACTCATGGAGGCTTATTTCTTAAGCCTTAGCTTGCTTGTTGCTAGCCAGCTTTTCTTAAATTATCCACTCAACCTTATGATTCTTGGCTTTTACCATTCTCTTACTTCTATACATTCTCTTACTCTTACTTGGTTGGCGGGGTGGCTGGCCCCTACTGTGCTCCTTCTCACTCTCCTTGATCTCATCTTCCCAGATTTCTCCTTCTATTTATTTTCTCTGCCTGTCAGCCCCGCCTATTCTTTCTTGCCTTGCTATTGGCCATTTAGCTCTTTATTAGACCAATCAGGTGTTTTAGACAGGCAAAGTAACACAGCTTCAACAGAGCTAAACAAATGCAACATAAAAACACATCTTTGCATCGGTAAAGCAAGTATTCCACAACATAAATAAATGTGACACACCTTAAAATAATATTCAATGACATTCAAAGGCTGGGATTAAAGATGTATGCCACCACACCCAGCTTAGTTTTAATTTTTGAGGTACAATTGATATACAATGATCTGTATAAATTTCAAAGGGATGATGAGATTGAATGTGTGATTACGTTCACAGAATTGTCATTGGCATCAAGCCAGGCCATGGTCTGTGCCATTGCCAATGTTAATGTTATCACTCCGTGTCATGTTTTCTCTGGGAGAACTGAACTTTGTCCCTGTACCAGATGAGGAGACAGAGAAAAACTTCAAACATTGGGTGGATGTCATTCCGGGGCCTCATCAGTTACTCACTCACTCATTCATTTTCTCAGTCCATCTGCAAGTGCTCACCCTCCACCTTCCAAGCATCCATTGTTTTCTGGGCAGTAGAGCTGTGACCCCAAGAACCTACTCCAGGAAGGAAGAGCAAACAGAAATAAGGGAATATTCAGAGGGGCTGTGTCTCTCTGTCCTATGACTCTGACATGACAAAGAAAACTAGAGGAGATCGAAGAAGGAATGGAAAAGAGCCAGGCTGCAGGGGGTGTATGTGGAGACAGAGAGACAGAGACAAGCAGGCAGACTCAGAGGCAGAGATGGAGAGACAGACGGGCAGGCACAAGCCAGATTGTCCCTCTGCCATGGTAATGACATTGGAGTTCACTCGGAAGGAGATGGATCTGAGCACAGCCATAGCCTGATCTCATTTGCATCTCAGGAACCCTTTCTGATTTCTGCCAGGGCAGTGCATTGAGTGGACACCTGGCTAAGAACTATGGCAGGGCCTGGAACGCAGGGTCTGGTAGGAGGCAGTGTCCAGGCAGATGTTCATGCTACAGACAATTGTGAGCTGCCTTTTGGTGCTAGGAATTGAAGCTGGGTCCTCTAGAAGAGGAGCCAGCGTTCTTACCTTCCAAGACATTTTTCCAGCTTTTTTGGGGGGTTGGGGGGGAGTTGAACCAGGTTTTCTCTGTGTAACAGTCCTGGCTGTCTTCGAACTGGCTCTCTAGACCAACTGGCCTCCAACTCAGAGGTCAGCCTCTGCTCCTGAGTGCTGGGATTAAAGGTCTGTGTTACTACCACCAACCCCTGCAGTGCCCCGTATTTTCTTAATTAGTGACTGTTATGAGAGAGCCCAGCCCATTGTGGGTGGTGCTATCCCTTGACAGATGGTCTTGTGCTATACAATAGCGCAATCTGAGTAAGACATGAAAGGAAACTCAGTGATCAGCACTCCTCCATGGCTTCTGCCTCAGTCTCTGCCCCCAGCTTCCTGCTGTGCTTAAAAGTTCCTACCCTGACCTCCTACAGTGATGGACACTTTCCTAAGTGTTTCTTTCTGAAGTTGCTTTTGGTCACGGTCTTTATTGCAGGAATAGAAACCCTAACTAAAACAGAATTTGGTACCAGGAGTGGAGTACTACTGTGACAGATCTGTTTGTGTGTTCTTTGGAAGATTATAGTAGTATTTGAACTTTGATTGGAAACCCATTTAATGCAAAGAGGTCAGTGGGCTGTGCTGTGGCAGCTTGGAAAAAATACAAATGTTGAGAACAACACAGACAATAGAAGCCTAGCTTCTGAGATTTCAGAGGAAAATTTTTCAGTTCTTCAAAGACTCTCTCAGGACTATTTTTTTGACGTTTTGAAGTGAGAATCTGGTTTTGGTCTGTGGGGGCTAAGAATCATCTGTACTTAAGAATAGCCCATCATCATTGATGCAAAATCTTTTTGGAAGTATTTCTGCAGGTCAGACACAGATGCTATGATTCAGAGGAGACCAAGACCTACAGCCAAATCTGGTAATGAAAGGGTTTCCCATTGAAACTTGTTAATGTGTTTTCCCAGGTGGTACTGGTTTTGAAGGCATAAGGGGGTGCCGAGGCTTGCACAGTGAGAAGGAGGGCAGGAGAGACCACTGGGGAAGGTGCACCCTCCATTGCAATAGAAGCCCCAGGATTGAAGGGATCATGGGGATAAGCTGAAGTTTGGGCACTACATGGCTGTGGCTGTATCCCTAAATAGAGCTCAATAAGAAGCTGATGGTGCAGGTGCAGCCCAGCTGTGGTGGAGATTCAGCATTTTGGAGAAGCCAGTTCAAAATGGGATGCCCATCAAGGGCAGCTGAGGCCATGGAGTGGAGTGACCTGAGCCTAGCAGAGAAGCTGTGTATTCTGTGGGTGTCAAAACCAGAGAAGAGTGTTTCCCAGGTCCTTTGGAAGCCAGTGGATCATGATTGATCGCAAACATCAAGCATTGAACTTTCTTATAATTTTGAATTCGGGTTTTGGTTTGAACAGACTGTGACTGTGTCTTTCTCTCTTGGAGTAAGATAGTATTTAACTTTTGATTTTACAGGAGCCCATGGTTTAGAGACATTGGAATTTTATGGAGACTTTTGTAATTTTACAGAGACTTTGGCTATTTTAGCGACTTTGAACTTTGAAAGAGATTTTAGAAGCTTTAAAAAGACTGCATTTTTAAAATGTTTGAATTTTTAAAACTGGGGGACTTTTAAAGTTTGGAACGTGTTTTTTACTAGGACTGATATTTTTATGAGATCTTGGGGATGAACAAAAAAGGAAAGGTTACAGCTGAGGAGTGATGTGTCTCTATGTCAAGTTGGCAAGGGGTCAATTATCCTGCTTGATTTTTGTTTAAATCACTCGTTAAAAGCTAGTGTCATCTGAGAAGAAGGAACCACAGCTGATAAAAATGCTTTCATCAGATTGGCCTGTAGGCAACACTGCAGAAGCATTTTCCTAATTAGCAATTAAGGTGGGAAGGCCCAGCACATGATGGGTAACATTACCCCTTAGCAGGTTGTTCTGGGTTGTAGAAGGAAGCAGGATGATCAAGCCATGAAGAAGAAACCAGTTAGCAACGTTCCATCATGGCTTCCACTTCAGTTCCTGCTGTTTGGTTGTAGCCCTGCTTGAGTTCCTGGCCTCACTTCCGACTTCCCTCAATGGTAGACTGTTATCTGGAAGTGTAAGAGGAAATAAACCTTCTTTTCCCCCTCATGCTCCTGGTCATGATTGTTGTCACAGCAATAGAAACCCAATTAGGACACACTGATAAAAGTATTTTTGCCAAAAATGATGACTTACAGGAGAAAGGATTTATTTGCTTCATAATTGTAGGTTATAGCCTATCACTGAGGAGAAGCCAAGGCAGCAGGAACGTGACCCAGCAGGTCACCTACATCCATGGCCAGGATCTGTAAATTAATGCATGCTTGCTTACTAGTGCTCAGGTCCATTTCTCTTACACAGTCCTGAATCCATTGTCTAGGGTATGATGCCACCCATAGTGGGGAGGCCTTCTCACTTCAGTTAATACAATGAGGACTCCAGACTTGCCCACAGGCCATCCTAATCTAGACAGTCCCTCATTGAGACTCTCTTCCCAGATGGTTTTAGATAGTGTCAAGCTGACAATGAAATGAGCCATCACAAATGCTCTGCTATTTAAATGAACCCACACACATTCTCCATATATTTTCAATCCTCCGTAGATGGTTTCTAATACTTTAGACAATGTAAATACTGGACAAGTGATTATTACACTGGAATGTTTAGGGAATAATGACGGAGAAACACTTGTACATAATCAAATGCAGTATTAAAATATTTTAAACTCTTAGGTAACTAAATATGAAGAAGCAAACCTCACAAATTGGGAGTCTCAGCTGCATGTACATGAACACATGGATGTATAATCTAGTATGTGTATGAATATAAAATATGGAAAATTAAGCCAAATTTGAATAAGTCTCTGTTTAAATCTTTTTAAATTTGTCTGATGCTATATCTCAGTGGTTGACACTCATAACATGTGCAAAGCCTGGGATTCAAAATCCAGGACTGAAAAAAAAGAAGTTAAGAAATAAATGTGTACCAGCCAGCCATACTACTACACTCAAGTGTGAGTTTGCATTACCCATATTTACCACGAGGGGGTAGCATCTCCCATTTCTTCTCTCTTCAACTCTTGTTTCCACCTGGAATATGGGCACAATATTCAGGCAGTAATTTTTAGTATTGAAAGAAAGAAGCAAAAGTATGTTCCATGTGCCAGCAAACTGAATAGGCCATTTGAAAGATGGGGGCATTTCTCAGAGAGGTTAAACAACTCACCGGAGGCACACAGGTGGAACTGTATTCAGGAACTGAGCTGCAGAAAGCAGTTTGAAAATACTCTGTACCCCAGTGTATCCAGCGCAGCTACCGTATTTACAATCAAAAGAGTCCTGAAGGATGCAAGCAATTGCGCTGTCTTGGAAAGCTTTGCATTCCTACAAGTGGATGTGGCTTAGTGGTAATGAAGTTGTATCCTGGCTGATTCAGAGTGTCCACCAGTGCACGAACCCTCCAGCATTGCCATTTATCTAGTTACTTATTTATCTACTAACAGTGCACATGCATACTGAGGTCAGAGGACAATGTAGCAGGCCTATTTTCTCCTTCTGTCTTTATGCAGGTTCTCAGGGTTGAGCGTCTTGCAGAGTAGGCAAGTTAAGCTATCTCACCCACCCACCTTTCCGTTTGCTTAGGGTGCCTCAGCTGGTACCAGCTGAATATGCTCACTTCACTGTTTCCATGACTGTAGACACAGGAGCAGCCAGAATGAACTCAGTAGCACTGTGTGACTATGACCGCTGAGATTGTTATCGGTGTAAAATGCAAGAGAAACTGCAACCCTCTGCTCTCTGACACTAGAAAAGAAAGAAGATAAAATGACTCTAGAATCTTCCAAATGCGGCTGATCCAGCACCAGTGCTGATGCTGGCTGCTTCTTCTAGCATTTGTGTGTGTGTGTGTGTGTGTGTGTTGGGGGGGTGCTTTCCATCCACATTGCCTATGTAGACAGCTGACCAGGCATGCTGCAGCCTTCTGCCAACTACTGTATTTGAGGCTTTATCTGCATGGCCTTCGTTCCCATCACCCACAACCCTCTGGTCGGGGAGCTACTACAAATGATGCTTTTTTTATAGCTGAAGTTCAGAGAGGTTAAGTAACTTGCCTGTGGTCAAACAGTCAACAGGCATAGATCTGTGTTTCGAAGCTGAAGATGTTAACGAGAATACTTTTTGACCTCTGAACAGCAAAGATGAATCCCCAGGTAGATCTCAGAGCTGCTCATCATCGTCTGTAAGCGCCAAACCCACAGTAATGTGTAATGAGTCTCAAAACAAAGCCCAGGCAGGAAGAATTAATATCATAATATCTCTCTCTCTCTCTCTCTCTCTCTCTCTCTCTCTCTCTCTCTCTCTCTCTCTCTCTCTCTCTCTCTCTCCCTCCTGTCTCCTTTTAAGAACAAGAATTTTCTTCTGTACCTGGAACAATTAGTCTTGCATATTTCTGTTTGTGCACCAAGACACTAAACCTGGAGCTCCGCAGATCACGGCACCTCAACAAATAAGTAATTAAAGAGTGAGGACCATCATCTGAGCCGAGAATCTTAGGACGCATTTGCGAGCATCGCACCAGCACTCCTGGGAAACAATGCCCAGGTAATTATTTTAAATGAGCATTTATTATGTCATTATTAGAAATGGGAAGAAAATGCAATTTCCTTCTGTCACTTCTTGATATCTTAACTAGAGGAATATTTACCATGTTATTATAACAAGCCACTATTGGCATAATGGTGGCCAGGCAATAATACAGAGACATGTACATTTTCATATGAATATATCATGCCTAACTAATGAGATTGCTCATTTCATAACTTCAGTTCCATTTTTATTATTTCATAAAACTGGAAGTCCTTATCCATTTTATGAAAAACACCAAACCTTTGTGAAATTCATTAAATAAGCATAAAAAATTCATTAAACAAGTGAATTGCATTTGGAGCTGCTTTGATGCAAATGCCCTTTAAGCAATGTAAAACTCCATATTGATTTAACCTTTCATGTTCTGATATTTCCATGTGGATATAAAAAAATTCTTTATTCAGGGAATGAAATTAAGCACTGATCCCTTGATCTCCAGCTGGGCAGGGTAGATTGGCCAATTTAAGTTTGCTGCTGCTGGTCAGCAAACAACGGACTTTAAAAGTATTAAGGCGTGTCGATATCTGAAGTATTGTCATCTGCACATCAAGCAAGGGAAAATATATTATTCCAGCTCAATTAAGTTTGTGTTTGCTGTCAGACTGACCTTGAAAGGGCGAGCCCATTGGGCCATGGCTCTGTGCCCTTGGAGGAGACTAGGGCAACAGTGGCAAGATGTAAGACACCAACAATAGCCTGCATATTTTGAATCCTGTGGCCAGAACAGCCTGAAAATAATTAGCCTGGAGACGCAGTCCCCTTGGGCTGTGTCCCCTCATTAGTGGGGGGCAACCAGGGGAGACAGCTTTAGTTCAGAGGAGGAGAAACAGATTTGCCCTTCACCTAGGAAATGCTGCTAGGAACCTCATTAGGCCAAGAGCATAAAGCAGATTTCAGAGGTGTCTGGGGAGGGATGGACCTTTGGAGGTCACTGGTCACTCATTCATCCACCATTCATTCATTCATTCATTCAGTTAATGAATGAATGCATGCGTAGTAGGGGGCCTGGTCTTTTCCACAAACTACAGCTGATGCTTTGGAAGAAAACACGGTCAATTAAGAGACTGGGCCAAGAAAAAAACAAAAACAAAAAGCAAACCAGAAGTAGTGTATAGTGTTGTGTGCATCTCACCAGAGTTCTTTCATTTTCCTTTTGTCTTGTGAGGCCTTCAGCAGATGGTTCCGTTTCTCTCAGTGTCCACTCCCCTACTACTAACTCAGGAAGCTGCTGGACCCACAAAATGAGCAACTGAACCTGCAAGACTATTGCTGAGCCAGAGTCAAGCAGTAAATGCCCAAGAAGTGGTAGACATCATCATTCTCACTCTTCTTTCTGTCTACCCTTATTCTCTAAACAAAGTGACGAGAACTGTAGCTTTGAGGTCACACAGGACTGACTGGTCCGCATGCTGGGTATCAATAGTGACCAAGCTTCCCAAGGCATGGCTTTGAATTTCAATGAATTTCTTATGTTATGATAAGATATGTAATTGGATCTGTGGAGGCTTCAGAAAAGACAGGATGCATCAGGATCCAACTTCTCAGCTAGTATTCTCTGTTCCTGGGTCCCAGTGTAGACAACAGGAGCTAGATAGCTTCCTGTTTCTATGTTATAGGTAAGAAGTGAGATTCTTTGTCTCTGTGTTTTCAAAGAACTAAAAACAAACAAATAAACAAACAAACAATCGCTGAGGCAACTGAAACCACATACCCGCTCTTGAACCAATGACCATGTCCAATGGATGAAGATTTTTTTTTTTTTATAATCTCCCTTGAACCATGGATGCTGGCAGCCTGCTCCAAAACACACACACACACACACACACACACACACACACACACACACACACACACACATCGAGAGACTACCAGGAAAGTGAAAGCTGGTGGGTAAATATGTGCTAGAAATGTAAGCAGACACCTGCTTAGGGAATTTAAGAGCCACATGATTCAGGGTCCAGTGAAGGAGTGTATGAGCATCCAAAGAAGGCAACCTGTGATGCTCTTGAGAGAAACGTGGCAGTAGGAAGCATTCAGAGGCTGCCCTGCCCTGCTCCCACCTTTGAGGAAACATCCTGTACCTGGATGGACTCAGCACTTCTCAACAACATTCTTCTTCCCAAAGCAAAAGCAAAATCACAATCTTTGCCAATCCTCTTCTTAGCCCTGGATCCGAAGCAATCATCCCTTTTCCTTGTGCCTTCCTGGTAATTCCCTCCCCCTCCCCCACCACCTTTCAGATCCATTGTCACCCTACTGCCTTTTCCCTTATGTTCCCAGCAGCAATCTAAAAATGCTTTTCACAATGCATTAAATCCTGCCATTGAGTAGAGGACACAGAGCATCAAAAAGAACTCACTCTTTTCGACCAGGATCGGTGTCTAAATATGTCTAGATTGTTGGGTGAGTGGTGGACGCAGACTAAAACTCTGGTTCAGACTAGCTAGTACAATGGATAAAAATGTAGTAGGTTGGTTTTTTTCACTCTTACTCTTTTTGGGGTCCCACCATCGAGCTCCCAAGTAAATCACACATGGAAGCTTACTCTTTCTTATAAATACCTAGCCTTAGCTTGCCTTATTCCTATCCAGCTTTTCCTAAATTATCTCATCTACCCTTTGCCTCTGGGCTTTTCTCTTTCCTTACTTCTGGAATCTTACTTTCACTTTTACTCTGTGACTGGCTGGGTGGCTGGCCCCCACCGTCCTCCTGTCCTTGATCTATTTATTCTCTCTGACTGCCAAACCTCACTGTCCTTTTTTCTAACTTCCTACTGGTCATTCAGCTTTTTTTATCAGACCATCATGTGTTTTTGACAGGCAAAGTAACGCAGCTTCATAGAATTAAGTAAATGCAACATTTAAAAGATGCAACACATCTTTGCATCATTAAAATAAACGTTCCTCAGCAAAAGCACATATAATACATCTTAAAATAATTTTATTCGACAACATAGAAAGACAATAGCAATGCAGTGGTTGTTTCCGTGGGTTGGTTATTGAGAGGATATGCATGAGCTCAGAGAATAGTATGGTTCTGGGATGACTTGTGACGTCAGAAGAGTCTGCAGATGATGCAGCAGGCACCGACCAGCTGACACATGTAGAGACAGCCACTTCCACACAGGAAGGACTCACTAGAGAGGGACAGTCAGGGACTATTTGCATGGAGAATAGGGGTGGGGGTTAACGAGCTGGTGGACCCCACCTTCTCTTGCCCTACAACTTCTAGCTAATTCTCCCTCACTCAGACCCCCACATCCTTGTACTGGGGACAGAGCGACTGATGGTTGACATCCTGGGATGGAGTCTCCGAAGGTTCAAGCTTCAACTAAAGCAGCCCCAGCAGGGTGATAGTGAGGAGGTCAGGGAAAACTCAAGCTAATAACTGGAGTGGAGAGAACCCTGCGAGACCTGTACTGATAAAGGCGCAGAAGCTGAACATCCCAGCTTCCTGCAGAGTGAGGATAAAGTCGTACACACAGCAAGTATATGTCATTTCAAAGCAAACTGATGGAGCTGGGTGTGGTTGCACACATCTAGAATGTCAGCCCTTGGAAAGTGGAGTCAGGAAGGTAGTGAGTTGGAGGGCAGCCTGGGCTACCCAGCAAGACTGTCTGACTCTACCATTAATTAGTTAACCAAAAAAAAAAAAAAAATGATAAGATGTAAATAGTTGCCAGGTAGACTTCTTGACGCTGGCTTAATGAGTATTTGTTTGTTTTGTTTTTGTTTTTATTTTTGTTTTCCCCACCTCCAGCAGGAAGAAGGCAAACACAGAAGACAAACCAGCAGGACTTTTTAGGAAGGGAAATCATACTGGAGACAGTGTTGCTAACCTGGAGTCAGATATCTGCTTTTGGATATCGATAACTACAACACTCGTAGCCCTTCAGACAAGATGGGTCCTTTGCCCTCCCTGGGTTGAGGCTTATTTATTAGTGACCAAGCAGGAAGCAGGTGAGGTTAGGGTAAGACACAGTAGTTTTAAAATTCCATCCTGCTGGAACCCTTGAGTATATGTAGGAGCTGTGAGAGGGGAGAATCCTAGGCCCCTCTATCCTACCCTAAGCAGAACTTTCTTCTTTTATCTTTTTTTTTAATAATCAGAGTTTTGCATACTATTTTGCGGGAATAAAAGAATTCTGAGTGTAGAGAGCAAATGGAAACCACTCTGCCAGGTGATCTCGGGAGCTTTCCAGTTCTCATACTCTAGCAGTCTGGGGAGATAATTGCCAGCTTTCTAGTCCACTGATCTCTTGCAAATGATTGAGGCCCCAAAAAGAAACCACGCCCAGGCGCACACCCATCTGCACGTGGCCATCCCGAGTCCCGGAAGGGCTGGGCTCCAATCTCTCTAGCTATAGGTGTGACTCCCTTTTGTCCCCATCCTAGACTTTCACATGCCTGCCACCACCTAGCCCGGCATCTTTCCCATGCCTTAAGAAGAATTCCACTTGCTTTGGTCAGCTGGGGCACCAGCATCACCGTTGCATGAATGCTTCTAGATGTACTTTCTGTGTGGCCAGGCTGTGAATACACAGCTTTTCGATGGCCCAGTGAAACTCTGTGTTCATTTGCCTTAATAACAGCCGCTGACAAACACTCTCTCCCATCTCGTCGATAAAGCACGCCTCTCCTTGATGGACATTGGGCTGTAAAGCCCTTGGCAGCACTTACTTAAAACCATTATTAGATTTTAGTTTAGCTCTCTCTTGACACCTCAATCCAAAAAGAAGGCCTTGGGGTACCTCTGAGATGTTTAAGTTGACGTTGTCTTTGGAGACCACCCTCCACCAAAAGCAAAGGCTTTAAAAGTTCCTTTGTAACATTAAAAGCAAGAGCAAGTGAGAGAGCACTGGGTAGGTTTTCGTGATTACTAATTTAGCAGATTCTCCATTATGTTTTATTGATAGCTCTAAACATAAATTTGCCTTTGGTAGACTAAGCCAGTATTGCTTAAAATAAGATGTGTAAGAATACGCCCTCCCATGCCTGCGGCTCTGCAGAACAGCACACAGAGGATTCTTGTGACAGCCCTAGCAAGAGATATTTAAATGGCCAAGTTCAGACTCCTGCAAGCCTTCAAATTTGGGACTAGGGGGAGTCACTGGCTGCGTATGGATGTATCGCTCCAAGTCCCAGCCTTCATGCAGATTTAAACACAACATTTCGTCAAGTTGATTCTTGAATTAGAATACTAGTCTCACCCACATCTTATTATTTGCAATTGAAGAATCAAATGTGTGAGTGAGGCCCTGAGTTCACAGCAGGAAAATAATACATATTGCACCAGTTAAGAAGGTGGTTATTTATTATTGAAGTCTGCCAAGGGGACCACCATAACATGTTACAAGACACCTTTACAGGATTAGACAGCACAAAACTCTGCATGCAGCGCATAGGAACAATCACTTTAAAAGATTTGCCACCCAGCCCTTATTTCCTTTTTAAATCACAAGGCGCCAAAGAATAATCAAATGTTCATGTTTTATCTCCCAAATACTAATAGAGCTTGAACACCAGTGTAAGAGGCAGAGCATTGGTTAATGAGGACCATAATGAGGCTCTATTTTGTATATAAATAAATGGTCTCGATAAGATCTTTTATAGTGAAGACATAGCATATGCAACTCAGCTAGAGAGCAGAAGACACTGTCTCCTGGAGTGGAGACCTGTGTCTTTACCAATGATGTCCAGTTTGTTTGTACCAGGTTGCAAATGGCTGAAGTGGGGCGGGCCATGCTGAGTGCCTGATTTCAAAGATCTATGATCTTTCTGGCCTGTTTCAAGCTGCAATATAGAACAGAGATACATAAAGCCCATCTCTTAGTATTATTTTATAGGAGACAAAGTATCTAATAGTGTGCTCTCGGCAAACATCCTCTCCTAGACAGATCAGCTTAACTCCCCCTTATCCTGAAGCACAGAGCATTTTAATAAAAAAAGATTTTGGTTGCTATACAGGTGAATCACAGGCTTCCTTTATAGGTTGAAGTCTCCACACAAAGGCAGCCAGTAGCATATCTGATGTCAAGCTGAACTCCAGGTTTTCTGCTTCTGCTCCTTCTATTTCAAACCCTCTTCAGGCCCTAAAGGACTAATTAGGGTAGCAAGAAGGGGTCTCTTGGACCCCATCCTTCCAGCCATCCTTGCTGGAATAGGGGACCCTGACCTTTCTCATAGTACGAGCTACCCTCAAGCCACAGCCTCTTCAATCACCCTTCATACCCAGCCTGCAGGGGTGGGGCAGAGTGCAAGCTCTGGGCAGCCTGCCCCATGCTGTGGTTGTCGGCATCTCCCGAACTCCACGATGGCTGAGAGTGGAGTCCTGATGTTTAGCTTCATGTAAGAAGTGTTGTATTATGTGTAAAGTGTAGTTCTGAAAGTAGATGACTCCAAAAGAATGATGAGAAACTGGACCTCTAAGTTCATAGAGCCAATATAATGGGGTCACTCATGGTGAAAGTGCCCAAGAAATGCCATAAAAACGAACAAGCATGGCCTTCGCTGTATCAGAGAAAGGTTACTTACATTACAACATAACACAACAAATCTAACTATACCTTGAGTTTTAGGGGAAAAGCCAGGGTTCTGGAATTCCAAAGGACTAGCCTGGTCACTATCCTAATATGTCTATTGAAGAGAGGTGTAGAAATGGAAATCAGAGAATAGAAATTTAAACAATACACATTGAGAAGAACAGATAAAAGGGCCCTGGGGACCGCAAGTTCATCTTCAGAATCCCGACATGGATTTGTGTTTAAGTAGATTTAGAAGTGGGGCAGCTGCAGTATGCAGAGTCAAACTGCATCAGCAAGGTACGACCTGGTTGACCATGCTTTCTGTTCTGGTTCTGTAAAGTGATCTGAAGAAGTCCTTGATGCTAGAGGGAACAGAGTTCTCACGAGATGGCTCCTGCTCCAGGCTATGGCCTCACTGTCATGAACTTTCATCAGGGGTAGGAGGTGTAAATAGTCTTTCTTCCCCCCCCCCATCAGTCTCAAATAACAACATGGAGACCTCTCATTTATTATGAAAGCTCGGCCTTATGTTAGGCTTATGCCACTAGCTCTTACAACTTAAATCAACTCATTCATATTATTTAATGTTTTGCTTCATGACTTTTCACCTTTCTTTATCCTGTATGTCTGTCTCCCTTCAGGTCTTGTTGGCGTCTCCCTGTACCTCAATCACCTCCTCTATTTCCTCTGTGTCCAGAAGTCCCATCTATACCTCCTGTCTAGCTATTGGCCATTTAACTCCTTATTACACCAATCACAGTAATACATTTCCCCATAGTGTACAAACGTCCCACAGCAGAGAGGTCTGTTCTACAAGGCTTGGCTACTCCTGGAATCCAGGGTGATGGCATATTTAGAATACTGACTGAGGAGGAGATTTTTAACTAGTTCGTGGGATTTGGAATTTAAAAACCATGAAATATGCACAGTAAAATGACCATTGACTCTTATGTTTGCACCTGCAATGCTAAAGGGGAACTGAATAGGTTAGGGAGCACTGGTTTCTAGCATACCTGTACATTTTGAGTAATTAGAAAGCCTGGATGAAGAGTTAGGCATGTGACCCAGAGTTAAAGAGACCAGCACAGGATGCAAGTGATGTGAGTCTCAACTCTGTTATAGGTTCTGTCCTAGTTTATGTCTGTTACTGAGATAGAACAGACTGACTAAAAGTAACTTTAGGAAGGAGAAGGTTAATGTCATCTTCTAAGTTACAGTTTAGGTTTAGAGAAGCCTTGACAGGAGCTCATGTTCAGGAAGCTGCCTCACAGACATGTCCACAGGCTAACCTGATAAAAGCTATTCCTCACTTGAGTTTCCTGCTTTTCAGGTATGACCACGATTAGCCTTAGTTAGGGTTTCTATTGCTGTGAGAAAAAAAAAAAAACCACCATGACCACAGCAACTCTTATCAAGGAAAGCATTCCATTGGGGCTGGCTTGCAGTTCAGAGACTTATATAGTTTGTTATTATCATGGTGGGAAGCATGGTGGCACACAGGTAGTCATGGTACTGGAAAAGTAGCTGAGAATCCTATATCTGGATTGGCAGGCAGCAGGAAGAGATAATGGGCCGCTAGGCTTGGCTTGAGCTAATTGGACCTCTAAGCCCATCTCCAGTGACACACTTTCTCCAACAGGCCACACACATTCTAACAAGGTCACAGCTCCTAGTACTACCACTCTTTAGGAGCCTATGAGGGACCATTTTTATTTAAACCACCATACCATCCCAGGCATAAGGAGATGTCAAAACTTTTTAAGCCAAAGCAGTTTATGTGGTGGCCTGTTATAAATGATCAGAGATTTGGGAGCAGAGTTTAAAGAGATGCTTTCCTTTTGTGTGAATGAAGGCAGACTTCCCCACCCCTTTATGGATAAATAGCCAGAGATACCAGAGAAAAATCTTGGTAAGTTTTTGAGAGACATGTGGGCTCCTCAGAAGAAAAGTCAAGAGAGTGTTCTAATCTGTTCACTTACGAAGGTGAGTCTTTTTAACCCACAGGCCCTCAGGACCCATTATTTGGTGAGAACTGCAATAATATAACAGTCTGCAGCTGAACAATCCATTGCACCCATTAGGGAAGCTTACAGTGGCTCAGGAGTAAAGAAAATCAGGCAGACTAGCCAGGGCTCACACTACTTTTGTGATCATAAATGCATGGTGCAAACATATCATTTTCCCTATTTCTAAAATTGTCTCAGGCCACTGCACTCTTCTTCAGAGTAGACCATGACCAGATAAACCCACAGAGTTCCCAGGCATTTAAGGAGAGGCTCATTCTGGGCAAATGCAGAAACAAAGCTGACCACAGACAAAGTGTGTCTTTGGATTTTTACAACTAAGGTAGTTCATTCGCCTGACCCTAGTTCCAACCATGTTTAGGAGCTTTTAAAAATACTGATGTCTGTACCACACCTCCAGATGTTCTAAGTTGAGCCTAAGGGTGGACCTGGGAGCTGAGATTTGACATCCTTCTTGATTCCAGTGCAAGAATCACAGTTTCAGTGGTATGGAGGAAGGGGAGCATTAACAGGCATAAAGGATGTGACTGCAGGGAAACAGGGCTGAAGTGCTGTATGACAGGCAGGCCTGTTGTACATGGATGCTCTGTCAAGCAGCTTTGTGAGACTTGGAACCCTTTTTCCTCCATCTCCATTCTTGATCACGTAGCTACTAAGAAGCCTCTGTGGCACAGCTCAAAACGTCTCATGGTGGACCGCTGAGATGGCTTAGCATATACAGAGGCTTGATGTCAAGCTTGGTGATTTGAGTTTGATCCCCAGGACTCACATGATATGCAGGATCGAAATTGTCCTCAGATCCCCACACATGTGCATACACACACAATCTTTAAAAAATTCTACTGATAATCCCGAGAGGAGGCTATGATTATCCTCATCTTGTGAGGAGAGAGTCACATCCCTGACAGATTGAGGTCTCTTGTCTAATGTTCCTCACAGAACGGAAGTGGAGGCAGAATGTAGTTTTGGGTTTGTTTTTGTCTCTAGCCTTCTAACAATGTTAGAAGACTAAGTTCTGCATTTGTAAATTTTATGTACCCTGGTTTACACCTCCTCCCATCCCTTTGATGGAGGGAGAAATCCAGCCACTATCCACTTTTTCACCATGAGGCTCTAGTCCTCAGCCTGGACCTCAGGTGTGCACTAGGCCCAGGAAGGGCCCATGTTCTCATGCCTAGCCCTCATGTAGCAGGTAAGGTGAGGAGAAACTGGGACCACCCTAGTATTAAGAGTCTCTAGGGTGCTCTGCCTATGGTCACTGCCATGCTTGGATGCCAACATGATTCCTTAAAGTGCTCTGGTCTTTTAACTCAGAGGAACTTAAAAACCACCAGGTGCTGGGAGCCAGTGAAATTTGCCTGTAGAGAAGGGACCGTGGTTAAAGTTCCAGAGCTAGGACGCTCCAACGAGATCACTTTTCATTGCAACTGCAAAGCAGGGCAAAGAGTGTTTGGCTCTCTGAGATCTCAGTGCATTTACAGAAAATAGAGAGGCCTTACTTCCGAACTTACGACCAGGACTTTTCATGCCCCACAGTGCTGGCATTATTTAGCCATGGCACTTCCCTTCTCTTCCTATTTTTTTCCGCTGATGCTGTCCCTCCCCTGCCATCTGCTAAGCCAAGTCTGGATCCTGGTTCTCCCCTGGGCAGTTAGTGTGAACTTGGGAAGGACACGCTCAACTCCTTTAAGCCGTAGTCCCTGTATGTTTAATATGAAGAAAATGCCAGACATGGTGATACATGCCTGTAATCCCAGCAACTCAGGAGGCTTAAAAAACTCCACAGTTCCAAGCCAGCCTGAGTAACTTAGTGATGCTTTACCTAAAAGTACGTTTACAAAGGCCTGGGGATGAGCAACCAGCTTTAATCACAATTTTAAAAAATAACAAACCTAAGAGAGTAATAAATAGGGCTTACAACTCGTGATAGATTGATGAACATGGGCTTTCAGCAGCTTCTACCAAAATATGGAGTTCTTTGCCACATTTCTGGAATCTGGCTGAACACATCAAACTAGTAGAATGTAACAGAAATGACAAGGTCTAATCTAAGCCTAGATGGAAAGGAGCTTTGGGCAATCTCTGTCTTTACCTCAGACCCTCCTCTGAGGTGATAAACAGGCCCTGGTATGTCTAAAAGGATATGAAGCCCAGCCATGCCCATCCTGACCTTCTCATTGACTTGGGCATATCAGTGAGCCAAGGCTGGCTCAGCTCTTGAGTAGTGACAAGTAATAAATGGCTGCTTTTTTAACTGACACACAACTCTGGAGAATTTGAGGTTTTTATATCAATAAGACAGGATCTCTTTGAGTAGCCTAGGCTATCCTAGAACTTACTATGTAGACCAGGCTGAACTCCATCTTACAGCAATCTTCCTGTTTCGGGTCTTTGTTATTTCCCCTGTCCCCAGCTAAGCTGCAAAGGGATAGTATTTATGACTATTAAATAAGATCATGTCTCTGACATGTTTCGAATAGTACTTGGAATATCACAAATGTTCACAGTCTGTTAGTCAGTACAGCAACAGTGCCGATAACAGCAGCCACAGAAGAAGAAAGATTCCTAAGTTATACATAGGGTGCACTTATTTCACAGCCCCGCAGCTAGACTAGGGGGCTAAGCACCTGCTTTGTGCTTCTCCTTACTCCTTAGAGTGTAAGAATGATCTTACACTGATTATTCTCTTTCTCTTACTCTCAAATGACCTTTACTGCATGTGTACGTCCTCAAATGCCTTTGACCTTGATGACATTATCATTTGCTCCAGGAAGCTGTCACTGTCAGCAATGCATAGCTGTGGATTTGTATCCCAGTCCCATGGACCCCCCACCTCTGTGATATTGCATGGGGACATTGTTCTTTGTAGTATTTCAGAGTTCAGCGAGCACAGCCCCTGCTTGACATTGGATTGTCCGAGAGTACAGCTGGTAACCACAGATCCATCTCTGCTACCCCTCAGTGGACCCAGCTAAGTACCTGAATCAGAAATGCAAATAAGATGGTTTGAAACACAAATTTTAGATGGTATTTAATGAAAACCCAGAATCAGATATTAGGGAAAACATGGAATATCAGAGAGAGGAAACAGACCAGAGTCAATTCTCACCCAGCCAACTTCTCAGGGTGAACAGGGTAAAAGCTATCTTTAAGAGTCTTCAGCCTGGCTTGTCACTCATACAGAATGCCTGAATGTCTGCCTATGCTTGCCTTAAATATCTTCTTCTCCCAGTTGTTTCACTTCCAAGTTCAACTCCACATCATAATCCTAGGGCTGGGATTAAAGGTGTGAGCTACTACTGTTTGATAACTAGGCCTTGAACTCACAGAAACACAGAAAGATCTCTGTCTCCTGAGTGATGGGATTAAAGGTGTAAGTCACCACTGGTCACTTCCATGCTGGGATTAAAGTCACTCTCTGACCCTCAGTGCTTGACTGTGGGAGGATTTGTTGTCTAATATTCCAAGCTCATTTTATTAAATATAAAATGTATCACTACAATGGTTGGGGAGCAAGCCAACTCTGCTTGGTTGGTAGTGGTCTCCTGGCATTACAGAGGGAGAGAGTATGAGGCTATGTCCAGCTCAGTCATATCTTGCACAGGCATTGAAGGAGAAGCACTTCTGAGCAAGTGCTCAGCATCAGCTGACATCACAGTCTTGAATTCCATAACTAAGCTGAAATGGAGATACTGCGCCATGTTTCTGCTGCATGTCTAATTGCTATGTCATCTCAGTTCGGTGAGACCCCACTATTTACTATTCTTTGCCTCATGAAAGAGGTTAAATGGCTTGGCAAAATCACTCTGCTAGCAAGAGGCAGAAGCAAAACTTGAATACAGATTGCCTTTCTCTAATCTCAAGGCTGTTTTTTTGCTGTAGGATACGAATTGTTCTAATTGACATCGTAGCCCTGAGTTTATATTTTCATGCACCATGGAAATACACTTCAATTATGTAAATTGGAATATTTATTTAAGACACAGGAATGAACAATATAGCCAAGAGCATGCATGCACATGAGCACATATACCAACTACATGGGCACAAAAATTAAAAAATATGCTTTTAATTCTGTCCTATAATTCTCAACATGAGTAAGTGGGCATGCGCTACCATCCCTGCTGTTACAGCATCATGAGGTCATAATTTAATGACTGATTTACCTGGAACAAGATGAAGACAACATCTCCAACATAGTAGACTTGGCTGGGGAACAGAAGTGCTCCTGTAATTCAATTTTCTGGTTAATAAAAAGTGACTACGTGGAATATTAGACAGTAGGAAGGAACAATAAATTAGGTGTACAAAGAGGAATATGGGCAGACTGCAAAAATAATATGCTTTTTGCGGAAAGTGAAAGACAGAGCAAAATTTGCAATATAAATCAGTACACATAAATTAAAAACACACCTCACATTATTTATTTCGTATACATCACCAATCTGCCCATCATGGGAAGAGGAGTCAAAAATAAAATCAGTTCTAAGGGGCCTCATCCAAACAGTGTAATAATTGCCCAGGAACTGAAAAGCCTAAGCGGCAGTGCCATATGACAGGCACCTGCTGTTTTATGTTTGTAAATCCAAGTTTCTACATAAGCCTAAAGAAAATTCAAAACACACAAACACTTCATGAGATCCCATCAGAAGTGATTTCTGAGGCACCATTTGCCTTTATCCTACCCTATACAAATGCAACATTGGGAACACAGAATAATCTAGAATATGACTTTTAAGAGAACAACTTCTGCTAATATTTCTTGAGCCCTTATTAAATTCTAAGCTGCCCAGGTGCATGAATTATAACTAGTTCTCATTATACAACAGTATTATTTTCAATTAAACATTAAGAAAACACAGCTAGCACAGGTCAGTAATTTTATTCCAAAGTATCAGAGCAAATGCCAGCTCCGGCTCACTTCAGAAGACCACACTGTGACAATAATGGACTAAGGTCATGGTGAAATGTTAAGGCAGATTGTACCTGGGGATGCTTATTGGAACTACAGTGTAGACTTTGAGTTTCCTGCAGACACAGCATAGTCACAGTGGCAGAATGTAGCCTGGCCTGACTCTGTGTGCTTGAGAAATGCAAGAAAAGTAGCCAAGAGCAGAGCAGGAAGTAAAGAGGAAGGACTGGAGCAATACCGTGGTGGCTGAGATCAATTGGTCACCTTCCAGAAGACCTGTGTTCTGTTCTCAGCACACACATACTGGGAAGCTTAGAATGGTCTGCAATTCCATTCAGCTTCAGGAAATCCAATACCCCCCTACATACACACACACACACACACACACACACACACACACACACACACATACACGCTCACGCACACATGCACACACACATAGTTAATGTATTCCTAAAAAATAGTGCAGAGTGCAGGCTGAGTCATTGGTTAGCAGTTTTCTAAATGAGACCAATTTAAATTACGTTTATTCTTTTTCAGTATAGACCATGGAGTTGTGTAGGCAGTTGAGGTGCCAGAATTTCATCAGTACCTATCAGTGGCTTTCAAAAAAATATATTAATGTGTGACAAAGGAAAATTCTCATTGTCATGAGCAGGAGAGTGTCTGAGTCTCCCACTTCAATAGAAGAGTTGGATTCCTGTGATTACATCCAGATTCTGAGGCATCATTACCCTCACCACTGCTATCACCATCACTTCCTGCCATTATTGCTGCTGTCACTGCTATTGCCCATCAAATATTTTCATATAGAGAGAAATTATTTTTCACACTCCATATCATTACAAGTTAACATAGCTAGTTATCCTATTAAACAGATGAGCAAAGTGAGCTTTGAAGAAATCCAATGACTTGTGGAAGACAGCATAGGTGTGCAGGCCATAGAACAGAATATCAGTCAGGATAGGCAAGGATGTGCAGCAATAACAGTCTCCCACTCACATGGCTTAACTTCTGCATAACTTACTGCAGTCCTGAGGGGCTCAATGCCAACTCTCCTCCATGCAGAGACCAGGACAGCCAGCAGTTCCATCATGTCAACGTAAGTCTCCCAGACTTTTAAAAGCAGGATGGGTGTGGGAGGGAGTGATAGCCATCTCACACAGAGACAGCTTACTACCCCAGCCTGGAGGTGACCCTTGCTTCTCATTCTGAGACCCAAACCAGAAATATATATCTGACCAACCAAAAAGAGGCTTGAGAACACTGTCCCTGGGATTACAGTGTGTGTAGGTAAAACGTCTTTCATAAGCATCTTCCAAAAGCCAATTAGTCCCTGAGAGTCCTGTACCTGCCTTGAGTGTTAGATTTACCTTCTTGATCTTCACAGACTCTGCACTGATCTTGTGCTCATACTTGACAAGACATGTGTATTTCCCTGTAAACATCCCATCACCACCATGAGATGGGTACTATTACCCCCCCACCAGTCTAACAGATGAGAACTAGGGGCTCAAATAGGTGAAATACTTTCCTCAGCAGAAAGCCTGAAGCAAGGGCTGTCTGCCTTCCAAGCACTAAGTAATGACATTTTCTCATTTTCTACCTTACAAAATGCTTTCAGATATGTTCTGGATTTGGTGTGTCAGAAAAAGTCTGAGTCATTAGGAATGTCTCCCCCATAGGAGAGGACACCGGAGTTTTCCAAGGTTAAAATGACATCCCCCAAGAGACCATGATGCCAAGAGATGGAACATATTCAAAGCAAATAATGAAAGGTAGCATGTCTCCTGATCATGTCCTGGCAGCCCTATCCCCAAGGAGACTGGAAGAGAAACTGCAACCTCTACTGAGTCCATGCTCTGACACACTTCTGAAAGCTTTAAGATCCAGACAAAATCCAGACCTGAGTGCAAAGGTTCCTAGGGTTGGGATTTTATTACCAGATGTAAATCCATCTTCGCTGAGACCTGCCCCAGTTTCCTCGTGCTGCACTTGAAATATTTCAAGTGTGCTGAATAGATTTGCTGGCTCCCCATTGCCTTCATAAATCATGAAGGCCAATGTTCTTAAGGCCTAAGTACAGCCAGTGTAGTGCTAACTGCCTGTACTCCAAGCTTTCAATGAAGGACTGTTCTGCTGTATTATCGGAGATTGCCCCTTTCCAAAACTTAACAAACCTGGATCTGCCATTTGAGATCCAAAGAGGGGTCCCTTGGCCCACAGAATGGCCCTCCAACCCAAGTTTGGGCTATCATCTCTACCACAGGATGGTAACTGATTTCATCACAAAGATACTGAACCAGAAAAAGATGCTTCAATTAAATTTTCTCTCAAGAATATGGCTCTTATTAAAAGCAGGCTAAGTCTTCTTAATGGAGGCTCTCTGGAGGGAACCTTGTGGCCTTTCACTGAGATTCTTGGATCTTGCTTCCAATTTGGAATGTCTGGCTTACCCTCGTGCCCTGACATTCTTTGAATATAGCTTTCTCATTTAGTAGAAGTGGACTGGCCTCTGCTGCTCTCAAAGCCCAAGGAATCTTGACTAATCCTTATGCTAACTCCACACACGCTCACGACATACGTGCCATCTTTAACCTCCATTCTACCCATATCTTGCTTCCTTTATTCTCCGCCCCCCCCAAATAAACAGCTGAACCCACTGTGGAATGGTGTAACTGGATGGTTGGGCAGGTTACAAAGCTGAGCACGTGGGCTTGAGCAAAATTGTAGAATTCTAGAAGATGCTGTCCTTGTTCAGGCCAAAACAGCTACTGCTGGTGACTCAGTGAAAATGCATTACCTTTCTCAGTCCATTGCCATCCCCTTCTTGGATGGGACTCATCCCTCCAATCTCACTGTAGTGGTCTTTAAATTCCAGGCCTCATGGTTTGCATGGCTCCCTGCCAGGAATGCCTCCCCTCTGATCAGGACCCCAACCCCAATCTCTGTCAGGTCACTTCTTGATCTTTTGCTGTGTCTCTAAGGCGTGATTACTCAGGATTAGCTGCTGCTGTTGCCCTTTGTGCTTATTTGCCTCCTTGTATTATGATTCTGAGTTATTTAATGTGCTGCCTCCCTTTGGACTGATTGCTATTTAAATACCTCTTTCTTCAAAGATTAACGATGCCAAATTATCTTATTGTGCACCTCTGTGCAAAGAGGAATTCCATGTTTGTTTAAAAGAGACATGACCTTGTGAAAGAAAAGTTTGTGTAGAGGCAGATTGTTTTTATTTGTAAAATAAAAAATATTTTATTTTATGTGTATGAGTGTTTGGGCTGCATGTATGTCTGTGCACCACATGCATGTGTGGTACCTACAAAGGCCAAAGCAGGAACATTGGGTCCTCTGGAACTGGAGTTACAGAAGACTGTGAGCTATCATGTAAATGTGGAGAATAAAGCCTAGATCCCTTGGAACAGCAGCCAGTGTGCAGTGAAGATCTTATCTAGGTTGCCCTGTGTGTATGCTTTTCCCTGAAGGGATAAGTCTACAGGGTGAATATATAGCCAGAAAGGAAAGTGTCTAAGGAGGACAGCAAAGAAGAGAGAAGCCCCATCTGAGCAGGCCATCCTGTTTGCTGTCAGACAGCTTCGGTAGAGAACATGGTCCTCTATTAAGAACAGCTAAGAAGTCACCTGAGTCATCTACACTGAGGGCTGTGATACAGGCGTCAAAAAAGGGCTGTCTCTGTGCCTGTTGGTAAGATCTAAAAATAGTAGAATCACATGTCTGCCTATATACAATGTCCTGAGCACAGTTCTATGTGCTTTATATAGTGACTTAGAAATTGTCATAATAAATATGCATGCATGACATATTATCCTTTCTTTCTTGAGAAGGAAATCAAAACCTAAAGGCTAGCACGTTCAAGGTAGCTGTTAGTGGTCAGGCTGTTTCTTTGCTGTGTTAGATAATAATGACTGCTCACATGCAGGATCCCAACCATCCTAGACAGTGAGTGAATGCATGTGAGAATGCATGGAGAGGTGAGGAGCGTGTGTATACCACTCATATTTATATGGCTTGTATTAACATGGAAGACTTCTGGAAGTCAGCCAAGAATCTGCTAGGAGTCCCTGCCTCTGGGAAGTGAGGATGAAATAATCAGATGACTTATTTGTCTTTTTTCACCCCTAGTCACTGTCTCAAGAATCCATCAGCCATAAGTAATGGAAAACCAAATTAACAGAGACTGGAACAAAACCAGATTGTCTTACGTAGTTAGGAGAGCAGGAGCAATGGCATGCTGGCTCCCTAGTTCCAGAACTTCTGTAGAAGCATCTTCTTCTGCTCCTGGTAATGATCTTTCTTTGGTTTACTTTTTCCTCCACAGAATTAATCTTCATCTACCACCTGTGCATCTTCCTGTCTAGCTGCTAATCATGTGTCTTTACCAAGCCATTTCAGTGAATGGGCACTCTGTCTTCTGTTCACAGCCACCTCCTGGCACTCTAAAACCTTAACAGGTGCTACACTAACATGGATGGATCAAAGGAGGAAAGGAAGGAGGAAAAAAGGGGAAAGATGGGAAGACAGATGGATAATAGATGGACAGACAGATAAGTAGATGGATGATGTGTGGATGTACGGGTAGATGGCAAACAGGTAGATGGATAAAAGGGGGTAGGTGTGTGGTTAGATGAATGAATGAGTGTGTGGATAGATGGATGACTGGATAGACAGATTGTAGACAGATGGACGGCTGGACGGATGGAAAGGATTGATGAGTATTGTAGCTTCAGTCATGCCTTTCTTTTCACACCAGTGACTCTTTTATATTGAGAACACATGTCCCTCTAAGAGGTTTGCTCTAATTTTGATTAACCAGAAGTGGGACAAACAACATACATTTATTTTTCCCCAGGAAAAAAAGCAGTGTTCATGAGTGCCGAGGGCCACTCTAGCACCTGACAGGCAGGGGAAACCACGTTTGGATGAGTGCTCTCAGCTCATCCATTTCTCCTATTTCCAGGTGTGTGGTTATTTCTTTTCAGTTTTCTTGAATACAGAAACTGGTTCCATTGCAGACTTGGTCAGAGTCGTAGGAATTGAGGCTCTCTGAGGTGTCTGAAGATGTTGATGATTCACCCAGGGTAAGAGGATCTTTCTAGCATTGAGCATGGCTGGATAGGCTTGTAATTCAGAATACAGGAGGGAGAGGCATGAAGGTTGAAGGTCCAAACCCAGCATAACAAGTTCTAGGCTAACCTACCCTACAAAGTGAGCCTCAGACAAGAGAGACAGAGAAAGAAAGAGAGAGAGACTTTCCATAAAGTCCACATTTACAGATAGTAGATGGGTTTTAAGCACCAGGAAAGGGAGTAAATTTAACTTCCCTAAGAGACCTCTGTGGATCAGTGGGCTCAACATCTCCATTCTGCAGATGAATAAAATGAGGCTTTCAGAGAAGAAGAGCCTTGTCCAAAGCTTCCCAGAAGATCAAAAGCTAAATCAGGGCTAAACTGGGTGCCAAAGCACTGTGATTGGTTCCCTTCCAGCCTGGCTACCTTGTGTTTATAATCCTGTTTACAGGCCAGGCCAGGATCCCTCGATACTCACATTGAACTTCTACAGTAAAATTCTGCACACCGGTACTCCCTTCTCTGTTGACCACATCATCTACAGTTATAAATTAGTTCTGAGGCAGAAAGATGACCTTAATCTCCCTCCTGCATTTCCAGATCCCTGTGGTATTGATAAAGTAAAAGGATTTTAGTGGTTTCTGTCCACTTGCAAGGCTCCCATAATATGTGTATAAATGTATATTTCATGATTATCATCACAGGTTCCCCTCTGCTCTACCCTGTCCTCCCACCTGAATGACACAAGAAGTGCTTGGTGTTCTCTAGCCTGTGTGGGTGACTAATCCTGCCCTGTGTATTTCATGCTGTCTCTTTCGCATCTTTGTTAAATCTATTTTCTCTCAGCACAGGACAGTCATTATCCCCTATGCCCCTCACTCTGCAATTGAGAGCCTCTGGTAAACCTGGACACCTTGTCTATAGCATACTGGGTCTAGGATGGAAGGATTCAGCACTGCATGTGACTTAGTGCTGCTGACGAGTCGTCTACACAGTGGGTGAATTGGCCTTGGGCACTGGCATGAGCGTGACAAGCCTCTTTCTCTCTGGGAGTCATGGCATGGCATAAAGTGGTGGCTCATGAAACTCCAATACTGCTATGGAGGGGTCCAATTGCAAATGAAATTAGAAAAGCAGGCTGCCCCTTCCCAGTGGAGGAGATGCTTGGTTGTTCACAAACTGTCTTGGCAACTCTAAGCTTAGAGCGGTCTTAAGGTGTTTATACTGTTTCACAAAAGATGCTGAGGCCTGTAAGTGGACCAGGTAGGAATTCAAACACGATAGGTCCCAGGCATGTCTCTGATTCTGCTCAGTTTCATGACCTGAGTCTGTGGCTCAAGCTTCCTGAACAATTTTTTTGTTCATGTGTGAAGAGAGAATGAGAACTTTACCCTGTCAGACCTGAGTGACTGAGAGAATCCAAGAGAGCACATGGTTGGTACAAACACTGTGCACAGATTTGAGGTAACTAAGGGACTGATGTCTTAAAGTCATATAATGATATACTCTGTCTTTCATTGCATCAGCCCATGTTCCTAGAGGTGTCACCCTTTAGACATTATAGAGGGCACTAGTCATCCACTGAAGCCAAGAGTTCACAGTATCAGTTGAGCCTCCAAAGGAGACAAAACATCCCAACCTTATTTTCTCTGCTAATATTTGGTATTCCATAGACACAAAACATTAGAGAAGCCAAACGCAGTCACAAGATAGCTTGGACAAGCAAAGAGCATTTGTAGGAGAAAAACTCTAAAATGCAGCACATACTATTTGCTTTTCCAGTAGAAATTATAGCTAAAGGCTAATGTCGCCTGGGATGGCATGACTCTGTCTGTCTGGTCACTAAACCTCTAGCCCCTAACTCAGGACTCTTTAACAAGTGCACAATGACTGCATGGTGGAGGTGCTAAGTGATGGTGATACAAAACACATGTACTCTCATGGTTAGGGACTTGGTGCATTCAGTAACTACTAGGTGTTTCTCCCAAATTATTAAGTTGCTGGGTGGGGCCAGGCTGATTTCCAAGTATTTAGCATTGGCAAAGCTATGTTTCTCTTCAGTGATGAATCCTAGTTTCCTAGACACCTTGTCATTCAGTAGACACCCAGTAAACATCTGTTGAATAAACACCTGTGGGCTTCTCCCATCATAAGCTTCACACTCCTTGAAGAAAGGGGTCAGCAACCTCAGATTCGCTTATAATTTCCTTCTGTCTCAATGTACATATGCACAAGAGATATTTAATAACTTATAGAACCCATGGGCCATACTGGGGTAAGTTCCCAGAGTATGACACACTTGGTCAGTAGCTAAGAAGAATAATGGAGACTGGTGGGCCATCTTCAGGATCTGCTAAGACTGGATCTAAATTAACCTAGAGATGCACCTCTGGATGTGTATTCAAGTGACAGTGCTTCCAGAGAAAGTTAGCTGAGGAGAGGAGAGCCATCTTGAATTTGGGTAGCACCATTTCATGGGCTGGAAGCCTTGACTGAATAAATAAATAAATAAATAAAGCGAACAGCAAGCTGAGCACCCACATTGATCCTGTCTCTATGCACCCCCCCACTCCCCCCATCCCCCCTTCCCCCATCCAGTTGCCTCACACCCCTGCCGCGATGGAAAAAGCTGCTCTCACCATCAAGCCACTATGGACTGTATCCTTATGTATTGAGAGAAACACAAGCCCTGCTCTCTTTAAGTCACTTTGTGGGGTACTCCGTCACAACAATGTGACAAATGCTAAGGCAGACCTCATCCCCACCCAAGAATCTGATAAGCACCCATGTGACAGAGACCTCTTCCATTGCTCCTCAAACTCTTTTTGCAGACAGAATGTCAGCATGAAATCGCAGCAGGAAAAAAATGGCTCTGTGAAATCCCACAACCTGTGTCACTATGAAAAATGTCATAGGAGGGGCCTTTTCTTATGAAACAGCAGCATGCAAAAGCAATCAGTGCTGGAAAAACTCAGAGATAAATGAAGGAAGCCAGAGGAGCTGACCCAACAGCCTTGCTTTTATGAATAGACTCTTACACCAGCCTACTCATTTGTAAGATCCTCATGAGATCTTTTTTTACAGCAGGTTATGAATCATCTTCATGATATCTTTAAATGGATGATCAATACTATATTTTCCCATAAAATGTTTGGTTTGAAATCCGATTTTAAGTGCATTAGAGTTTTTGTGCACGGAATGGGTGAACACCATAATAAATTGTCATCAAATATGAAAGAAATATAGCATAGATTAATTGCCATATTTATTTATGAGTCTATAAAATACCTTGTGAATGTCCTGGCACATTTTTGGGATACCAATTTGAACCTCCAGAAAAGTTAAAAGCATTAAAAGAGACGGCAAGGAGATTTATTACCAGAGTGTTTTTAATTGCAGACCCATGCAGACACACAGGTATTAGAACAACCATGCCTTAATGGGCATGTCTCATGTGTTTCTCTCTCTTTTTTTTCCTGTAAAAATAATACTGCCCATATTTTTATTGATTTGTGGACATTTGTAATAAATTACTTTTCCCAGTGAGTGGCTTTGGAAAAGCTCCCTTTTCTAAAGTAGCAAACTCCAGGCCACACCCAAAAGGAGGCTTCCGAGGCTCTAAAAATCTAAGCCTTTTGTTTATTTTTGTATTTTGAGTTTCTTTGAAACAGTCTTAGCATGTACCCCTTGAATTAATAAGCTTCCTGCTTCAGCCTCCCGAGTACTGTGATTCTACACATGTACTACCATGGCCAACCTAATGCCCAGCTTTTAATCTGGAAATTAAGAAAAAGATACCCAGAGAGAATGTCACAAGTTAGGTGACATGCAATTCCAACTTGCTCACAAATTTAACTGAAGTTTTATTTTCTATGATTGTGAAATCATTTAGAGTCAATAATAACAAAATATCATCCTTATAAATGTTACTTTAGCCAACCTTCTGCTAAAACTGCATCCTGCTCCTTCTGTGGTTAAAGCCCAAAGTGCTGTGCTTCCCTTCCTCATTGTCTTCACTATTATGCTGCTCCCTTCTTGTGCATGCAAGGACCATCCCCAGACCCCATCACAAAGGGTAAAAGAACACAGTCTTAACCTGGGTCCCTACAGGTTGTCTCCTTAATGTCTCCATTGCTTACTTGTATTTCTTTGCCAAAGACTTCCCTTTCAAAATCTCTTCTCCAGTTTTCAAATCCATACATCTGCTATTTACTTTAAGGCTTAATTCCTTGAAGCCATAGCAGATGCCTGATTTTATCAGTAGAAAGATGTCAACATGCACAGGACAAAAAAAAATTAATAATCAAGAACCACTCTATGCAGAGACGGTTTGAAAAGTGCAACATTAATATAGCAAGCCCAGCTTAGAGACATCCAAATCAAAGATTAAAAAGCATCCTCTTGGTGAATAGAATCAGTTACTAAATTCTATTGCTGTTTTTAAATCAGAACAGGCATACAGATGCAATCTTCACTGCATTGCGTAAAGAGGACCTTTCTTTTCATCTCATTCCTTGTCTTGTTTTTATATGCCCATCAATTACAGCTGACTCTGACTGCTGCTCACTATCTTAATGAATGAGCCACATCAAATTTTTAAAACTCCCCAATTACTATGTCAGTAAGCCCTTTCATAAGACAGACCAACACGACACACGCAGGAAGCCTCCTGAAATTTGTTTGCTCACACGGCATCTTTTTATATTTTTCTCTGCTAAATTACACTGTCATCATGAGGCATTAACTGTGAATTCACAGAGTTCAGCTGGAGTCAGCAACCTCTTGTGACTGAATCTGACTTTATGCATGTAAAATACACTTTTACAGGAAGACTCAAATCGAGAGGTCAGGATGTTGGCCTCTTCTCTGTCATCTGCTTGGCTCAGTGATATCTTGAACTTTTCTCACTTTCCAGTGTTCTTCTTAGGAGCCTCTAAGACGATAAATTAGAGGTGTCTAGAAATGCTCCCAAGCTCACAGAATACAAAAGAATTAGACTGTTATTATAAAGGTATCAGCTTTAACACTAAGCTAGTCACAATGCTTGCAAACCAGGCTCTCTGCACCCAGTCGTGTTTTATGCCCTATCTCTAAGAAGTTAATCCTTTCTCTTTGCCCTCTTCTAGAGGGGCTGCTTCACACCCTCGCCTGGGAATTGCTGCCTCTTGCTTTTCCTCTCCTGATGCCAGCTTTTCTGTTGACAATATGTATTCAGGCAAGGCGGGGACTCGCTGCGTTTCGCTATCAGATGCTACACACACTTCTTCCGTCAAAACAATTAGTGTTCATTTCGGCTTTACTCAGGGAGACCTGCAGTGACTGATCAGTATAAATTATGGATGCATCTGTCCAGATGCACTTGTTCATTCATGCATAGACTGGAGGAAATTTCATTCTTCCCAGTTCAAAAACAGTCGCTAAAAATACTCCATACTTTTAAAAAATGTATTTTAGTATAGCCTCAACTATGTCATTGTGCCCCTGAACTCACTCACTCTATATGTAATTTGAGACCTTTGAAACTAACTTGGGGTTACTCTTTGCCTCCCAGTAAGCTTTGATCATATGTGTAAATCACTAGGAAATCGTGGGCAGTTTGAAAGCTAAACACTGCAGGACAATTTGGTTATCCTCAGTTCCTCCCCACCACCACCCTTTAAAACAGGGTTCCCCAGCTATTGTCAAAGACACATCTTTTACCTGGCTTCTTCAAGATTGTCAGTGTACTTAACAAGGTGCACTATAAACTTCAAATGAACACTGTGGATTAGTGTTCTCTGTGGTCCAAACAGACCTCCCTGCACACTGTTTCCTATTAGTTTCAGTGAGCAGCTAGAAGAATTAGCAGACATATTGCACACTATCACAAAAGAACCAATATCGTTTTTTCCAAGAGACAGAGTGTTTGTTGTTGACTCCCTTAAATATAACTGAAAGGGGGTTCTGTATTTGATGGGTTTATTTACTTGCTTCAATAAAATTCTATGCGCTCACATATACAATTGGGGATTCCTCCCTCCCCCAAAAAATAAATTAATCAGCACTGAACAAAGCAATGAAAAGCTGACATGATAGAGGAGCCCAGAGCACTAGGCTGTGGAAGTGAGAGTCTGGAAACAGGAAGAGGAAAGCAAACTCTATAGAATACCTGAATCAGAAATTCTGAGAAATACTTCTCTGCCCCTGAGGGCTGCCAGGGGTGGATATTGGCTTAACTTGATGCTTTTGTTTTCTTATGAGGCATATCTCCTAACAATCATTTTTATAGACTTCCACTAAACATTCAAGAAGTGATCTAACCAGCACCATCAATACAAGGGGCTTCATAGAACGTACACACTGTCCCCAGGAAGGCTACATTAAACCAGGGTCTCTGAAGGGAGTACACAGAGGGGACAGGGACAGCCTTCCTCCCCAGGACTCATTCTAATAAAAGCCACCAAACCGAAACCACTCTGAAAATAACAAGAGAGGAACAGCTACAAAACACACTCCGGGTGTTTTACCCACTCCCACAGCAGAAGGAAAATTATGTACTGGTCAGTTCTGATTCCCAATTTGTTTTTGTTTGGTTTGTTTTGTTTTTGTTTTCAAAATCCTGTTGGTTTTCTCACATCCTAGAGCAAAGACAGGAAATAGGCCCAGAATCCCTACACATAGCGTTGACACCACAGAGGGTTTATAAATCAGTGGAAAATCAATAAATCCTATAAGGTAGTTTCTACTTTGCAGTATCACCAAGGGACAGGGCTAATGCTCTTTTTCCACCACCATCCCCATTTTTCTTTCAAAAAAAAAAAAAATTTCCTCTGCTTAGGAATGAATGGGCAAAGTTGCTGAGTCAGTATTTCAACTATCTAATTTTATTACTTTGCAATTGACATACCTTCCCTCTGGAAATGTTTGCAATTAATTAATTAGTAGTAATCTTCCCCAGGAGACTAATTTAATGAATTTTTTCCAATTCCTACTTTTAAAGAGAGAGTGAGAGAGCTTAGAGTTATCCAAGCTATAAAGGGGTGAATTACTCCAAAGTGAGTTTTTGAAAAATCAAGAGATCTATTTATTACTGTAACTTTTATCGCTAAGTCAATCTGGCAAGGATTGTGATTCTTTTTCTAACTAGGACTCTCGCAGTTTGACAGCAATATTTCTCTAAGGTAACCACAGGCTGTGATAGCAGCTGGGTTTGTAGACCTATGTGTGGTTTGTGACTTCTTTAAGCTCCGTGTCTATTCTGCATAAGCTGTGAGGTGAGCAGGTGCTGAGCCTAAGGTGTCATTCTAAAAGGTCACTGGGTATGGTCTGCCAAGCCAGGAGCCAGGGGCAAGGGCTTGCATGAGGAGTTTTCCCCCAGGGACCTTAATCTTGCCACCGGAGCTGAGAGCCCACTGCTGCTGGGCAAGGACCCAGGCTTTCAGTACTCTCTGACTCATGCTATTTCAAGTTTCAATAGGGAAATAAATGAAGAGATTTGGTCTTGTCCTTGAGTAAACTCCCATGACCCCAGGAGGAACTGTAGCAAAGATCTAAGAATGTCCAAAAAATGCCAAGTGCACTGCACTGTGACCAGGTGACCAAAAGGAAAGGCCTTCTAGTTTGCAAACTCCACCTGGTGCCACAGCAGCGCCACCTAAGACCTGTCATCGACAGTCTGCAAAGTTCCTCCTGTCTCAGACGTCTAGAACGATGCTGGAGTCTTTGGAAGGGTGTCAGCCTGCACGTGTGCAAAATCTATAGCACATGCGAATTGGCATCTCCTGTTTCCCTTGTCCCAGAGACAGGCAAGCAACGCCCCTCTCCCTTCCAGGGGAATTCATACTCTTTTGAGAAGCCCCCGAGGGGATTCTTACACTACAGGGCCCAGTTGGGTGTCCCCGGCGCAGCTCCCTCCGGAGCTGTCCACTGCGGCTCGCCAGCGCCACCCCTAGAGGAGCGCAGCGGTTGCATCCGGACCCTGCTGCTAACGTTCCTCTTCCAGTCTCTGGGAGGACACCGCAGGCGGCGCTTGGGAGGCAACCAGACCTGGCCTTTGGAGGAGGTGGCTCAGACTCTTGGCTGGCAGCCTACAGATGCCAGCTAGCCGACTTGGAGGTCTATAAGAGCTCTCTAATGGATACTGCACCTTGCTCTGGAGGGGGCGCTCGTCCGCCTAACCCAGGGTCAGACCCCTGCAGAGACACCAGGGGGTCAAGGACCTAGCCAGGACTGGAATTAACCAATGGTTTTGGGAAACTAAGACACGAGTCAGATTCCCCAAAGTCAGCTCCATTAAAACTGCCCAGAGCTGGTCCAACCGTTTGAGCTCCCTGCCAGCGGAGCCAACAAACTTTGGTGTAGAGGGAGAGGCGGAGATGGGTTGGAGGCTGGTCCCGCGAGCCGCGGCTCTCTCCTCCACCTGCTCTGGCTCTGCCTCCGCCCAGCCCTCGCCCACCCCACTCCCCCACCCCCGCGCCATCAGACTCCTCTTGTCTACTCTCCCTCCTTCTTCTCCTCCCTTGTCTGACTCCCCCACTTTCCTCAGGGCTCTTCTTTTGTATTCTCTCTTCCCTCGCCGCCCGGCTTGCCTCTCGCCTCCTCTGGGCCGCAGGGGAGGAGGCGAGCAAGCTGAGCCCTGGGCCCGCGCGGCGCGCAGGGAGGCGCATCTCCCACTTCTCCCGGGGAATTTGGAGAGGGTCTGTGTGTGCGCGCGCGCGAGCTGCAGGAGAAAGCTGGTAGGATCTAACAGCGAGCAGAGGGTCAGGGTATTTGACGTTCCTCGCCCGCTGCACAAACCTTGCTGAGCAAGGAAGAGTGTGTGAGAGTGCGCGCGCGTACACGGGCTGGCTGCCTTTGGCTCGCTGGGCAGCCCGGGGCCCCGGGGCCCTCGGTCCCCTCTGGCTGCCCGGGATTACTGTGACGTCACATTGAGCCTCTGGCCACCTTGGACTGGGACACCTCTGAAACCTCACAGCCCCGTGCTGCGCCGCAACTTACCTCGCCACCGCGCACCTTTGGCACCCTGCGCCTTCTTCCTAACTCTGCCGATCCATGGGCCCCTCTGCCTTCAGGACCCCACTAGCGGCAGGGGTGCTTTCTCAAGCGCAGGGCTCGGCAGCTCCGCTGCTTTTGGCTCTGCCTTCAGTCTCTCTCTGCGGGCCCATGAACGGGCGCCGAGCACCTGCAGCCCTGTAAAGAAACCAGAAGCCGCTCGACTGGGGTCATTGAATAGCTGAGCTGAGCGAAGGACTCAGAAGAAAAGAGGGAGACCGGCCTGCTACTATGGCCTTCCCGCCCTTCGGACACCCATATGGCAGCGCATCCCAGGTAAGAAGTGTCTTATGGGGGTGGGGGAGGGCCACTAGGGGGAAGATGCCCGGTGCGCGCGCTGACCCCTGAGCTTCCTCTTCTTGGTGACACAAGGAAAGTCAGGAGCAAGGACCGGGAAATGTGCCACCGCATCCTCCTACATCCGGACCCCAGACTGAGAGCATTCACTCGCAAGTGCCACCTGAAAACGCGGGTATTCTAACCTTGCTCTCTGCGCAGAGCAGGGTGGGACTGAGGGATCTTGCAGTTAGGGTTCCCCCTTGTACAGATTGGTGAGGTAGCCAGTGGACTCTGAGGAGAAAACAAATTCGCTCCAGATAAGAGCGCTGGCACCGCACTGCTGGTTTGCCTACCTCGGTTCTGATCCCACTCTTTTCTTGGGCTGCCTTAACCTCTCTGCTTCTGCATCCCTCCGGTTTCTAAACCAGGGTGTTGTGCAGTGGTGAGGATTTCCTTTGAGAATTCTGAGTGCTCAGTATATAGATTTTCTTAAGGGTATAGTGTCAGGTCGACCTGCTGTGGGATCTTGGACAAGTCTCCTACTCTGGATCTTGGATGGACTCCCTTTTAGTACAATGCAGACAGGAATGAGATGCTGGTGGTAATCTTGAAAGCTAACTTCTAACTGTGCCTTTGTAGAATCCCATGGGGTGGGGCAGGAATTTGTTCCCATTTCCACAAGCTGTGGAAACTTAACAATGGCCTGGTTGCATCTGTAAGAGCAATTTGGGTCAGTTGCCATCATCCATTCAAGCAGTCTGCAGAGTTTCTGCACATGTGGTATTTGATTTCTAGAATAAAGAAGGAATAAAGGCATTATACAGCTTCCTCATGACCTTCTGGCTAAAACCAGTAGATGGAGTGTCTGGATTTGTAACTTTTAGTGCCTCCTTTCCTATTTTTATAGTTTCTGGTGTCTGCAAGTTCCAGTGCCTCTTGCTGTGAAACTGCCCCACGATCAGTATCAGATGTGGCCTCAGCCTCCACCTCTGCCTCTACCCTTTGCTGTACACCCTATGACGGCCGGCTGCTGGGCAGTGCTCGGCCAGAGCTGGGTGCTGCCTTGGGCATCTATGGAGCACCCTATGCAGCTGCCCAGAGCTACCCTGGGTACCTGCCCTACGGCCCAGAGCCAACCCCACTGTGTGGTGCACTGGTGAGTAATGGGGTGAGACTGCTTGGTGAACTTGGGGCTTGGGAGTATAGGCAAACAGCACAGATGAACTCTACTGTGATCTTGTCCAGAGAAAATCTATATGAGACAGACAATGTTGGGAAAATAGCATAGTGAGTGAGAAAATTTTCACAGCACTTCACAGTTTGCAGAACTTCACACTGCTTAGAAAACATTTGAATCTCTTTTAATTCTGCAAGGTAAGTAAATTATCATTATTATTGACTTACAGGTGAATAGTTGAGGTGCAGAGTAGTTTAAATAACTTACCATCAAACCACAAGAATGCCAAGGGTCAGGTGTATTCTTCTGGGTATACCCAGTAGGTATATATAGGGTGAAGAATCCAGAAACTGTATTCATTGTAGTAGCTGATACTCATTCTTTGTTTATTCTGTCCCAAGGATTCTATGAAGCATGATATGATAGGACTCTATCTACCAGCATGAATGACTTTATTGCCTCAGTCTTAGTAAAGGAGAAACTGAGTCACAGAGCATTAAATGCCTATGTCCAACATAGTATAGCCAATGCAAAGGATGATACTGGGCTGTTGATCCTCCAGAGGCACCTGTATCCTTCTCCTGTACAGTCCTGAATTCTCTTTTCCTCTCGCACCAGAATCCTCAGTATGAGTTTAAGGATCCTGCAGGAAATTTTAACCCCAGCCTGACCCAACCAGGGGCCTATTACCCCTATGAGCCAACTCTGGGGCAATATCAATATGACAGGTAAGAAATGAGCTTGATGGCCAGCCTTCCTTGATCATCCCCCATCTCTACCCTCTCCCTGGTGAAAGAAGGGAGGGAACAGAACTGAATTTCCAGGCACCTGGACTTTGTGCTGGCCCAGCCCCTGGTTCCTAGCCTGGAATGTGAGCCCCGTCTGCCCACAGGTATGGTGGGGTGGAGTTGAGCAGTGTTGGCCGAAGGAAGAATGCTACGAGAGAGAGCACCAGTGCACTCAAGGCCTGGCTCCATGAGCACCGGAAGAACCCGTACCCCACCAAGGGCGAGAAGATCATGCTGGCCATCATCACCAAGATGACCCTCACCCAGGTGTCCACCTGGTTCGCCAACGCGCGTCGGCGCCTCAAGAAGGAGAACAAGATGACATGGGCACCCAAGAGTAAAGGTGGGGAGGAGAGAAAAGCAGAGGGTGCAGGAGAAGATGCTCTGGGCTGCTTGACCAGAGACACTAAAGGTACAAACAAGTCATCAGCCCACCTGGCAGGTTCCTTAAAACATTCAACATCAGATCTAAAGCTACCTGTACTACTATAGATTGTCTAATACTCCAATTATCTTCGCCCCCACCCTTATGCAGTGCAAACCCCAGGGCATTTGCACCAGTGCCTCACAGAGAAACAATGTAGCTCCAGCTTTTCCTCTCACAAAGACTCCCCCTCCTCACTCAAGCTCCCAAGTCCCTTCTCTGTTCAGGGTTTTGCTCACGTACCATATTTATCGCTGCAAGAAAAATTTCTAAGCTTTTCCCTCCCCTGCCTATCCCTTCAGAAGGTCACCTCCCCTGGAAGACGTAGCAGTTCTTCTGCTGTAGTTCTAAATGTCTCATGTCGAAATAATGCTTTGCACACTTGAGTATTTGCTGGATTAAATAACATGACACCAGTCGTCCGTGAGTGCTAAAGTTAAAAGAGAAGCTCTCCTCCCTCCCCCCCCCCCCTTTTTTTTTTTTTTTTATAATCGAGAGACTCCAGCAGGGCAAAGTAGCCTTTCCTTGGCTACTGCAGGAGATCAGAGCAGCAGGACAGACAGGGCGATGTGGGGAATTATTCCCCTGAGGCGAACAGCCAGCCTGGGGAGAGCAGCGGGTGGCAAGAGAACGCCGAAGTGCAGAGCGCCACTCGCTAAAAGCTTCTCTGGGTAGGACTCTCCCGCGAGTTTCCCTAGGGCACTAGGCTTTTCTCACTCGTTCTTGATTTCCTTCCTACAGATGCTGCTGCCAGCCAGGAGGCCCAAGGGCTGCGACTGAGTGACCTGGAAGACCTGGAGGAAGAGGAAGAAGAGGAGGAAGCAGACGAAGAGGAGGCGGTCTCAGCATCCCGCAGGCAAGCGGATTTTCAGAAGAGCTCGCAGTCCCTGCCTGCGCTCTGTGCCACAGCTCAAGAGGGCCTCTTGGAGAGCAGAGAGTGCAGTCTGGCGGTTCCCCGTTTCTCCTTCACTGAGGTCCCGCGATCAGGAGAAACTGACTTCATTACCGCAGAGCCAAGTGGCCCCACAATGATCGTGCACTACCCTAGCAGCCAGAAACCCCGAATCTGGTCCTTGGCTCACACTGCCGCATCCACCGCTATCGAAAGTGCTCCCTCAACTCCGCCCAGGGCACAAAGTCCGGAGTGCCACATGATTCCCAGACATCCCATCTCCATCAGGCGACTCTTGGTCCCCAGAGACTCTGCAGTTGAAGAGGATTCTCTTGCAGCCAAAGCTTTTGGAAACTCCACGTTCGCCTTGCAGGGGCTGCCACTGAACTGTGCGCCTTGCCCTAGGCGGAGGGAGCCTGAAGTGCGGTTCCAGTACCCGTCTGGAGCAGAAGGTAGTGGGACCCCAGAGGCGCCGGGAGTGCCCGTCCAAAAGATACCCACCCATCACCTTCCTCAGATCCTGTGTGAGAATGTCCACAACACTCTCAAAGTCTAAACACCCCCATATCTAAAGCCAAATCATAGAAATAAATGCCGAGGAGAGAATTTGTCCCCAAATTACATAATCTTTGAAGAGATGGTCAGTCTATCAAGTTGCACCAGGCTTGCAGGTCTCTCCCTGTAAGCATCCTTGGCTCTAGTCTGCCCTTCTAAGAAGACGATTTGACCTCTGCTTGGCTGGTACCTAGCATGTTCTGGAGTTGCTCTGGTTTTTGGAGCTGTGAAGGGGTGGGCCGTGCATACGTATGCACGGACTAGTGGCCAGTTTGCAGCTTCTCCTTGACCACTAAAAGATTCGGACAGTGCCAGACATTCTCCGAATTTTACAACTTGGAAGCCAAGGTCCAGGCTGTCCCTGGGGATACTCCTAAAGGTTTTTACCTCCAGCATGGCAAGACTGCCATTTAGTGTTTTCTTCCTCTGATGTGCAAGGACCTGGTAAAGGGGAACTTGACCACTACAAAGGGACAGTCCCTAAGCACTAGGCAGCCTCCAGCAATTACGCATGTCAGATTCTGGTCTTTGTAGTAATTTCTCTAAGGATTAGCTCCTGGTTTAGAAAATTGGGGTACATTGTTATGTGAATTTACACATAACTTGCCCAAGCATTACCTCTGACAAGCAAATTGCCTCTAGACCTTAGCTTCCCTTGGGGTGGGACATGAGCTGACCTCCGATTTTCTAGAAATTACGGCCAAGTGGCCTTCGGGTTTTAATCAATCTTTCCTCTCTCAGCAGGTTAGCGCAACGGCTGCGGTTTGCAGAATAATTTTGGAAATGGCTGCTTCTGCATTCACCTTCATATTAAGAAGCTTCCAGAGACCAGGCGTTCTCACTTTGCCCAAGACAAACACACAGAACCATCCTAGCAGCGATCCTTGCATGCAGGGATGGGGCTGGCCGGGCAGACATCCACCTAGTCAGACTTGGAGGGGAGATGGCAGGCACGTTGAGGAAAGCCCAGTGGATGCCCAGTAGACTTTCACCAAGTTTCTCTTCCTCCTGTGGATGGAGGGCCCGGACAGCATCTCCTCCTGCTCACCCACCCCTGCCCAGCCTGCTCACTTTGTAATTTCCTTGTTGAAATGGTCTCTAAAGGCTATCTATCTGTGTCTCCTTCCCCTTTCCAGGCTATAACTTCAAAAATAACCTAACTGAACTCAAGGTGTGCAGTCCATCAATGCCAGGGATGCTGGGAGAGGTCTGGTGGAGCTGGAATGGGGAATGAAATGACCTCAAAGGATTCTGGGGACAGGGCCTTAAGCTGTAGATCTGAGTTCTGTAGCAGAGAGAGAAACTGAGGAAGCTACACACAATGTCCAGGACAGAGTGACCCCTCAAAGGGTAGCTGAATAGCAGGAGATGTCAGAATATTTGTTGAGGACCAGCACCAATACCCTGGTGGTACTAGGAGTATAAACTTACTGTGCTAGAGACCCATGCAGGGAACCTTGACAGCCCCTTGGTTCACTGCTTTCCCAGAACCAACATGAAGTAGGGCAGTTAGTTTTGAGGGGTTGATAAGAGACCACACAGGGCATTTAATACTTTCTGTTTAATTTTAAATGTCAGCTGACCCTTTTAGTACTGGCCAGCCAGTGAGAGAGAGCTGAGAGGCAGGGCACAGGAGCTATGGCCTTGTCTCTTTGTGAGTATGTCTGGAGTTGGGAGTCCCATGAGAAGTTAAAAGATACCCACAGAAGAAAGGCTGAATGAAGCTGCCCAGGGCCAGGTCCCAACTCTAGGGGCCTAGGAAGGACACTTGGTGCATCCTACAGATTCCTCCAGGGCTGGACCATTCACCACTGAGACCCACCCCCTGTTGGTCAAAGCCTTTCAAGTCAGGGGGCTGAAGGAAGAAGAGGCAAAGAAGCATTTGATTTTAAAGCCTTTGGGAGGTGCAGAGAGAAATGAGATTCGGACTTAGGGAGACCTTTATAAAAACAAAACACAAAACAGGGAGTGTCTGTCTTTAAAGATCAAGAATTGCTAAACCACGGAGTCTCCTCCGATGAGGAAACTGAAGCCCAAGGAGGGAGCTAGAAGACATCTCAGATCTGTGCTTTGAGTGATCCTAGCTTTCTGCTCCAGTCCAAAGCCTTCCTTTGGTTCCCTCTTCATCTCCTTTGGGAGATGCCCCTCCCTGCATTTGGCTCTTGGGCAACAGCTGGTCCTGTCCCACCCACCCCCAGCTTCCCCCAGGACTTTGCAGTCGCCCTTGCTGACCTGAGGCTTAGGGTCTGGAAAATTAAACTGCGAAAAGATAAACATTATTTCCAGTCGGCTTTGCAGGATTAACGCTTGTAATAAAGAGCATTAGCTGAAGGTTTCTTTCAAGGCGCTCTCCACCATACCCCCTCCTTGGTCCAGGTAGATCTCTCTCTCTCTCTCTCTCTCTCTCTCTCTCTCTCTCTCTCTCTCTCTCTCTCACACACACACACACACACACACACACACACACACACACACACACACACACACACACACACACACACACACCAGGAGATGGTAGTGGAGACTTCTGATACTCTGTGTAGGGTCTAGTCATTTAGAGGAAGATGGAGGGAAGGGATCTTTTCACATTGAGTCAGCATTAGGAAACCATCCACTGAAGCCCAAACTGCTAAACCCATATGGAAACCAGGGACTGCTCCACTGTGAATGCCGGGAAACGGAGGGAGGGAGGGAGGGAGGGAGGCAGGCATGAGATTTGCTGGTCCTCCTTCCAATACTCAAGGTCTTTTCAAGAGCTGATGGTGAACCCAGGCCTGAGAATGGCACGTCTGAGCCTGTGATTATCCCAGCCTCAGGCCCCCAGCCACAATCTGTTCCCACTACTTCTGCCTACACTGAGAGCTTCCTGCAAATCTCTACTATAATCTCCCAGAATCATATTTTGAATACACTTTTGATTAAATGCAACAGTGGGGGTGGGGGTCGCTGGAGCCTGCTGGTATCCAAGGACAGCTGGCCATGGTTAAAGTTCTTCAGAATAAGTGTCCATCTCACAATTGGATCTTAGACCCCCAAAGTTCATAGGTGGCTAAAGTGCCCTTTGCTGTTTGGGAGTAACACCAGGGGCTAGCCTGCAGAGGATAGTGGAAATTGTATAGGAGGCCCGAGTCTCCTCCTTCCATGTATTTCTTCATGTGCCAGATATCACTATATGAGCACTGAACTCAGCAGGTGACTTTGTGTTTACATGTACATTTACATATCTATATTACACAACCTGAAATCATGTCACCTTGTTAGGAACCACCAGAACATTTGGAGCCCTTATTGTATGGCGTGCTCAGTGTCTTCTGTCTTAGTCTATTTGAAAGCTATAACAACATTATGAGCTGGAGGACAGGTAAACAGAAATTTACTTCTCACAGTTCTGAAGCCTGGAGAGTTCAAGCACAAGGCATGTGCAGGACCTGTTTTGGGGTTTCTAGGCAGTACTTTTCATTGTATCCTCACATGGTAGAAGAGAAAATTATCTGGAAGTCTTCTTTATAAGACCTCTGATTGGTTCAGGAGTTCCGGGAAAGCACTAACATCTGTATTTCATCACTTTTAATGCCTTTGTATTGGGAGGTAGGCTCCAGCATATACATTTACGGTTGGGCACAAACATAATCTTACCATGTTCTTTAAATATGTGGATTCATTTATATGTTGCAACACTTTAAAGAAGCAACACTCCATTTATCAGTAAGCTGATCTAATGAGTCAGGAAATGAGCTGATGGAGCTTATGTAGCTCTGGGTCAGGCATCCAGCTAGGTAAAGAAGTCTGGCTCTTAGTAAGATGGATGGATTTTTTAACCACAAGGCTCTCCTGTCAATGAGTCTTATCATTGTATATTTCTTTAATTATGGGTTTCAGAAAGTCTATGAACTTGCTATTTTGTGCTTCTGAAGGGGTTGCCCTCCTTTCTCCTCGGGAATGTCCAGTGGGACCAGGCCTCTGGTTCATTCTGGACCACACTGCATCCTGAAAGAGCATCCTTTCTCTACTTCACTGCTTATACTTCCCTGGAGTCTGCTGTCTCACACAACACTGACCAGCATAGGGCAAGATCAGCCTATGACTGGAGATTTACACAGGATGTAGAGGGCTTGGCTATGTGCCCATCTGATAAACACCACAAGTGTTTCTGCCATGGATTTCTGCCCTGAGTGCTGGTGGCTGACACTCAAGTGGCCGTATTCTAAGCTCAGCACTAAGGCATAGGACACATGCTGTTGGCCTAGAGTGAATCCTTTCCCAACACCAAGGTGAGGGTCGGGCTAATACCCCAGCTGTTTCCTGAATCATCTAGTCCACACCTGAGTTCTAGCAAGTTCTTTCTTGTTAGACTAAATTGCTTTCTATATGCATGTATGAAAAGCTGATTCCCAGGAGCTGGAGAGATGCTTAGCGGTTCAGGGCACTTGCTGTATAAATAAATCATGGAGCTTAGATCCCAGCTCCCAAGCTGTCACAAGTCAGGCATTCCCATGCATACCTGTAACCTGAGCTCTGAAGGGGTAGAGATAGCAAGATCACTGAGGTTTGCTTCCAGTCTAACAAGGAAATCCTGAGTCCCAGGTTCTGAGAGAGACCCTGCCTCAAAGGAATAGGTGGAGAGGAACAGAAGACAACTATTGCCCTCTTCTGGCCCCTATGATAATGCATCCTCCCTCATACACAAGCATCCATACATCCTTACATACTCACACAAACAAACAAACAAACAAACACATCTAAAAAGAATACTTGAAAATGGATTTCCCTAATTTAAGGGTGGTATTTGGAAGCCTGTTAAAATTACTTCAAGTTAGATAAGGTGGGTAGCATGCCAAGGTGGCATGTGTGGCTTTATAAGAGGCAGGGTACTCACTCAGAAATTTTGTCATAGTAACAGATGAGCATGAGTATCATGGGGAGATAATTTTTTTTCTTCTCTCATTGGGTGTCCCTCAGGTGGGCTGTTTCCAAATCCCAAGAAGGCTTTATTTAAAGTTTAAAGATGATCATGATAATGAGTACGGATTCTTGAATGAGTCCTTTGTCCAAGATCCATCAACCAGAACCTGACAGAATTGGAACAGAAATTCAGGTGTATGTGGTTCCCCACAAAAGCAATGCCTAAAAGGTGTAACTCAGAGGCAGAATTTTTACCTTGCATGCACCAGACCCTGGGTAAAAATCCACAGAAATGAGAAAATAGGGAATAAAAATGGGTACAGTCAGGAAGCAGACTGAGTCCACTCCAGAGTCACACTCTATAGCAAGATTAACAGCACAGCTCTGTGTGCATGTGTGTACCTATGTAATGGTCAAAGGTCAGCTTCGAGTGCCATTCCTCAGGAGCCATCTACCTTAGTTCTCGAGACAGGGTCTGGCACTGAGCCCTGGAAATTATTAAGTACGCTAGGCTGGCTGGCCAGTGAGCCCTGGAGTCCACCTGTCTCTGTTTCCCCAGCACTGATGATATTACCCTCCATCATGCCTGGCTTTTTATGTGGACACAGATATGGACTCAGGTGCTCAGATTTTCATGGAAAGCACTTTCCTGACTTAACTGTCCCTTTCGTGTCCAGAGCACAGCTTGGGCTGGAATCTTAGTTCTGTCGTTTACTAACTGTGTACCCTCGGGGCCTTAATTTCTTCACCTCTAGAACAGAGATAATAATAATAATAATAGTAACATCTGCCTCACAGAGCTGCTGTGAGGATTGGTTAGCTAACATGTAAAGTAGCAGGTTTGCATCCTCAGTCGGCATCCAAGCCCAGAGAAGCTGTGACCGACAGGTCAGGCCCTGTCCTGCAGCTGTCTTTGCCATGCCTGGAATCTCTGCAGTGTCCCCACCATTCATTACATCAAGCGGATGTCTCAGCCAAATGTCCCTCTTACCTAGAGCAAAGACATGGGGTCATTTGCTCAGGTGTCCATTTAGGGAGAAGCCTCACCAAGCAGGTTTTATGAATCTCTCACACTTCCCCTTAGTGAGATTAATGGCACCAATGGCCCATGGTCAGTCCTTCTGCGGTCACAGATAATGACTTCAACCCTCCACACGTTTCCTCTGCATTTGCTTCAGAAAATCATTCCGAACAGCAAGACTGTTTTAATAGGCACTTGGTCCTAATGATGCCTTTTAAGTGCATAAAGAGACTCCCTAAGTAGCAAACGGGCGGCCCATCGACTAGGGACAACAGCTATTGACACTGGTGCACCACACAAGGTCAGAGCATTGCTGCACGAGGAGACTGTTACTTGGCCTACAGCAGGGAACACTTCTACTCCCCATTGTTCTCAAAGCATCCCCTGCTTCTTGTGGCCTCTGTGTGCATTTCAGAGCTTACCAGCTCAGGCCCCTTTTTAGTTCACTTTCAAGATTTAGGCCATATGCAAACTTGTGCTTTTTTTTTTTTTTAACTTAGTTTTAAGTGAGGGGCACTTTTGCATAATTAAATGTTTTCAGAGTATATGGACATGTTTCATGACATCTTACTATTTATGTTCACACACACACACACACACACACAAAACTAAACACCACCCTTGGGGTCCAGTTGCTGGCTGACTACTCTTGAGTATGGGGCCTTTCATGGAGTGTGAGTGATAGATTCAGTGTCACTCCATTGAAGGAAACTGATTTTTCTTTCTCCCAACAGCTATCAGTTGAGAATAATTTCTTGGAAAAGAGTGGGAAATGGTGTCTACTTCTCTCTTCCATGCTGAGAGTTTATTCAGGTCGTGTGCAAACTGTTACAGTCTGGGCAAGTTTACATGTGCGTGCACCCTTTTATGTTCATAAAACTATTTTCCTGAAGTCACCCACCACCTGTGGGTTTTATATTCTTTCTGCTCATTCTCCCACATGAATCCCTGAGCCCTGATGGATCCTGGGATCTTTTCTGAGCTTCCATTTCTTCTAAGGTAAAACTGAGTGAGACTAGAAGTTATCTCATGAAGTGATGCTGCTCAGTAGTCCACTCAAAACTGACAAACAGAATCAGCAAATGCCTGCTACTAACTTTTTCAGGTTAGGTTGGGCCCTCTGGGAAAGTGACAAGTAGTGACCAGTTGCCACCTGAGTCCTTGCCCACTATATGGACTCTCTAGTCCATCTAGTGTGGTCGCAACTCCACTTCTAAGGGGCCATTCTCTTGATGCTGGAAACTGGGCATGCTCTGACATCACTGACAGAACATTGTTTTGTGTGATCTTTTATTCCTCGACACCCACGCCTCCCCCCTCACCAGGACTGCCTTCCTTTCCACTATAGCTTATCTCCTAATAGGAGCTGTATCCTCCCAAGGACTCAGATCTGATACTGGAGTCAGCCATCTTCTCTAACTCCTGACTATTCATCTCCTGGGTCTTTCCAAGAATACTCCAACCTTTCCTTTCTATTTCTACTACAGGTCAGCATGTAGATCCATCTTTGAAGCTGGGAAAGAATAGTGAGTGAGGCTCCCACAGTAGGAAGCATTTCTGAAAATGAAGACTTTCAGAGAACAAGAAGCAAGGAGAAGACATAGTGGGAGAGAAGCAGAGAGACCCAGGCTGGGGTAAGACCAAGAGATGAGGACATGAGGATGGATCCCACACAGTGATGGGGGAACTGGCTCACCAGCTCAGATCAGCCAGGTTATAGCGTGAACACTTTTGGAAACTTGCAGAAGTTAAGTTCTTTAGTGAAGGACATTTAGGAACTTGCTTCGGTGCCTGGGACGAAGGGCATGGAAACAATGAAGATACCCTTGCTGCTCATGAATTCCTTCAAACCGAAGCCTACACAGGTCTCATCTGGGCCACCACTGGCACTGTGGACAATGGAAGCAGCCCCAGCAGGACAGTGGGAACTGCTCCCACACCAACCTCAACAGTTCTCAGCTATTCCACAAATGTGACGTATGACTCATGACACTTGACCTTTCTGTAGGGTGCCATTAAATGGTCTGAAGTTAAAATGTTAATTATCATTAATCATTTTTTATGAAATGGTTTTGCCAATCCATAAATTCAGAGAGAATGGCCTTGTTCACAGATCTGACATTCCACAGAATACTGACCGTCGAGGGAGATGGCTACATGCATGGACCTTTCTGGAGGTGTAAGTCACACAGAAGAGAAACTAGTGCCTGAGGTAGACATCAGTAATGGAAAGTGACACAGGACAAAAGAGAGAGGGAGGACAGAGACTGGGGGGACACCGAGCACAGTATGCCCACTGTGCCCCTCCTGTGCAAAATGAAAGTCACTCTTGTCAAAAAACAGTAACAGTCATGTTTGTATGTTAGTCTCTAAGTAGAATTGGTTTCCGAAGTGGCTATTGCTAGGAACATCTTCATAACTAGCACAGGCCACTAAGCCAGAACATCTCTGTAGGAAGAGCAAACGGATGCAGGGTGGAGGCCAGAGAAGAAAAAGAGAGAAAGGAATGGGGTAAGAAAGTAATGCAGAGGACAGGCTGCAGAAGCCATCCTCCTGGGAAGAGCCTGAATCCCTGCCCTAGAAGTCAAGATGCCCGACTTGGATGGCTCCACGACTGTGCTGTGGGATAACAATGGAGTGCAACCGCCCCTTACTTTCCTGGAAGAAAAAGCTCTTTAAAATACTATAAAAATCATTCAGAATTAATGTATGTTTAGAAACTTCAGACATGAGTATTTTGGGAGTACAATGGGCCCTGCCTCTTTTTAATCAGTGTTAAAAATAAACTTTGCATCAGTATACATATAGATAGAAAAGGGTGTCAGATCATGTGCCAAACCAGAATGATGCTTATCCCCAGAAGACTGTGTTACATTTTAATAATTCTTAATAGTTATATATTTCTATCTTTCCAGATTTTCTGGAAGATTATGCTTTATAATAAAAACATATAAAATCTGTGTGTATGTTTCTCACTGCCTCTGTGTCTGTGAGTGTGCATGCCTGTGTGCATGTGTGCCTGTATACAGAAATGTGAATTATGGTAGATAGAAGACAGGGCTTGTGGGATCTGTTGAGGTTATCCTAACAGCTGGTAGGAGATAGTCCATTCTATAGAGTTCAGTATTTTGGATACTGGAAATCCTCTGTCCTAAGCATAATGAGTCCTACTGTGCTGCCAAGATTCACAGCTTCAGACCCTTTTTGGTGACCAAATTCTGGAGTAGCCCAAAGATAAGATAGAGAAACTCCCAAGTGAGGACACACACACACACACACACACACACACACACACACACACACACACACACCTAAAAAGGCTTTCTGTGAGATCCACGGTGATTTAAAGAACCTTTGAACTTCTTACTAATCTGAAGAACCATGTGTCATATACAGTAGACAACGTTCAGGGAGACGGCACCCTAAGTTTTCATAAAGGCCCTTAAAGAGAGAGCTTGAAAGTATGTATTACTAACAAACATTTCTCAAAGGTACACTTCAAATACAGATGTGCTCACATATAAATTCTGAGCAAGTATTATGGTATATTAACAACATAAATTCATATAAAACATTTATTTAGGAATTAGAAAATAAGAAAGTCTAGTATATTCTTCTCATATTCCAAAGTGTCATAACCAACTCCCCTGGAACATTCTGGTGCTCTTTAGAGAAGGTCACTGCTAGAATCAATAAGAAGCTGCTGTCTCTGGGCTCCATAGACAGCCTAATGCCTGCTTTAGAATGCCAAGTTCCATGAACAGAAAATAAGGAACCTTGGGTCAAAACATGCAGCGAGTCTCTAAAACACTTCTCAGCATCCTGAAGACACAGACAGACTTCCTCCTGGCAAAGTGTTTCTAGAACCTGCCGCCTGCTGGCTCCTGTACCCACAGCCCCCCAAGTTGGGGCACAGTCTCAGTTTTCACTTCTAACAGCAGTGGCTTTTATTTTCAAGGTTTAATATCATAAGCAGATGGACCCACAGCATGGATGGTAGAGAGAGCTCATTTCCTACAGTGGTCCTGGTTCTCACCTCTCTGACATATGCCATGTCCTTGTTAATTCTGGGACATCAGGGGACAGTAACACTATTCTGTCATCCTTCCATTCATCTTCACTAAGCGAAAATGTGCAGAGAAATTTCCAGAAAAAGCTAATTTGGATCGACCTTTGCCTGGGTCTTCTCCCTGTGTGTTTGAGGGTTTCTTTTACCCTAGAGACTCTCATTACCCACACCCTGCCAAGGCAAGAGAGCAATACAATCCAGCTGTCCTCCATTTAGTCATCTTTTGGGTTTTGTTCTTTTCAACTCTTTAATAGGAATCCTTACACAGGCTTCACAGGAAAGGGAAATTATAAAACAATCCATTTGGTAGCTCTGGTGTAGAAGCCCTACCTAAATGTGAGGAAGTTGAGTCAAGATGAAAACCTACAAGCGAAAGGGAAGAGGGGCTGGAGAGCAAAAATCATCTGGAAAAAATCAACAGCAGAACATCTTCACTTATATAGGATTTCTATTTAAAATATTTAAATTTGCATCCCATGTTTACTCTTGTCAACCTGACAGGACCTAGAATCATCTAGAAGGCAAACCACATGCACACGTGAAGGGCTACCTAGGTTGGCCTCTGAGCATGCCTGTGAAAATGGCCTGGGGGAGGTTAATGGACATGGGAAGACCCACCTTAACTGTGTTGCCACCATTGCACGGGTTGGGACCCAGGAGTGAATTAGAGGAGAGAAGAAGCTGAACACTAGCATTCACCTCCCTCTGCTTCTAGGCTGCACATGCTGGACCAGCCGCCTGGGGCTCCTGCTAGGACAGCTTCCTGACCATGATAGACTGCATCCTGGAACTGTGAGCAGAAACAAACCTTTGCCTCTTAAATTGTGCTGTCAGATGTTTATCACAGACACAAAAAAAGTAGCCAGGACAATGTATTTTTGATAAAGTTAGCTAAACTGATAAATAATAACTGTGAATATTTATAAGATAAAAACCGAAAGGAACAGAACAGGCACAAGATACATCCAGACCAAGTTCTCAGCACAAAGGAGATTTATTTCCCTGGGAGGGACAAAGGGCAGGGAGTAAGAGACAACGAGAGGAGATGGAGGACCAAGGAGAAGGGCGAAAAACAAAGCCCCAAGGGGCAGAAGACTGCCTCTACGTATAGAGGAGACCGGTGTGGCCATATTGCAAATGGCAGTTTATAAAGGCTAAGGGGGAAACCCTATAGGGGCTACCTTGGTTTGTTTTCATTCGGCATGTCAATTGGGTGAGCCAAAAGAGGGCTTTGATTGCTGGACTTCAATACTTTGATAGCTGGACCTTCTGTAGGACTGGAGTTGCTGAAGGAGACCCCAGATACAAATAGATTGTAAGAGAGAAGAATGTTTATTAATATCCAAGCATATGTGGAGTGGTTCATGGGAACTAAATGATAATGACATTTTTTTTTCTGTAACCACTTTCAACTGAAACTGAGATGCTGTTGTCAGGGCCTAGGAAGAATGAAATGCAAGGCTGGGCAATGAGGTGTGCATCATAAGCTTCTGGTTATCTGACCCAGCTGCAGAGACAGGGGCAAGCACATTGGCTGGACTGGTCCACATCAGCTTTCAGCAAGTCCAGGGCTTGTAGTTGTTTGGAGCAGAGTGTAGTTACCAGCTGATACTTGGATGTGTCTTTCAGCCAAGTAGAAATCTCTTCAGACAAATATAGACTAAGAACAGAAGTTAAAGTTTATGAACTTAAAGAAAAATATGTTACATTTGGAGCTTGTGGCCTGGTAACTAGGGGAGGGGAGGAGTCCCAAGGCCAGCAGAGAGAGAAATATTATCCTCAGGAATGGGCAGTAGGGAAGCTTAGGCTGTACTTGTCCGGAGTCCTTTAAACCTGTGAGAAATGGATCCAAGTTTTATATCTCCCCAGGTTTTCTGAAGCTTATATGAAACTCTAGTTTACAAAAAGACATACTAGTTCTAGATATATTAGCATTACCAATCTGTATGGAAACCTATATTGTAGAAAAAGCAGGTAACAGGTATCTGTAAAACAGCTGGAACAGACTCACACCTTTGGGTCCTAACAAAAGCTATAGATTTGGGTTAAAAAGCATGAATTTTTTTTCTAAAGAGCTAGATCCAGATTTGATAGAAAAGTCTCTGACTGATGAGAAGCATCTTTAAATCCATACTTAGAAGACAGCCAAATAAAAGTTAAAAATCTTGAGTTGTGACTTAAACAGTATCTAATCACAGCTATACCAGCTTATTAAAACTCTCTTAATGTTCAACTCTGAACTTCTGAAATCCTAGCATAACAATACCAGACAAGGAAAGAAATCAAAAGCATTCTTATGTCTTAAATCATTTATTTATATCTTTGCAACTTGTATTTAAATCTAAAATCATTTTGAAAGCCCCAGAATTTATTTAAGCTTTTACATATTCAAACCTTTATGTATTTCAGACCCTCACAATTTACATAGACTCCTATATTCCCAGATCTTTATATACCTTAAAACATTCTTATACCCTCAAATCTTGAGAACATTTTCCTAGATCCTTAAAACTTGTATAGACTTTCATATTTTAGAAATTTTTTTATCCAATCATTCATCAGAGATACAAGAAGTTATTACTGAGAACAATCATTGCAAAGCATGATCTTTTAGTAGAAATTTATATTTGAAAGTTTTTAATTTTTTTCTCTATAGGAAACCTAGTAACTTTAGAAAAAGCAAGGCTTTTACATATAAAATGTGCTAACAAGCTGGCTATAGCCTGTGGAAAAATCTGGTTTCCTATTGATGTTAAATTATCGTTAACCTAACTGTCAATACCATGAAATATCTGAGGAGGATAAATTACTACATTAAATATAATCAAAATGGGCTGTGCATCAGTTAAAATGACCGAGACTAGTTCACTATCTAGACAGTTATCCCAGGCTCCTGTGGTCTCCATAGCATCCATAGCATCAGGGCAGAGGTTTAAGGGCAGCATCAGTCTTTGGCTGCCAGGCCCATAAGGTGAGAGTTTTTTCGGTGGAGGAGGAACATTGGAAAGCTGGCCTAATTTTGTCTATGCAAAGTGGGGCAATCAAGTCTTCAGTCCACAGTCTGGGCTGGGTCCTGGTGGCAGGTGTTGCATTGGGGCAGTCTTACCCATTGGTCAGTGTTCAGGTTGCATTGTACTGATGTTCCATTATCTTTTCTGGAGACCTCAATGTCACTGTTAGGAGTTGGGAGTCTGTGCCATTTTTATTAAATAATTTAAATGTCATATTAATCAGATCTTTGACAGGTGTGAGGACATCATCTATTAAATATATCTGGGCTAAACAAATCTAGGCTTAATCTTGAAAATATACGTAAGTTTGGTAACAACAATTAGGCCATCATGTTTCCTTGTAGATATATTAATCAAATATCAAGTAAACCCTTTCAGGTCTTGTTTTTATCTTATAATCATTGTTTATCCATAGACATAAGTATATTTTTAGACATTATAGGAGCAGATAGACTGCAGATTTTATTTACAGATTATGTATGTGATGTTGACAACTTTTAAGAAAGAAGTTTGGACTTCTCCATAAAATTCTGAAGTGCTAAGAGCTTCAGTTCTCCCATTTTATAAGAGGCCAATTTTTAACCTGTATTATATATTATACTTTTACATTATATACATATTAATTATACATTATATTTTTAAATAAGTCTGACATGGGATCTCAGTACTCCTTCCTCTTTTGAAGAACATAACCCCTTGAACATATTGCAGTGAAGAATTGCCAGGTTTTTTTTTAAATAAAGAAAACCAACCAGAATTAACTTAATATGGTCAAGTTTCCAACATATTTTATGAGTTTTGTTTTCAAATTCAGTATTTTCAGGTATGAGAAACCAGAGAAAACACAGTTTATACCCCTCTGGCCTTCTATAACTTTCTACACACCATCAGATCAGGCTTTCCTATCTCTGCTCCTATGGTTCAGTCAGACATTTTTTACTTTAGACAAATTCCTTTTCTTCTTCTCTTTATTTTATTATTCTAGTCTCTTTCTCTCTTGTTTTCCAGACAACAAGAAAACTTTCATCAAAGCCCTTCTTGTTGTTTCTTTTAGTAGACTAGAATATGGTCTATGTATAATACCTATACAAGAGTAGAAATATATATCATAACAAAAATAACCCAGAATTTATACTAACACATATAAACATGTATTAACATGAAATATTTGAGACTAGGTAGTTTTTTTCTTACCATGATTCATAATAATACATAAATACCTCACTAAATGATGATAAATATTTATAACCTACCAAACCTGAATGACCAAATGCCATATATTTTTTTTCTAAGGAAACAAAAGCATAATTTTTCCAAAAATAATTTTTTTAGCTTTTATTTTAAAGCCTAGACATCTTAAAGTATATATAGGCTAGTTTAAACCAGCAGTTTCTTAGGCAGTGTCAGGACAGGGAAGCAGCATCTGTAAGGACCTTGGTGGAGGGAGGTGTTATCACAAGGTTGTGAAGTGTATCAACAGTGAAGAATTTAGCTTTAGAAGCAAGGGCAAGTTGTGAGTTCAGGAGTAGTGCAGCGACTGGTGGGCATAGAGTGCCTGACAGTCAGCATTTCTGCAAAAGATTGTTAGCTTTCCTGATTAATTAACCCCAGACTCTCTGCTTGAAGTCCTTGAAATGTGTCCATACTAGATTCAGGAGCGTGATGCTTGCTGTCTATCCCAGAATATTTTCCAAGAACACAGAAGAGGACAAACAGAACATAAAAATATACATACAAAACAAACTCATCCAAGAGATGTAGGTGGTAGCCTGTCCCATGCTCAGGCTCTGACTAGATGAGAACCTTCTTGTCAGTGGCTACCATAACTAGATTAGAGTTTTGTAACTCTAGCAGATGGGAACCTGCCCTTCAATGGCTACCATAACCAGATTGGAGTTTTGTAACTCCAACAGATGGGAACCTGCCCATCAATGGCTACCATAACCAGATTGGAGCTCCCAATTCCAACAGATTGGAACTAACTGGTTCCACCAGAGGGGAGTTCTCAGTGTCTTCAGACTTTCCGCCCAAGAGGAAGATAACAGCACATCTGCTCTTCCTCAGTAGGTCTCCAGATTGTCTTGGGTCACCAGACCAGCATCATTTTTTTTCTTCATTCGGTCACCAAAACAGAACAAAGACAAAACAAAGACACACCAAGATACATCCGGACTCACAGATCCATGGACAACAGAATGTGCTCTCCTAGAATGTTCCACTAATGAATTAGGGATCCTCTTCTTCCTAGACAATATACCAAATGTAAGGTGCAAGGAAATGCTGAAGGAAGACCCCAGACTCAAAAAGTATGTAAGACCAAAGAGGCCGTTTATTAATATTCCAGCATGCATATGGGATCATTCACCTGTATGAAATGGGGACAGCCCTGAGAGGAATGTGTAGCTAAGGAATGTAGCAGGGACAGTTAGGTCATTCATAATTGGTTAAGCAAGTAGCAATTTCTAATTGGCTGAGATTTAGTTTTATCATTTTTGGACACACTTGCACAAGCTTGGAAGTCCAGATGGAACTCAGAAGAGGGCTGTTAGATTTGTCCTTGAGACACCATGAGGCTGTCTGAGACTTTGTCCCTGAATGTAAGGGCATTGTGGATGAACAGCCCTTTGTGGGGGAGATCCCTGTTTAGTCCTTCTCGGAGAAATGAAACTTAAACTTAGTGGAAGAGTGGAAGAGTTTAACCCCATCACTTGGTAATCAGCCTCAGCAAGAGGAAGTAGCCACATAAGAAAATGGGCTTTGTTTAGAAATTCATCCTTAGGACTATTTATCTTTGGAGCTTCAGAAATGCGATCTAATGGTTTAGCATGGAAGAGGGATTGGTGGGAGGGCAAGACCCACTAAACCACATTTGCATGCTTGGGCCTGCTGGAACCCTTCACAAACAGTGTCTGTCAAATATCTAGGGAGCATTTAAGTCATTTTGAGTGGGGAATCTCTGGGTAGCTAGCAACGCTCTTTCCGATTCAAGGTGTATCTTGGTTCCCTCGCCAGCTATGAATGAGTGAAGGCAGAAGTTTATTCTGGGTTGCACTGCCAGATCCCCTCAAAAGTAAGAAACTGTTCCTTAGAGCTGCTGGAAGCATTGGTTTCAGATGGCTTTTTCCTCCCAGGGAGGTTCTCATCCCAAAGCTAATCTAACTAGAGGCACCTGCAATGACTTGGCCAACCACATTGCCCCATTTGGAAAATCTCACCCCAGCTTTCTGAGCAACCAGTTGGGGACCTTGCACAACTCAACATGTTCCCCAGTCAAGCTCTTATTGGTCCACTTCAAACAGGTCAAAGGATCCTGTCCCACAAACTTGGAGACTGAGTGGGCTTCCTGGCCACCCCTCTGCCTTTCTAGCAGAAAGGGAAACTGAGCCCACAGAACAAAAACGATTGCTTCCCAAATGTAGGAATCGGGCCTCTGTCTTCTCCACTCCCACTTCCTCCAACAGTGGTCGTGGAGAACCATTTGTCCAGGTTGGTGATTGATAGTAGGCCTCTTCACAGAGCCCCAGGGATTCTGGAAGAGCACCACCATCACTCACAGAAATCGGCCCACCTCCCTTTGCTAAGATAGTTTAGAAGCATTCATCTTTCTCTGAAAGATTATCTTTAATGGAACAAATAATACATGAAACATCTTTCTTTTTATAAAAATAAAAACAACTCTAAAGCCAACGTTTGGTTGTGTACAATTGGCTCCTATTGTAGGGAAAAGTGGGCAGCCAAAGAAATCCACACTGGCTCTAAGACCAGAGCCAGTAAAAGAAACCCATGCTAGCCCTGAACTCAGAGCTCATGAAAGAAACCCACCCTGGATCTAAGACCTGAGCCAGTGAAAGAAATAGTTTATCCCTGAACCCAGAACCAAAGAGAAATGTGTCCTGACTCTGAAACTAGCACCAGAGAAATACACTCTAGCCCTAGAATCAGAACCAGTGAAAAAAATATGTCCTGGCCTTGAAATTAGAGCCCCAAAGCCCAAAAGAGCCAGTAAAAGAAGCACACTTTGGCCTTGAACCAAAAAAAAAAAAAAAAAAAAAAAAAATCTGACCAATCCCCACCCTGGAAGTCTCCCTAGAAAGCACCTCCACCCCCAGAAGCACTATGTAAGTCCTGAGCCCACGGCCCTTTCCCCCTGTCTTCTCCCACCCCAGGCTGAGGCAGCCACACTCTCCTGGACTCTTCCCTCCCAATACATCTCTTGAATGAGGTTTGGGGGAAGATCTCCTTTCGCTGGAGCAGCTGCAGCAGAGCCTAGAGCCTGGACAAAGATCAGCTGAGGAAGCGAATAGCTGCCGGGGGGGGACCTTCCCTGGATGGGCTGAGTTGTTACATTCTCAGAACAGAGAGCAGTGTTGGCCACCACTGTAGCAACTCTGCCCTGGAGGACCTCTCTTGCCAGGGCAGAGCTATTAACACTGGGGAAGCCTTTGCCTGAATCAGCTCTGTAAGCGGCTGCCTAGGCTTGCGGTGGCCTGTGGTATTCATTGGCTCCTGAGTGCCTGCATACTATCCATCGAGCTGTAACACTAAATATCCATTGGTTCCCAAATGCATGAATACCTTTCCATTTGAGCTGTGCCTAGGCTCCAGACTGTCAGAATCTCTTTCCATGTGAGCTGGACTGGGCTGCGCAAATACCTACACCTATCACAGGTAAACAGCCAAATTACACCAATTAAATACTACAACAACAACAACAATCTGTGGGTTTTTTTTTTTCCATGTCCAATTTCATGTTCCTGACCTCTCCTAAGCACAGGGCAGAAACCTCGCTCTTTGGAGGTAGGCCCCAGACACCTACATGCAGCTTTCTAGATCCCAGAGGGAGGGAAAGGAACAAACGGTTACATATGCAATGAGCCAAGCCTGGGATTGGCAGGCACCCTTTGCTCATTTTTTATTGGCCAGAACTTAACCACGTGACCTCTCTTAGTTTCCAAGGGAAGCTGGGAAATACTAGTTAGTCAAGTTGCCTGAAGTAGAGCATGTGGCTTTGAGCTCCATGACTCTAAGACTCTCCTTGACTTAGCTGTCTCCTTTAGAGAAAGTTCTGAGCTTTCATTAGCTGAGTTTGTTACATTTAAATCTTTTCTTTTTGTTCCTTAATTACATAGAAGTCCATGCAAATATTTACAGGGGAAACAAACCAAAATTAGTGACATCTACATATTTGTAGACAACCTTTAATTTAAAAAAGAAAAACCGGAGCAAGAAAGCTGAAAGGCTTTAGGGGAAACGAATGGAGAGAGATGCCACACCCTGGAAGACCACATAGAGTTCAGATGCATGGCAGACAGGCAGGCAGACAGACGGGCGTCAGAGGAAGAGCAACATAGAGAAAGACCGATGCGCTACGGAATGCCACTGTGAAAGAAGATAGAAAGAGGAAAAGGAAAAATTATGCTTTTCTGAGTAGGTGTCCACAGCTTTTGCACTGTGTGGGACAGGGGATTCTGGGAAGGAAAAGTACAGAATCTCACTAAAGGACTAATTATCTCACCTATGTCTTCAGCATGGCTAAGATGAATCGTGTTCCTAGGGTGGTACCTTAGGTGATTAAGCCAGTCTACGGGGCAGGACACTAGCCCAGAATTCTGAGTAAATAATTTATGGGTAACTTAAATCCGTTTAGAGATGAGTGTCCACAGTGGCATACATTTAACTTGGGCTTGGTGACAAACAGAATTTGGGCCAACTGATGCTTGAAAAAAAATGTTAGAAAGCCAGCCGCTGCCTTGGTAATAATGTGTTCCCAAAAAGCTGGGTTCTTCCCTCTCCTTTTTAAGGCATTTGTTTGGCTTTCATATTGGATAATATAGTTGTTTTTTAGGGTTGTGGTTGTCAGATTACATACATACACACACACACACATATATATATACATATATGCATAATTATTATTAAACTCCAGCATCATTCTCAGGCCGATTGTTTAAACCAATGAGACACAGGCTAACCTCTATCGATTGCAAGGAGGGAGTCTGCATCTTTCCCTTCCTCACTGACCCAAGGAAACAATGGCACTGTGTGGAGGAAAGGGAGTCATGGCAAGGTGGACTGTATATGCCTGCAAATTCATACTGGTTCATCCATTAAATGCATCCATTAAGTGTATAATTCTGCCTGAATCTGCCTGAATTACAGGCTCTCAAAGACACTCTGTTCCCTACTCTGCCCCAATAGAGTAGACTCTAATCTGCCCAAGTGTAGGTTATAGCAGGTTTGCCCCACATCCTCACAGCATCCACAGAAGGAACATAGGTAGGAATGACATAAAAACTGGTGAGGAACTAAATGTGTGACCATGGAATCTTTTGTCTTAAACCTTCAGAAAAAGGAGACATGTTAGGATATTTACCTCTCTTTCTGACTGATGGAACAAATCCCACAGAAGATTGCAACAAGGGAAAAACCTGTTGTAAGCCAGAAATTAGAACTTAGTGTAATCTTTCATCTATCAATTTTAATTCCTAATAGAATATAGCTTACTGATTCTCTTACATGCCTTAGTGAGACATTCCCTAGTGGTGTGACAAGAACCAAGAAGCTTATCAACTTAAGTTTATTCTTCCTTGGCCATGGAGGCAAGAGTGCCTATGAAGGCACTGGCAGAGCCGTGCTTCCGTAACCTCTGGGAAGGTCTTTCTTTGCCCTCCTGGCTTCAATGGCTTCAGTGTTGGCAGCCTTCTGTCAGGATCACACCAGTCTCTGTCGTCACCTCTTCATCTTCTTCTATTCACAATAACGACACTACTTGTTAGACTTAGGACTCACCTTAAGATCCAGGGTGATCTCATCTCAGGATCCTTCACTTAATTGTAGCTGCAGAGATCTTATTTCCACTTTCTCCAAACACACTAGAAGTGTGATCCTGCCTCTTAGAAGGTAACTGCAGAAGGATTAAGAATTCAAGGCCATTTTCAGCCTATACAGCCAGTAACCAGCCTGAGTAAATGCAATCTCATTTCAACAAAACAAAACAAGAAACAATCTCTATAAACTATCCCAGGTTTAAAACATAAACAGTTGTTTTTGTTTGTTTTGTTTTTAAAAGGATACTTCTAGAAATGGATGGGTCATTTTAATATGTATCAATCAGCTGTATGGGCAGGGTAGATTATGTGCATACCACTCAAAGGAGATATAATACCTAGGAGTTTGTTTCTAGGTTACCTGTCCCAAGAGTCAATGGAGAGGAAAGAGTCAGCCACTGAGCATATAGGGCACAGTTGGTCTCCTTGTGGTCTTTGGCATTTGGGAGTATAGCTCACGGGTCTGGAATCCTAAATCAGCCATCAGAGTACAGGCAATGGATAGCAGCCCCAAAAGGAAGTCCAAGATACCAAGGCAAGCTACTATCATAAAATAGGAATTTGCACATGAACCCTACGAGAGAGCAATGAATATAATAACTAGCAAGTTCAATGTCTTGAGGCACACAGAAGGATTCGTGTCTCCCAGAGAGGACAAAGAAGGACATGTGGGCAATATGTACAACTGAGGCAGGCAAGTGCTGGAGGAGTTGCTTGGGAGATACAATATCAGAATCTCTGGGGTAGAAAACAGATATATATTGGTTCAGTAGAGCAAAATAGAGCAGGCCAGAATATTCTGTAAGTATCAAAGGATGAAGAGGAAAGCTGTGGAATGAGACCTAGAAGGCCACTGTCCTGGGCGGCTCTACAGACGTTGTTCAGCTTTGCTGGTTGTATTGCCAGAGCACTGAGCTTCTTCACATCTTGAACTACTAACTACTTCCTCTTGATCAGAACTCCAGACGAAGAGCATCCACAGAACATACTTGGGCCAGTTGCTCCTGCACAGTATCCCTTATCCTGACAAGAGAAAGGCAGGCCCCCTACTTCAAAGATCCCTTTAAGGATTCACTCAAGTGGAAGAAAGAGAACCTGTCAAATGGAAGTTGAGGTGCAGGAAATAAGGGACACCATTGAAAGTTTACAGAGATGTAGACTCTGGGAGCCAAAAGGAGTGGCAAAGTGGCCACAGAACGTCAGCCATGGGAGCCCTTTACCACACTTAGCCCAGAGGAGCTGGACAGGAGTTACTAGTGGGAGTTGAGAGATGTAGTTGACTGTCAGTGAGGAGTTGAGGCTGGGTTAGAGGAAGAGATAACTACCAAACACGCTCACAGTCATCTCTCAGTTCTGCCAACCTCCTCATAGTGCTTTCCAACAGAAATCCAAAGAACAAGAGCAGCTGGAAATGTGGTCTGTAGAGATCAGCCACTGAGGACACAGAACAGCTGTGGTAGGGCAGCTGGAAAATGGCAGTGGAGGTGCTCCTAGTGGAAGAAAGTCAAAGATGCTGGCACTTCCTCTCCCCTCAGGAAGCCAGGAGAAAAGCATGGGGGAAGTGTTAGGAGTCTGGAGAAGAGGGAATAAATGTTCCAACCTTAAGCTCAAGAGACAATTAAAACAACCAAGGAACTTGCTGCTTTATTAGGTCTGAGCTTTGACTGCGTGGAGGCTTGACTTTGCACCTTTATTTAAAGCAGTTTAATTAAGGTGATTGTGTTTAATACGCATAGGTGCCTTTCTTCCCATGGAGAAAATGAAACCCCAGGAAAGTGTGAGTCAGTTGGTCCGCAGAGATGTTCCTCTTAGTTCCTTGACAAAGAATGGACCGTTCGTCTTTGCCAGTGTGTGGAATATTGCAGACTATAACATGACACAGTAGGCCATTCTGTCACCACCCCCATCTCTGAAAAATAAGAGCTAATTGGAATCCTAGAGCAGTAGCAGCCATAAAAGCAAGGCTCTTAGCTGAGGCTGAGGGAGAGATGCACTTTAGCAATTACATTTCCTTTACATGTCAAAGGAAGGAGTCTCTGGCCAAAGACTGTCCTTGGCAAGTGCTGCTGAAGGCATCAGAGTCTGGGATGATGGCTTTGGAGAAGACAGCACCGCTCCGAGAATTCCACACCCTGTGATGTGTTATCTGTCACTGTCCCTTCCACTCTGTCCTGGCCAGATTCCTAAGCCTTCTCCCGCACTAAGTAAGCTGGCCTCAGTGAGATACAGCAGAGCTTCATGGGCCTATGTGGGAAATACTTTTTTCTTCTAGAGAAAAAAAAAGAGAGAGAGAGAGATGTGTAAGATCTTCACCTCTAGCCTCCAGTGTGCCCTGGTTCTACACAGGTCATATAAAACCCCGAGACCCTGGGAAGAGATCATGAGGGTCTATGTTCTGAGCCAACACTAAAAGTCTGTGTCTTCAGACTCACTCCCAAGTCCACCATAAAGGCTCTCAAGCTTTAAGTCATTTCCAGTTGGGTTTTCTGTTACTTAATGTTAAATGTGCTCCTTACTGAATACTTGATTTTGTTTCTTTATTTCTAACCTTCTCTTTCTTGCTGTCTGGATGTCACAGAATAGGAAAATCCTTTTTTCTTTAAATTTCTGTGTACTTAATATGAACGACAATTTCAACAGATGTAAAACTACAAAACTATGCCAAAACTTAAAATATGTGATGGTATAATTAAAATGGGAGGTTATCATTTTATTTCATCTTATGTTGAACTAAAGTGACCTTTTGGCTCTGATGCTGTTCACTCTTACCCCTCCTGACTGCAGGAGTTTAAAATGAGTGCCAGCCAAACACATGAGCTGTGTAGAGCATGAGTTCCCTAACTCTTCACCTTCATCTCATTTTCTGGAAAGAAAGAAACAGTCTTCATTCCTTTGCCTCCACCCACTCTGCTGAGCCTGCAGCCATATCTGCTCCCAGAGCTCCTAGATACTGTGGACATTCTCAAGCTCCCTTTAGTTTGAGGCCTGTGCATCTCAGGATCTACCCAAGGGGTACCTGTGAGTATTGATTATATACAGATGGCCCCAGAACTCAAATGATGGGAATAAGAGGTTTTGGCTTTTTCACAGTGATAAAGCAATATGCACTTAGTAAAGACAACATACACTATGAACTTTGACCTCTGCCTGCATTATCACTATACTGTGAAATACCCCTCCCCTTTGAGATGCTGGTAGGGATAGTGTTGAAGCCCCTCATTCTCACAGTCAGATACACCCCCACATGTGCTGTGCTCTTAAGTCTAGGGGCTAGAGGTTAGGTACATTAAGCACATTTTTGATCTACAGAAGTTTCAGAAAGCTAGAGGACATTTTAGGGACACAGCCCATTATAAATTACGACCATCTGTACTCTCTGGTCAAGGCCTCTTTGAAGGCTGCATAGTCTTTTGTCATTGTTCAGCAGAAGACAGTAGGCCAGACCACGGTGAGCCTAAGTTAAATGAATTTACTAATGATATCCTCTAAATCTTCCTTTATCATCATCATCATCATCATCATCATTGTTTCAGAATTTACCCTAATATTATAGAATTGCTCTCTGAGCACATTTTTACTCCCAATCTTCTCCCTGAAAGCAGTTCATGAGCCAGATATAATTAGGGCAGTTCAGCCATAATGAGGGGAAGGCTCATAAGAGCAATGACCAGAAATCATGTCCAAGATCAGTAGAAAATAGAATTAGAAACAAACATTTGGAGACATAGAAGCATTCCCTCTTTAAAGAATCCAGGGGCCAGACAAAGCAATGGGGGTTGCTACAGACAGAGTATGTCTTTCTAAATTCATAACCAAGAGCCCTCACTTAACTTTGGAAGATGATTAGGATTAGATGAGGTCATGAGGATGGAGTCCTCATGATAAAGCTAGTGTCTTCCTGAGGCATTCATTAGTAGGGCCCCTCCCATTTCTCTGTTTTATGAAGACACAGCAAGAGGGTAGGTTTCTAGAAGCCAGGAGGAAAGCTCTCACTAGAAAATGATCATGCTGGCATCTTGTTCTTTGGGTTCTACTCACCGGATTTATTGTGTAGGCTACCCATGCTGTGCCATGGTAGCCTGCAGTAACTAAGACAGGAATTTTGGGTTTAAGTTGAAGTTCTGCCAGGCTCCTGCATCCTAAGGGATTATTCACTCTAAGCCCAAGTTCTCATCCAGTAAAAGGAGGGACTTGTTCATATGGCTTTGTAATAGTGGGATTCTACTAGTGACCTAACTTCTCACTTGCAAGCTAGATTTTTTTATAGACCTCTGTCTCTAAACCAAGCATCTTTGTAACCAGCAGATATAGCCAAGACAGCACAAGCCAACAAGACACTTTCTTTCAAATATTGTTTTGGGGGGGGGGAATTCTAGAGACAACAAATCAGCCATATTGGAAATAGTTTCCATTATTTTAAAGTCTTGGAGCGATGCAAGAATGATCCACATGTTAATGTGACATTTACGGATCATCCTCAACCCCTTTCTAATTAACTTGTTGTGTACCTCTTTTAAACCAACAGAATTAGAGAGGAAACACTTATTTGCTCTGTTGCTAAGGAACCACAATAATTTGCATAGTAAAAAATCATTAGTCTACTTCAGCTGAAATCCTATCTATTTATAACAGACAGGCTTAAGACAGGAGATCAAAGGTACCAGAATTATGTGTTTCTCTAAGCTTAAATAAGCAGCCCAAAAGCAGCTGTGTGGTTGTACCAAGTATAACATACATCAACAGGAAGTTCCCTAAAACTTCCCTATAATTGATGGATGAAAATAAGGACTGTCTAGAGCAGATCTCTATGCAGTTTTGTTTGACCTGTGATGCCACATTTGCCTAGATTCTGCCTAAGTTCAGACTGGATTCTTTTCAGCATCTCCAAGAAGTATTTTTCTTCTATAAATAGACTGACTAATTTGAACTTCTCCTGAGTGATGCCAAAAGTGCAAAGTTCGAAGAAATCTGGCTCTGAGCCTTGGGGCCACATCCCTGTGCTATCTGATGGGATGATGTGCCAATGCCATGGTATCTCTAAGTCTCAGGAAATCAGAACATAATGATGCTGGTGTTAATAACAGAAGACCAATGCTTCAGGGTAGAAATTCCTAAACTAGGTCTGGAGCGGTGGCTCAGCAGGTAAGAGCACTTCCTGTTCTTCCAGTCCTAAGTTTGGTTCCCAGCACCCATAAACAAAAGTAGGTCCAGCTGCAGGAGATCTGACACCTTCTGGCATCATGGGTACCAGAGAGAGATAGGATTAAATCTTAAAAAAGAAAATCCTATGTTGCCCATATGTTTACATTCACCTGATTTTTAATAAAGTCATCAACAAGATATAATGGAGAAAATGCAATCTCTTCAAATGATTTTGGGAAAAATGGATCTAAGTATTTGGAAGAGTGGAAACAGACTCCTACCCATTAACTCATACAAAGACCAACACAGATAGACCAGAAAACTAAACATAAGGCCTCAAACTAAAAGAAGAAGAAGAAGAAGAAGAAGAAGAAGAAGAAGAAGAAGAAGAAGAAGAAGAAGAAAAGAAAGAAAGAAACACACACAAGGGAACATTTTAAAGATGTTGGTGCAAGCAATATCTTTTTTGGCTAGTATCTTAAAATCATATAAACAAAAGCAAAACTAGACAAATGGGGTGGGTACCATCAAATTAGGCAGCAGCAGCAGAGTGAGAGATACCTGTAGAGCCAGCATGTGGAGCTCAGTGCTGGGCACTTGCCTGGCATGTGGGAGACCCTGTATCCAATCCCTAGCACTGAAAACAGACAACCTACAAAATAGGAAGGGACAATTGGAAACCCTTTATATATGAAAAGATGAATACCATCCTTTGAGCAACTGAAGGAACATGGGAAACTGAAGGATCTAACCTAAAAATAAGCAAGCAATCTGGCAATCACTTTTTAAATTAAAATATGTAAATGTTCATATCATTAATAATTAGAGAAATGACAAATCAAACTTTATTGCAATATCAATCTCACCCCACTAGGAACAATTCTTGTCAAAAAGGATGTGAATCCTGGGAAGTTCTCACGCTCTGTTGGTGGGAGTGTGAACCAAATTCCCACAAGATCTTCATCACCAGCTTAATTGCTTTGAGAGACAGGAGATTAGTCTAGCGCCCTTCTTGTCCAAGAGGACCCTTCCAGAAGCAATTCTTATGTGGAGCAGCAAATGAGGAAAAGCATACTTGAGATGTGAGCAGCATTGCCTAGTGGGCCAGGGACAAGGCTCACTTTGAGCTCTCTCTGTTTATGGTTCACTATGTTGTGAGTGGCTGTGATCTACCTCACAGTCAAAGTAAGCTCTCATCTGTGGAGCGAACCAGCTGAAAACATGAATTGGCAAAAAGCCTCTCTTCTCCTGAGGTGTTTTCTGAGGTGTTCTTGCTACAGTGAAGGAAAGTGAGCTGCATAGTCCACCATGGAGAACAGTGGGCACATTTCTCCACAAATTGAAAATGGAATTAGTTTGTGATCCTGGGATCTTACTTCCCGCATGTAGTCAAAAGAGTGAAATTATTGCATTAGAGACTATCTACACTTGCAAATGCAGGTGAGGAGAGCTATGATTCTCCGTAGCATAGAAAGGCAATTCCTCTGCATATCAGTTAATTACATTTAAAAATAACTAGGAGGAGAAATTCACTTGCTCCCAATAAATAGAAATGATTCTCTTTGGAGAGATAGGAATGGTGTTTATTATAACCTTGCATTGCAACATCAAATTGTGACATTCTAGTATACCAACAAATGCTCTATGGGTCAATTGAAAAATTAAAAGTAACAAAAGCAGCTGACGTCAACATCTCTTTCTGCATAGACTTTCCACTTCCTATCTACTACCTCTGACCTGTTGTCTTTTTCAGAACAGAGAAAAGAGGAAATTAACTTGCTGGGTTCTGTAACAAGGTTACCTGCCAGCCACAAAGCAAGCCACAATGGCACCCCAAACAGAGGGAAAGAGCACTCAACCAAAGGCTGGATACTCACACCCTGCACACACTCCCCTTGCATGATCCTCACCAAGCTGAACTCCCTCTTTCAGTAATGACTGAAGGTAAAATTGGCTTTATTTTCACCAGTGAGAAAAAAGGAAACATTATGAAGACTTAAATGAGTGCCCTAGGTTCTCTCAATGGGGTCTGGCCACACCCCATTCAGGGTCCTGATATCCCAAAGCTACACCTCTATGCTTCCCTAAGTAGTGCCTAAGTCCCACAACATCAGACTATTGAGAAGTTCACTGGCCACTTCAAGGGTATATGCAGAGGACTGTCTCAAAATGGTGGGAGGCAAAGTATGGCCCTGGAGCTTGTCCACTGACCTTTCCAGGCATACCACCATGACTATGGCAACTCTTAGAAAGGAAAATATTTAATTGCATGGCTTACAGTTCAGAGGTTTAGCCTGTTATTATCATGGTGGGACATGAGGGAATGCAGGCAGACGTGATACTGAAGAAAAAGCTGAGAGTTCTACTTCTTGACCTGCAGGCAACAGGAAATAAACTGTCTACTATATTGAGCATAGCTTAAGCAAAGGAAATCTCAAACCCACACTCACACAGATACATTTCTTCCAACAAGGCCACACCTATTTCAACAAAGCCACACCTCCTAATAGTGCCATTCCCTTTTGGGCTATTTTTTTTTTCAAACCTCCACACTCACATAGTCACACAATCAAATCACAGACACATACACACACACTAAAATGGCTCTATAAGAAGACCATGTGTTTAAGCATTCTAGTGTTGTTGGTCCACTTCTGTTATGAACTTTGAACTGTTCTAAAATTCACTGTCATGAACATTATGTTTTAATGCCTTAAAATATGCATTTATTGCCTTTTCTTTTGGACACATTTTCAGAATTACTTAGTCAATGACTCATAATTCTAATCAGTAAATGCTTTTTAGAACCATTAAATGCAGTGCACATATCAGGACTCAGACTTATCAAGTTCTCCTTGCAGTGAGCACAGGACAGGTCTACATGCTGGGGAATAACTCACAGGGCAGTAGGGGATCCTTGAAGACCTAAATACATCCATAAGGAACAACCAAGAGGTGTTCCGACTTGGGCAAGACAGTATCTCTCTGGGTCTCTTTTTCCTCTGAAAGAGAGAGGCTGAGATGATCCTTTCTCTGACTCTAGGTCTAACAGCCAAAATCCTGCCCTACACCATGACCCTGGCTTCTGGGAAGCTTTAAGCTTCCACACTGACTCTTTACAGCTGGAGCATGTGTGTGAGGCTCCATGTCACACAGTGTACAGGGCAGAAAAATGCCCTGGCTTTTTTCTCTGGGCTAAGGAAAACTTGCCACATTCCAGAGAGGGATTGTCTAGAACATATACATTTGATATTTCAAATCGTTCTCTGCTCAGTCACAACTCAGTACTAACAAAAGATGTGCATCTCTGCTCACTTAAATAAATGAAACTGACTTTATTTTCCTCAATGAGAAATATGGGAACATCATCTAGACCTAAAATGAAAATCCACTCCTGGATGTGAACAAAACTAGAACATTTTACCCCATTGACTGTAATAGGTCATAGACATGACATGATACAAACGACTCCATTACTCTTGCCTTTTGGGGTGTATTTATTTTATCTCTAATACATGCTAATGATAAATTAGTGTAGAAATTATTGGCTGCTCACTGTAATATTCCCACACATGCTTGCATGAGCATTGATTATCTTCATCTACCCTCTACCCCTGACCCACCATTGCCACCCCACCACCCAGCATCTTAGCAGTTGGTAAGTCCTGTCTTAGTTTTATACCTAAGGTAGAATATGTGACCTTTGTTCTTGCGTGTCTGCCAAGTTTTGCTGAATGTCCATTTTGCTGTGAACAGCAGGATTCTTCTCCATGGCTGAGTAAAACTCCATTGTGTACATACACTGTTGTCCTTACCGACACATATTTTGATCTGGTGAATCTACTAGGTTGGTTCCAAATCTTGGATATTACAATCACTATAAGCGTGCGTATCTAGTTTGCTGTGCTAGTTTTATTTCCTTGAGAAAATGAGAATTTTTGAGTCATTTGGTATTTTTTTTATTTTGTTTTGTTTTTTAGTTATTTTTGAGGAAGCATCAGAGTGTCTGCACTAATTTACACTCCCACAAACAGTATATAAAATACTCTCTGTTTCTTATAGCCAGCATTTTTGTTTTATGGTTTAACTAATTGATTGATTGATTGATTGATTGATTGATGACAGTTGTTTTTATCTTAGATGAGATGGCACCTTGAGGTGTTTTGATATACATTTCCCTAATGCCAATAATATTAATTTTTATGTATTGATTATATGTAACATTTCTTTTGAGAAATGCCTATTCAGGTCATTTGCCTTTGCTTCAATTGGGTTATTTGGTGGGATTTTTGTTGTTGTTGTTAAATATTTGATTCTTTCTATAATCTCACTATTAACATTCTGTTCAGTCAGGTGGCTCACTGGCTCACACACCGTAGTAGCACGAATTTGGGTTGTATAAATGAGACTCAGAGCCAAATATCAGAGGAAGGCTGAAATATCAGAGAGAGGAAGCACCACAATCAATTCTCACCCAGCTGTCTTGCAACTTCCTCAGCCTCGTTCCTGGTCTCTTCTGCCTGTTGCTTCTGTCAGTCGTTTCTCCTTTTGCCTGGTTTCTAGAGCCCTTATATACCCTATCCCATCCAAATTAGGATTAAAGACATGTATCCTTGAACTCACAGAAACAGAAGTTCTGTCTCTGGAGTTATGGGATAAAGAATGTCACCACTCCTGGCTTTCCCTGTGCTGGGATTAAAGGTGTGAGTGATTGACTCAGCTGTTTCTCCTTGTATTCAAGGATCAAGGATTTCCTGAGCTATCTGCCTAGGATTTGACTGTGTGGTCTCTCTGATATCCTAGGATTTATTAAATACTTAACATATATCCACAACACACACACATTTTCTTCTGTTCTGTAGGCTATATGTTCACTTGTGGCTTGTGTCCTTTGTTTTATGGATCTAAGTTTGACAAAATCCCAGTTTTAATCTTTATTTCCTGGGCTTTTAGATTCCTGCCCAGAAAGTCATCTCCTGTACTGATATCCCTAAGAGTCTCCCTGTTTTCATCTAGTTGTTTCAGAATTTCCAATCTGACACCAAGGTTTCTGAGGCATTCTGGGTTGGTTTTTGTATGGGTGATGGTCAAGGGTCAGCTTTCAGTGGATTTCCAGTTTTCTAAGCACAGTTCTTTAAGGCTGTTCTTTCTCCAGCACGTGTCTGTGGTCGCTTAGCTGTGTCTGTGCTGGCTTTTCACTTGGGTCTGTTTTTATGTAACACCCGACAGTTTTTCTTGCTGTGTGTCTGTCCTGTGTCTTATCAGGTATTGTGATATCAGCTGCCTTGTTTTTCTTGCATAGGATGGTTCTGGCTATTTGGGGGGTGGGGTGAAGGTCCTCCTGTCCTTCCATATGAACTTTGGAATTGCCTTTTCTAGTTTAGTAACAAATACCATTGATACTTTCATGAAGATAACAAGAACTTTCTAGATTGCTCTGGGTAAGACAATCATCTAAAATCAGAAATTCTTCCAGCTCATGAGAACAGGTCAACCCACCCTTTAATCTCTTCAACTTCTGTAGGTTTTACTATAGGGGTCTTTATTTCCTTAGTTAAATTGTGTGTGTGTGTGTGTGTGTGTGTGTGTGTGTGCGCGTGCGTGCGCATGTGTGTCTGTGGTGTGTGTATGTGTGTGCCTCTGTGTGTGTGTGTGTGTATGTGTGTGATTAATTAAATTGTTGCCACAACTTCCTTAAATTTATTGTTGGTGTATAGAAAAGCTACTGAACTTTCTGTCCTCTACTGAATTGGTTTCTAGGTACAAATTTACACAAATTTTTTTCCTCCTTTTTTTTGAGACAGAGTTTTTCTGTGTAGCCCAGGCTGTCCTGTAACTCAGAGATATACCTTCCTCTGTCTCCTGAGTGCTGGGATTAAAGATGTTTTTGGCCATGCCTGGCAAGTTCTTCCTTCTTGTTTTCACTCATTTTTACTCTTTATATTTCCTAACTGCTCTGGCTGAGGTTTCCAGCAGTGTAAAGAATGACAGCAAAGATGCTAGACCCTGAGCACTGCTCCTGGTCTTATTGGACAATGCTTTCATTCAACAGGATAATTGTAAGGTGTCAAACATCATCTTCCTTATGTTGAGGTAGACTCTCTTCCATGTATAATTTATTCAGGACCTTTATTATGAGGAGACATCACATTTTATCAACTTCTTTCTCAGCATTTGTTGAAAAAATTCTGTTAACTTTATCATTCCTTCATTCTATTTATGAATGAATTGTGATCATTGGTTGCATTCATTGAACTATCTTGCATCAGCTGGAGTGATACCAACTTAGTTGCAATACATGATATCTCTGATGTACTGTTTATTAAATTTGAAAGTATTTTGTTGATCATTTTATATCTGAGGTCATTAGGAATATTTTTCTACAGTGTTTTAGGTGTGTGTGTGTGCTCAGGTTTTGGTAATGAGGTAATACTGGCCTTATAGGATACATAACATATTCTTTCATATTAAGTCTATGGAATCATTTGAGAAGCATTTGTATTGTTCTTTAAGAATTTGGCAAAATTCAATAGTGAATCCTTCTGCCTGGGCTTTTTGTTGTTGATTTTTTTATTACTGATTCTATGTAATTGTCATTGGTCTATGCAGACTGGATTCTGTGTGTGTGTGTGTATCTACTTGATTCAATTTTAGTAAGTGTTATTTGTCTGGAGATTTTCCACTTCCCAATCTTCCCAAATGAGCCTTTGAGTTTCTATGATATCATTGTAAAGTTTCAGTCCACATCTTAATTTTTCCCTTTCTGCCCCTCCTCCCTGTCAGTCTGTCTGTCTTTCTCTCTAGTCTAGCTGTAAGTTTATCAAACAGCTCTTTTTAAAAATAGTTCTTTTAAACTCTACTTCATCATTTCTAGTCTGATCTTTGTTATTATTTCTTTCTATTAGATTTTGATATGGTTTGCTCTTGGTTTTCTGAGTCCTTGAGATACATCATTAGGTTACTTATGTGACATTTTTCCATTTATAGTTGCTTTTTATGTAGCTGGTTGTGTCTCTTTTAGTATTGATTTTGCTATAACTTACATGTTTAAGCATATTGTGTTTCCATTTTTTATTTGTTTCAAGGAATTTAAAAAACTTACTCTTACTTCCTAAATAAGCATTGACCATCCTAAATGACCATTCAAAATTGTGCTCTTGGACTCTGTATTTTTGTAAGTTCTAAAGTTTTTCTTGTTTTTGATTTCTGCTTTTATTCCACTATGAGCAGAAAAAGATATGGAAGATAATTTCTCATTTAAAAATTTTTGGGCTTTAATATGCATTCTAGAAATAGTTTCATGTATCAATGAGAAGAAGGTGTGCACTATATTGTATGGAATTTTCTGCAATGTCTACTGAGTCTATTTAATCTATAGTGTAGTTTCTCTCTGGTGGGGCCTCCCCACTTGTGTGTATGTGTGTGTGTGTGTGTGTGTTTTGTATTGTGCATCTTCTGTAATATCTATTGATTCTATTTACTCTATAGTGTAGTTTACTTGTAATATATCTCTGTCTCTGTCTCTCTGTCTCTGTCTCTCTGTCTCTGTCTCTCTCTATATTGATTAGTTGGTGGTTGGGTGGTTGGTAGTTGGTTTGAATAATATATCTTTGTTTAGAGGGGTGCATTGAATACCCTGTAAAGAAACTTTCCAGGCTTCTTACTGTTTTTATTTTAAAGTCTATTCTGTCAACTATACATCTAGCTGATCTTGCTTATTTTTCAGCCTCCAGTAGCTTGGAATATCATTTTTTATCTTTTAGCTAGTGAGATGAATTTCTTGTAGGCAGCATATTGTTGGGTTTTGTTTTTTAATTGGTTCAGTTAATATTTTTTGGAGAATTAAGATTACTTATGTTTAGAGTAGGTCATGAAATGTATAGGCTAGTGCCATCATTTTGTTGATTTTCATATAATAGTTTTGAATGTTCTTTGTTCATTTCTTATTCTCATTTCCTTTTATGGTTTGAGGGCTCACTGTGTTGATAATGTTTGCTTTTTCAAATTAATCATTTGTGTATCTGCTTTTCTAGAGGGCCCTAATAGTTTCTTTTTTCTACTTCTGAGACTAACATATTTTATAAACCTAGTCTGGTTGTAGTGAATTCTCTTCGCTTGTGTTTATATTATAGAAACTTTCCACTTAGATTTTGAAGGATAACCTTGCTGGGTTTGATGATCTTGGTTGCCAGCTATTTTCTTTTAGTAGCTGAAGTACATAATTCTAAACCCTCGTGGTCTATAGGCTGCTGAGAAAGAACCTGTTAATCAGATGTGAACACCATAAGTGTGAATTAGTGCTTGTCACTTGCAAATTTTGATATGCTTTCTTTGTCCAGTACTTTAACAGTTTGGCTGTAATTTGTTGTGATGAAAATCTTTCTTCTTCATATGCATTTGAGGTTTTATGCACCTGGAGTCCATATTTTACCTAACACAAGGAGGTCTATTATTTCTTTGAAGGCATTTCCTATGTTGTTAACCTTTATTTCTTCCCTTGAATGTATACAGCATGGTAAGGATGTTTTATCTTTTCCTGGTGTTCTAGAGCTCTCACATGCCTTCATCACTATTATTTGTTTGTAAATTTCTATCTGGATATGGTAGTTAAAAAATCTGTCTTCAAGCTCATATATTTTTTTTTCCACTTGATCTAGACTTTTCTTAATGATTTCACTGGATTTTTAAAATCTGATTTATGCCTTTATTTTCAATAGTGGTTCCTTTTGTAATTTCTATCCCTTCCCCAAATTTCTCATTCACATCTTACTTGTGCTTTTAAAATACTTTAAGAGCGATTAAGCCAGTCTATGGAAGCATTAGCGTCAGTGTGGGCCTATGTACTAACTTCAGTTACAAAGGTTAGATGGGGATGGAGAAACTGCTCGATGGTTAAGAACACTGACTGCTCTTCCAGAATCCCAGCAACAACATGGTGGATTACAACTGTTTATCATGTGATCTTATGCCTTCTTCTGGCATGAAGGTATACATGCAGATAGAGTACTCATAAAATAAATAAGTAAATCTTAAAAAAAATAAATAAAGCAACCAAACATATAACAAAGGTTGGATGGTCCCCCAGTGGTGCTATAACAGCTGTGTGAAGATTTTGTATTGAGCTTTTATTTTCACCTATTCTCCCTAAAAGTCAATAGCTCCCCTGCTGAGGCCAGGCAGCAGTGACAGGAACCTTTAATCCCAGCAGTAGGGAGGTGGAGACAGGAACTGATATGGCTGGGTGAAGAGAGGAATATAAGGTGGGAGGAGACAGGACCTCAGCCCTTTTCGCCTGAGGGTTTGGGAGAGGTAAGAAGTCTCTCTAGTGGCTGGCTCCTTTACTTCATTGATCTTTCAGCATTTACCTTGACATCTGACTACAGGTTTTTATTATTAAGACCAATTAGAATTCAGACCACATGTAGCACCTAAACTTTTGGCAAGAATTTTCATGTAAAATCTGACAAAAGCTTTAAAAGGCATTCTAGACATGCTAGAACAGAGTCAAGCATGGTTTCTTGGCAAGATTTCTCAGGTGGGCTCTGTTTGCTGGAGGTAAGCAGAGGCACAGCTCCTTTAAGAGACAGCTTCCTGACTAAGCGTTAGTGGCCAAAATAATATGGCTCTTTTAGAAGGCCCTGCTGTCAACATTTAAATGGGGTTTATGAGCAGCTGGTGGCATGCTCAATGGCAGAATGGACCCAAAACTTTCCAGAGTTAGACTAGTAAGCATGGCTTTCACAGCTGGCTGTAAACATGCCTCTGCCATGAGACTAGGAACCAAGGAATGGGGCAGAGCCAGCTTCCAAAGCTACAACTTTAGTCCTAGCCATGATGGTTAGCAGACTAACGACTCATTTGGTCAGAAAAAGATGGAGATATAAAGATCGATTCAGATGGAAAAAACCCTCTAGTTTACATGGTGTTAAAAAAATATACATAGGCTTGGGAGAGTAAAGAGAAGGTATAGGGCTTTTTATTTAAAAAGAAATATATAACTTTAAAATAATAAAGTGATGTCCTTAAAAAGGAAATAAAGTAATATTTAAAAAGCCATGTAAAGATGGAATATACACAGAGAGTCTGGATACTGTATGTTATTGTATTTTATTTGAATTTTTTTACTACAGAAGAAGGAACAAGGCCTGCTAAGAGACAGATGATTATAAATGTTGCTGGGATTAATCTAACCTATATATTTTGAAAGTGTTTTCAGCAATAGGGACTTACCTTCAGCATCTGGGAGGCAACCAAGGGCAATGTCAATAGCCTATATTATTTTGGGAGTCCCTTATACAACCCTGACCAAGAACTTAAAAAGAGATTTCTCAGTGTTTTTTTCCTAGATGGTATAATGTTTTTTGCCAGAGCATGGTCAGCTTATGTGAACCAACTTCATCTAAAGAATATATGCATATGCACATATCTTTATGTATTATATAAAGTTTTCCATAGATAAAAAGTAATATTCATTTTGGCTTTTTCAGACATCCTTAGCATTTTCCTACTTCCTGTCTCTAGGAAAGCTATTTGGTTGTTGCTGATCCTGCCTTAGTTATTGTTATTGTTTGTTTTTAAAATCATTAGACTTTAGTTTCTTTAGAATTCAGAGGGACACATTGGACATTCAGTAACTAGTGCATTTTCCTTGCTGGAATGAAACATTCTTGCACTTAGACTGGGGCTGGATGAGGATTTCTTTGTGTGTGTGTGTGGGGTGGGTGGCTTTACCAGACAGGGTTTCTCTGTGTAGCCCTGGTTATCCTGAAACTCACTTTGTAGACCAGGCTGGCAACGCACTCAAAGAGTTCCTCTCTAGAGCTGGGATTAAAGACATGTACCACCACTGCCTGGCAATTTCTTATCACGAAGAAAATATATAGTAACCAAAAAAAGCTGCAGGAAAATTGAGGCTAAGAACAGGAGTGACAGTGCCCACTCACAGCCCCAGATCTTAGGGGTATGGGGCAGCTAGGAAAGCCATTTTTAGGGACATAATTAGCTGGAGGCCGGACCTCATCAGAGATCTTGTCCCCTCAAAAGACAAAACTCAAACTAAAATGAGATAAAAATGGGGTTAGCAAGACAGCCAAAGAACACACATTTGGTCCCTAGAATCTGCTGTGGAAGAAGGGGACAGACTGCTGCAAGTTGTCCTTTGGCCTCTATAAACAGGCCATGGGTGACATGCATGAGCAACACATACTTTAATAATAATAGTAATAGTAATAAATTTAAAACATAATAAATTTTAAAAGAAAGAGAAATCCTTCCCTCTGTCTTGTGCTTCCTCACAACTCTTATCTCTTCTGCTAAAGGGGAAGTCTGCCTCCACACTGACCTTGCATTCAAAGACATGATCTCTAGTTCTCATTTGCACTTGTGTGGAATTACACTCCAGTCCTGTTTCTCTGCCCTTGCCCAAGGATCCTAGGTAGCCCCAGAGTCCCAGAGCGCAGGGAGGGATACATTTGGAGCACATTTCTCTCAGGTGCTGAATCTGGTTCTCTAGAGTCAGCCTGTGGATAGAGGAACAATTAGCCATTGTTATATTCCATGTAGCTTGGGGAAAGCTTATGAACTGGCATTGTTGTGACAGTAGCCAACCACTGGAGAATGCAAGCATTGTTCAGGACAAATGTGTTTGTCTGGACACAAAACCCCAAATGTAAATGAACTTGATGTATTGGAAAGTACAGACAGTAAGAAGATGCCCCAAATTATAGGCAGCTTGATTTGAGTTACCCAAGTGTAACTTTGGGCAAATAAACTTTTCAAAACTTTTGTTTGCTTGCCTGTACAGCCAGCTTCACTATGAGAGCCCACAGAACCACAAAGCAAAGGGTCTGCATCTAAATTCCCAGAAACAGTCGCTGGTAAGTAGACTATCACGTTTTAAGATTCCCTTGGAACACACAGTGCATGTATGTAGAAAAAAGGAATAAATCCATCTGTGATCAGCTCGGAAAGGCAAGTATTTTTTTCTTCACCTAAGAAACATAGACATCTAAAAGAAGTGGTTCTCAGCCTGTGGGTATCCTATCAGATATTTATAATTCATAACAGTAGCCAAATTACAGTTATGAAGTAGCAACAAAGTAACTTTATGGCTTGGAGGGTCGGCACAATGTGAGGAACTGTACACAGCATTGGAAAGGTCAAGAATCACTGTCTACTTCCAGAATGGAGACAGGGTCTCTGCAGGCATCAGTTAGTTCAGATTGTTCAGTCATTTCCTTACTGCTTGTCCATCCTCATCTTCAGAGATGTTCTCAGTTTCAGCATCTCTGTCTTCAACACTTGTCTGACAACCTACGTGGAACTCCTGGACCTTAGACAAGCCAGATTATTTTGATGTTTACTTTGTAGTGGTGGTGAGTGTTCTTTATTTCTTCCCTGTTTTTCCTTAGAGTAATGATGTAAACTTTCTTTGTAGAATTATTGTTATTATTTTGCTTTGTTTTTAATATATGATCTCTTCTATGTTATCTTGAGGTGGGGAAACCTCCCATCTCAGATTCCCTGGTAACTTACTTTATTTTTAAAGAAACCAAGTGTCTTTGAAAAGTTGGTTGATGATAGATAATTACAAAAAGAATCACAAAATGGCACTTAGAATAACATTTGGAGATTGCTGCCTTAATGAGTGCTTACATGATCAAGCAGGAACATTGCTTACCAGCAAGAGAGGGGTAGAGAATCCCATGTGCGTGGCTGAAACATTCAGAGTGGACTGGGCCGCAGTATTGATTGGTTCTCTCTCACCCACACATTGTATTACCAGTCTATAAACACAAGGAACACTTCCAAAGGGTCAGTATAACATTCCACTTCAATACCAGGGCACTGACAAGCATCCCCTTTCAATAGTCTGAAAAACAGTTACAGACTTTATACTTTCCAATTTTATTGAAGCTCGCAGGAACCATGTGCACACATACCAGACATGCAGGGTGACACCCATGATTCTAAGTAGCCTGGCAAATTAGGGCTAGGATGTCTTTGTGTTCACAGTTATTAGTTTCAAATCTCAGAGAAATGACTATAGAAGACAATGGAGACAAGCAGGCCTGTGTGTGTGTGTGTGTGTGTGTGTGTGTGTGTGTGTGTGTGTGTGTGTATTGTCTGAGGTCAGTCAGCTTTGCTTTGGGTCTTTTTTTGGGCTTGTTCTCTGGGAGCATCTGCTGCACATTTTTCATTTCTTCCCCGTTTTGAGCAATTTGGTTCATAAGCTCCGTTTCCTTGTGGCTTCCTGGAGCTCTGATGACAAACCACGATACTTTGTTCCTGTCCTTTTAGGCCCTGAAGGGCACTGAAGAAAACATGAAGTTTGTTTCTAATTTTGCATCTGCCAAAACATTCCTGAGGTAACAATACAAGCCTGTAAAAATAAGATGCACTGCCATCCCTCTCATTCCACAAAACAAACAAGCCCAAAAGGAAATCAAACACAGCCCTGGAAAAGGCAGCATAAATAGTTTTGCACCCATTCCCCTTTTCTGAGCTGGTGAAAACATCCACTTGCAGTATGACTGAGGTGGCACCGAGTCATCTCTGTTTACACTGAATAATGAGGACACACAGCATCTGCAAATGAAAAGGAACACCAGGCAAGGCTTTCCTCAACTTGGTTTCTTGTTTGTAAAATGAAGGTCTCTGAGGACAGTTTAAGAGACTGTGGAATCCAACTTTCTCAATGGTGTTGGAAGTTTTATTTTTAACTCATTTACTCAGAATAATAGATGTTCTCCATAGCTATCCCATCATGCCATCAATGGAGTTCACACGGACTCAAAGCAGAATCGCCTTTCCATTTTTGGCTTTAGACTGCTCAGGCTAACTTGGAGTCTGGAATTCCTGAATCTTGGCCAAGGTGATGTCATTAAATCTATAATGAAAACAGTGTCACTGAGAGAATTAATTCATTATGGTGGAATTAAGTTAAATCCTCTATGATACGCCATTAGGCACCCATACTCACTTGCTCCACTAAGCAGGCAGAGAATGTTCAAATATAGAAATGAAAAACAAGTTCCAACCCCAGACCTCATAGAACATTAGGTAACTTTCAAAGTTATTTGACTTTGAAAAATATTTTTTAATCTCAAGGTGTTTAGCATCTCATGATACCCTGAATATCACAAAGGACAACTGCACTGTGATATAATTTAACAAATAATTCGTTTGTACTCTTAAATTTTTTTTTAAAAAAACTGATGACTCAGTTTTTACAATAGTCAAAATAAACACAAAAATCATTTAACATTTAATTTTCCAGCTATGATAACAGCATTGCTCCAATTGAGAATCACTTAGTAGGGACTTTGAGAATATTTTACTGTGTAATCAAGTTTACTGTGTAATCAAGGAATACATTTTCCCCTGAGCACTGCAGAGAGGCAGGGACATAAGCAAGCAGACCAGTTCCTGATCCTGCAGGGTTTATGGTTTTGTCTGAAGCTCTGACGTATTTTTGAGTAGTAGTCTAGGACCCAGGTGACAAAGGAAGGGGAATTATTAATTTTTATAGCAGAATAGTTCCACCAAATTTATGCCGAGTCCAGGGCAACTTCTTATCTCTCCTGTGCTATGGGCCACATACTTATGGAGGATAACTGTTGTCTATGGAAGAGGTTGAATTTCTTATGAGAAAAATTATAAAGGTATTCAGTATGAAAACTTGCTTGTTAATAGACTTAAAAAAATAAATGTTACTCCTTCAAAAATTAGGTCACTCCATACTGGCAAAAGAACAGGCAATCTTAGAAGAGACATAAGCAAAAAAAAAAAAAAAAAAAAAAATCAGTTCTTATTCAGGGCACCTCATGTGTGATATATAGCTTTTAAGTGACACGCAGAAATTTCTTGTACTCAGTGAAATGACTTGATGATCGGCCTGGTATACTTTCTATGGAGGCTAGCTGTCGAAAAAAGTTGTAACTATCAAGCTCTGTGTTTAATGATGACCAGCCACACTCTTTGTCTGCTTGTCTGCCAGGATCATGGGCCACTTATTGCCACAGCCCATCACTGTCTGGGAATATTTTTTTAATACCATTTTGCAAAAAAGAAATTTTACTCTTACAGGTCAGTTCTCATTATAGCTCACATTACTCCCAAACCTTGAAATAATAAAAGGAGTTTCAAAACCTAATGAATGACTTGCTTGCTTTATACAATATTGATAAGACAGACAGCCCTGGGAGTAACAAAGACATTTCGATGGTCCCTTCATTCTCTTTATAAGGAGACTTGGCCACGATCAGGAAAAGTCTGTATTTATTTTTCATTCATTTAAAATGTATAGCTGCTCACTTCCCAAAAGGTTTGAGGTGGGTTGCAAAAATAAAACAAGCAAGGAAAAAAAAACATTAAGACTGCTACAGATAGGAAAAAATTTTAAATGTAAGTGAAGGAAGGAGAAATATTATTCCCTTAGGGAAACCAAAACTCCTATCAATGAGTGTTACATGAATTTAGATGTCGAATTTCCTGTTCAAGAAAGTCTTGGGCAGAAGGGCTCTATTAGTAACCCAGAAGGCTGCAGTGTTCATCTCTGGGCTCACACCCACTTCTACTGCTTGATGAGCTTGCTGTTGAAAACATTAAGTATTTTTTAGCATCACTCCAGGAGTTATACAAAGATTAGACAGTCTATTAAGGGTAGTAGCTCTAGTATTGTGCCTTGTACTCCCAAGAGCCTCATCATTTGCAATACACAGATATCTATTTGAAATACACAGAAAACTCGCTTGTTTTTCCTTAAAAAAAAAAAACTGCCTACTTAGCACTTTCCATCAGCAGAAGGGGGCGGGGCTTGTTCTCTTTTTGGTCCCCCTTTTCTCTAGGAATGTCCCATTTCAGCTGAGGAATATGCAAACACTCTTTGAACTGTCAAGCTTGGAAAAAAGAGGAGGTACATTTCTTTCTTTTTCAGTGATTCTCCTCACCCCAAAGTATCCATCTTTGCAAGAGTTTGTGGCACTAACTTACATTTCCCTGGTGTGCATAAAGGACAAGGTGTCAGCTTTCCCTTCCAATGCTTTGGTCTTCAGTCAGTGTCACCATAAATGTGATATATGAATGTTAAATCCAAATATTTTATTGGTGCAGATAAATATGATTTGTAAAAAGAGTCAAATTAACAATCCATTACATACTAATGGGCTCTAATCAATAAGTTTAATTTGACTAAAAGGAGAGGGCGGGGGAGAAAAGAGACTCAATTACACCCAAATGGTGCAATTTGAGATTAGAAAGGTGAATGACTTCTACAACTTTTGAGCTGAATTCTGGCTTGAGTTCTTTAGACCCAGGGTTTGAGCTATATTCAAACAGGCCAGTACATACATTTTTTTTCTATTACTTTTCTTAGAAAACACATAGCTTTAAATACAAAAATCTGAAGTCATGAAACTACAAGTGCCCCAGTCATATTTGCCTTGGCCTCTTTTGTACCAATAAATATAACAATGCAGCTAAATCTCACAGCTCCCCCGACATGCTTAGTCTCCTCCTCACTCCCTTCCCAGTGCCATAGCTCCCCTTTGCCTTTGGCTCTACACTTTCGAGGCATACTTAGCCATATCCAATGCCTAGCACCCACGAGTTATGTCTGTAGAATTCTCCACCTTGTCTTTCCATCTTGAACATCTAATTTGTTCTTATCAGCGGTGTTATGGAGGTCCACCATAGGTTGCTTTCTTCTTTTTTCTGACTCCTCCACTCCTAGTTAAAATGAATCACCTTATTGTAACTATTCCAACATCAATTGAGAAAAAGATGCTCCATCCCTGAAGTAGATTCCAGGCCTTTGGACAGGCCACAGCTTCCTCTATAGGAAGGATCTGCATCTTCTCCCACAGGGCTCAGTCACAGAAATGTCCTCCTTGTGTGAGCTGTTTTTACATCTCCCAGGGCACCATAGCTCAGTTAGCTGTTTTTGCATCTCCCAGGGCAGCATAGCTCAAGCTGGCAAGAGCTTTGAGCGTAATCCGTGGCCTCTTTGGGCTCTCCTTTCCTAAAGAATCAGATGAGCTTCCTTTTGCTGGGGCTTCTGCCTTCCCAGACATGGCGCCTGCCGTAATCCTGATGTCAGCCTGCCCCCTAGCGTCGTGGACTGGGTCAAGCACCTGACCCCAGCTGCAGCCTCGGCAGCACTGACCAACCCAGGCTGTTGCAACTCATTCCTAGAGGCAGGAAGCAGCTCCCAGTTCCAGCTGGCTGTCCCGTGGAAAACGAACAAAGAGCCCTGCGAACCATCTCACCCTCTCTGGGTGGCAAGGAAATCTCAATTATACACCCAAGGGATGTGGTTTATGAAAAACTAGAAAGAATGTCTCAATTGTATACGTAAATTGTTTTGTTTTACAAGCTGGTGTAAATCAGCACATTTGCAGCCCATATTTATCTGATCCACTCCATAAGTCTCTTTTTGAATGTATGCCATTGATGTGGGGTGGGTGCCTATGCAAAACACAACCGCCCCTAAATTCAATTAGGGCATTAGGAGGAAAAATGGAAATTTGGCTTTGGGATTAGGCATGACTGCTGAGAACTTCTTGGAATTGGAATCGTTCTTAGACTGTAACTAAAGATTGAAATCGAAGGACAAAAGTCTCCAAGAGATGCTACGGAGTAGCCAGAACACAGATTTGAGTGAGGCCTTTAAAGACAAAGATGGCAAAGAGGTGCCTTCCTTTTGTCTGATCCCTAGCTCATTTAAAAATAAAAATCTTCTCTGTGTAACCCCCAACACAGCATATGGAACATTTATCGAGCTGGGTGTAGGATTGTCCATGTGCTCCACTCTGATGTTCCTACAGAAAAGATGAGAATACATAATTCTGTAAGCTTAAGCTATACACTGGGGAAAACACTCCAAGAAAAAAAAATATTTAAAAACAGTGTTTTATCTTCAGCAGACTCTTAGATGCAGAATATAGCCCCAGGGATGTGGGTGATTAAAAAAAAAGTTGGAGTGTTTAAATTGCATATATAAACTATTTTGTTTTACAAGCTGGAGTAAATCACTGGCAGGTTGTGGTGATCAGAAAAGTTTGAGTTGGTGCGGGAGCCTAGGCAGGAATAATCTCCCAGCTTTGACTATGGGCTGTTGAACCCTAATCGCTGATAACAGCCGTCAAGCGCGGAGGCACTCCACTCCATATCGATGTGGCATTTACTCTCCCAGAAAGCCCCTCACTCTTGCCGGCACTTACAGCAAGATAATTAATAGTCCCCTGAGTTATAGATTCTGAGCCAAAGGTAGCAGTACATAATGGAAGTCAAGGTCACCCAAATACAGTAGCTTCTGTAACAAAGGGGATTAGTGGTGCAATTACCATCCTGTTGGGTAGATCTTGTAAGTTTTCATCATTTTAATTCTTAAATCTTCTTCTTGCCTCTGAAGTTCCAATTCTCTGATTTATGATGGGGAAATAAAAGCTCTCTTGAACTGTACAAAAGGTTTCTCTTCGGATCATTCCATGATGGCTTCTAGGAGGCCAAAAGATGAGAGAAAGGAGAAAGGAAAAACCTTTCCAGAGCCCTCCGCTAGCCTGCCATGCCTCTTCTTTGCTACCTCTGGGCAGGATTGTGTATATCAAAATACAGCCATGTTCCACACTACTGATAATTTTTTGGATGTTAAAAAAACACAGTTTCTTCAGGATCTGTATGTACCATTATAATTCATTTTCAGTCATTGGTACCCTTTCCTTCCTCTGGGGGCTGTTGGCTTTCTGCCCAACTTAGCACCCCAAGTCTTGTAGAACTTAAAGGTCCTTGAAAAGTTTTAGTCTTTGGTTTGTGTTGCCAATGGAGACAACAAATTCGTTTGCTGAGCTTTATCTCAGGATAATCAGGGGTGTTTAGCTCCTAGTAAGACTATAGAGGCCCTAAATTTGCTCCCTCTGGGCAAAGTTCTCCTTTGCTTCATTAAAACACACATGTGCACCTGCGCATGCACACACACAATACTCAAGTTCATGCCATAAAGAGTTTTGCTTTGTTTTAAGGAAAGCACTCTAGTCTAAAAAGTGTAATAAATTTAATAGGATATTCTTCAGGAGCAAGCAGATCCTGGGTACTTGAGTAGCTTGTGACCCTGGTGACAGCCAACATCACTCAGTGCCTCCTGAAATGGTTTCCAACTAACACAGCACTCCTTTTGATAATCAGATGGGCTTGCTGTCTTTTGCTCTGGACAAAAGAGCAAGCAGACACAATCATCCACAATCATCTTTAGAGAGGGATGGCATCGTCATTGTCTGTACACCAGGACTGTAATTAAGCACCAGAAATAGGGCAGCTGAGGAGGGACAAAGAGAAAGGAAGGCAGAGACGGTTAGCAGCATCGTGGGGGAAGCCTGGACAATGATAGTGGCTGAGACTGAGCACCTGCACTGCCGATGAGGTCATTCTGGGAGAGTGTGGCTGGATGCTGAACGTGGAAAACAGGCCACAGCAACGGAGGCCCAAGGGAGGTATTTAGTGTCCAGACTCTTCCTCATGGCCTCCTCTTCCAGGAAGATCTCAGTGCTGTCTTCAAGGAGAATTATTCACTTACCAACGCTTTACTGAGCTCCCATTGTGTTCTTATTGTCTTAGTCACTTGTGAGAGGGTTTAAGCACGGAGCCCTAGCAACCACTGCAAGGGGCTGTGTATATATTCTGGAGGGTCCTTCTTTCTAGACTTTTCTCTTCCTGTCCAAATTTACACACCAATAACATGCACTTTGTCGGTGTGTGTGGAACTGATGACATGCAGAGTTGGGCAGGATATACAAACTGTGAATGTGCCCTTCCAGCTGAGCTCAGCTCAGGCCCTTGCTATAGTGAGCTCTGACCTGTTGGCCAGATGGCTCAGAAAAGAGGCTGGAGTTGTATGTACAACCTTTTCATTTCATCCCTAATGTTGGTACACTATCATTATATCTACCTACAAGGGAGCTCTGTGATGTATTAATCTGAGTAGACAGTTTACCACATGCCTGGTATGATCCTCAACAAGTAGCAACCACCCATTGTTGGTGCTATTATGAGCTAGCCTCAAACTGGTATCCTTCTGTCTCATTTTTTTGAGAACTAGGAATACAGGCACACACCACCATGCCTGGCTAACATCATTACTTTTTAAATGCTTGAATATGTAGGAAATATATACAAATATTATCTACTATCCAAATTCAGAAATAATCATAATGAAGAGGAATTATCCTTTCCGTCTTTCTTCCTCTAAGCCAATGTCTATATATATGTATACATACAAATATGCATATACACACATATATGTATAATAAAATAGCTATTTTATTATATACTTGCTGTTTTGTAATTTGTATATTAATTTCAGATATATCTTAAATATTTCTCATATTATTAAATTATTCCAAAATATTGCTTTTCATAGTTCTTTTATATTTTTTATTTCAAGCCTACCCACCTCTTCAAAAGAAAAATAACCTGTTTTTGTTTTGCTTTGCTTTGCTTTGTTTTGTTTTGAGGCAGAGTCTCTTCACATAGCCCTGGCTGTCATGGAACTCACAGAGATCTACCTGCCTCTATGCTCTGAGCACTGGGATTAAAGGCATTTGCCACCACATACCCAGTCTTTTCACAGCTCTTTAAACAAACCCTTATGGACTGGAAATATCAACGTGTTAAATTTATGAAGAATAGACTATTAAATAAAAATTATTTTTAAAAGCTTTAGTAATTAGTCTTAAATATAACTATTTGTAAATATTTTTTATAATATCTTCCAGATAACTCCTAAATATGACCTTGATTTTTGAGCTTTTTTGAAAGAGATTGCCAAATTTTCCTCCAAAAAACATAGGCTGACTTTCAGTCCTACTGAACAATAAAAAGGAATTTGTGACCTTGTTATCACTAGCCCTGGGGCACATGCCTTTTACTGCCTTTATTGTAGGGGCTGCTGGCATAGTACAGGGTGCACATTTGTCCAATAGTCCGAGGCTCTGGAATATCTATTTACAAATGTGTAAATAAATATTATCACTTTAGATGGACCTCTTTCTGTTTTAAATTGTGTTTCCTTGATGGAAATGCAAAAAAGGTCAAGTCTTTGTTGGTGGTGATAAACCATCTGATTAAATCTTGTCTATTTCTCTCCTGGAATATTGTTTGTCTAAAGCAAACTACTATGTCTTAAGCCAAACTGAAATAGAGCTGTTTCATACCTGTCATCCTAGTATGATGGGGTTAAGAAAAGGGAAATACAAGTTCAAGGCCAGCCAGAACACACAAAGATTCTGGGTCAAACCAAAGCACAGCATAAACCTAAAACCTGAGCCAGTCATGGTACACAGTGTAATTGCTAAAACTAAAACTCTGTTGAAATTGTATTTGTTAGAGTACATCTCCCAAGCTTTATTTTGGCATCTTTTTATATCTTAGTCAAAATTCTAGAGTAATAGAGAATAAACATGTGTCACGGAGGCCCTGTCAGTGGTATCTAACTCCTGGCTTCCACGTGGAGCAGAATCCAGTCCAGAAGGGCTCCAGGTTTCTTCAGGAACCAGAACCCTCTGGCTTCATATCAAAGCCTTCCCAGAGCCCCAGGACTGCCTGCTGGCTAGTGATGCTGAGTGTTTTATCTCAAGTCGTATGGTAAGCACCCAGACTCTAGTGAATCCAGGGAAGAAATAATACTGTCTCCTAATGAAGCAGGGAAGAAAGAAAAAATGGGATGGAAGAGAGGGAGGGAAAAGGGATAATTAGGGTTTGATTTTGTTGGGATTTTAATTGTTTATGTTTTTGTTCTTTGAGTAACTGGATTTAGGTTCTGAACAATGTGGTTTCAGTTAGAAGCTGTGAATGGTGGCACTAAAGCAGAGCGGCTCTAAGAAACAGCTTTTATCAAAGCCCAAGGGGGAAGCTGGCCGTGGGAGATGGCTGCGTTCATGAAGGATTCTCCTGAACTGGATGGAAACCCATCAAGTTATCCCTTAACCTCCCCAGGAATCTATTCATTGCCTCCATGATGACCTGATTTGAAGCCACTTACAGCACACTCACCTTCTGTTCACCCACAGACTCTTCCCCGCTTGCTCCCTCAGACTCCCATTGCGCTTTGGTGAATTCCAGCTTGGGAGGAGCTGACTCCAGCCCCGCCTTCTGGAGCATGTTTGATTCATCCTGAATTGCCAGAGCACCGTTATCCCTGTGTCCTCAGCTCTCCCTGTAGGCATAGACCTGTAATTTAGGTCAGGTCAATCAGTCAGGGCTGTCCCCAGAAATTTCCCCCAAACCATCAGGAACAAAATTCCTGTTTTCCCCTAGGCGACGGGGTCATACTTGACATGTGGAAAGGTTAGTGGTCATCTTGCTGTCCACATAGGAATAATGAGAGTGAATCCGGGGGATATCATGGAGCACACAGATGGAGCCAGGCCTGATGTCCACTGTGAGCCAACCAAACCACTTTTGTAAATACATTTCAATTATTTATTACATCCCATTACTTATTACAGAAGGGGTCCTACCTTATTCATATAATCTATTCCAAAAACTGAATTGTGTTCTTGAATAATCAAATTGTAGGTCTCTCACTCATCCCAAACCAGATAAGGGATATGGATATCACCATCCCAACAAGACCACAGAAAAGAATCTTGGAAACATGCACAAGGTAGATGGTTGAAAACACACTGAGGTTGGTTGCAGGGAGATGAGGTTGTCTTTTCTCATAAAGAACCACAGCACATACCACTGGATAAGAAACTTTAGGGTCGATTTGACCTCAGTCTGAGGAAAAGCTACCCACTCCAAGCTGGGAAGAAAAGTATTAAGGAAAAAACTGTTCCTCATAATGTCATGATTCACCAGAAGCACTTTCCACTGCAAGTGACCCTAAGTTTTAACAACCCCATCTTCAGGATGAAAATGTGAGGGTTTAAACCAAGCTGTTCTCATTTGTGGCTCAGGTTTTCCAGCACAAGAATTACATTTGTGAGGGTCAAGTTGCTATGGAGATGATGTTAAATCACAGTTTGACACCATGACACCGTCATCAGAATGTGAGCCCCACTTCTACCTGGAATCATGCCTGCTTCTCCTGTTACCCACTGTCTGTGAGAGCCCAGGGGTTCCTCAGATGCAGCTTAGCTACTGAAGGTCCAGCGCCTTGGGACAGGTAGAGTAAGAAACAGATGATGTCCTCCATCACTCCATGAAGTGTCCATGAGAACATCAGGAGCCCCTGCTGGGGCTGGTGAAAGGTTCCAACACAGAAGCCATGTTTCTGCTCTCCTCTCTCTTCCTGGACTTCCCCCTTGAGACCTCATCCATCACTGAAGGGGAAGTCTTTCACTTTTGCTTTATTTCTTTGAGTTTTTGGTAATGTTTTAGCAATGTTGGAAGTCAGCACTGTGTCATACATTCTTATCTGGGACATAATTTTGAAAGTGATGGAGGTTGGAGAGATGACTCAGTGGTTAAGAGTGAGTGATCCTCTTGCACAGGACACAAATTCTATCTGTAGCATCTATGTTGGATGGCTCTCAACCACCTATAACTCCATCTAACACTTTTGGCTTCCATGAATGCTGATATTAGTGTACATGTACTTACACAGAGATGCACATATACACATAATTTTAAAAGGAAAGATTTAAAAAGTATTAAATATTAAAAGTAATCATTTCATTGTTCTATCATATTGTGGTAATATGAACAAAATATAATGTCAACTATTTATGAAAATGTGATAATATGATAAGAAAACCCATAATTTTGTACAAAAGTTAATAGATGTTAAGATATTTAAAAATTTTTGTGGAAAAACAATTTAGTTAATAGCATTGATTTTTCCATTTTGAAGCTTGTAAAGTGTTCGTGTGTGTGTGTGTGTCTGTGTGTGTGTCTGTGTGTGTGTGTGTGTGCAAGAAAGAGAGAGAGAGAAGCTCTGTTGCTGTTTAACTGGAACTTTAATCCAGTTAAAGTTCATGGGAAAAGTTTCTAAACTACAGATTAGCTGTTTCCAGGCTTTTAAAAAACTACTATTCTGCCATGTCAGCAGTACCTGAATCACAGGTGTTTCATGGGATTTTTTTTGTAGGGCTAATAGAGCCATTGGGAGGAAGCTGGCTTTTTTACTAAACTTCCTTTAAGACAGAAACCAGAGGTTTGCTTTTTATCTCAGCATCCCCTCTCCCCTCTCTCCTCATTTGGGTGAATATTTGTCACACTAGTGACTCTTGGGATTCATAATCCACCAAAGACAAAGCATGCAGATGCTCTTGAAATGTTCTCAAAGTGGCCCAAATGGACACTGTGGAAACTTTTGCTTCCCAGAGTGTTTTCTGGTTGACTTTTATTTAGAGGAAAAGATATATTATCATTTTTGGCCATGAGTCCAGAGCTATCACCATGCCTGTAAAAGCAATGTTTTGGTAATACTCCTGGGGATGCCTTATAGATGGACCTGGTCACAGCTGGATATTTCCTAATGTAGAATAGCCACATTTCAGAGCATCTCTGTAGGGGAAGTAAGATTTGCTTCCACTTTCATCCTTGCCCTCTGGATTATCCAGACTGGTTGTGTGCTAGCTTAAGAATAGCTTAAGAATAACTGTAGGGTTGGTGTGATGCTCGAGATGATCTCCCCCCACCCCCGCCCTGGAGTCCTGGTAAGAACAAAAATGTCTACTTACTATTTGCTTTCTAATCTGATGGAGGCATTTTCTCCTTCTTCCAACATGAATAAAGTTTGTGTTAAGTTGACAAACAAAAACCCAGCACACCAACTTTGACAAGTTGACCTCTGACCTCCACATGCAGGCTGTGGCAAGTGTATACAAACACTCACACACACACACACACACACACACACACACACACACACACACACACACGATTGATAACTGTAACACATTAAGTAAATAAATGTAACATACACACAGTAAAATAAATGTCATTTTTAAAATTAAAAAAAAAAGCAATTACAATAGGACTGTGCATTTCTAGAAAAAAAAAATCTTCAAAGGTGACCATTATTATGGCCGTGTGTTTTTCAGTCACATTGACATGTACATGCAACACACACACACACACACACACACACACACACACACTGAAAATACCTATTCGTCAATTCCTACAAATCAAGGAAACAAACAAACAAAAAAACAAATTTTGGTAAAGTATAGTCTATGACATTAACAAATATTTTTGATAAAACAAGTAGGAATTTAGGCAAAGTCCTGCTCTTTCCTTGATAGAGTGGGCGGGAGATCCCACAGGCCTCCCTCTTCCAGTGCAGTGGAGCAGAGGAGAGCTGGGTTTCATGCACTTCTCTGCAGATGAGCAAGCAGATGTGTAAATGCCCGTCTCCCAGGCCTGAGTATGATTTTTAATAATCGAATATGGAGCTCAAGCCAACATTTTATTCAGGCACTAAATTTAAAAGTGGAGCCAAGAGACCTTAAAAAATTTATGATTCCACAAATGCAGGGAATTTCCCCCCATGATCCGTATCTCAGCTAAAAGCATAAAACCAGTCCTTCGTGGCTTGACTCTTCCCCAAGCTCCAACTCAGGGATGCTCTTGTATCTCAACATAGGGTCCCCAGAGACAGTTTGGGGCTCAGGATGTTGAGCCAATGCCCACCCCAGCTCTAATCCAGGACAGAGAAGACTTCCCGAAGGTAGGAGCCTGGTTCTGGTCCTATCGCCTCCCACAACCCTGGAAGCAGGCATCTGAGGAACCCGTGATAAAGATGGTGTCTCTTTAAAAGAGTAATTGCTGACATACATTACCACTTTGCCCCAAGGAAATCAGGCCAGATAAATCCTCCATGAACTGATGACAGCTTAAATTTGGCAGCTGGGGATGGCAAGCTATGTGTCTTTGGGCCTTTCCTGTAAAGTAATTCTGTCTTCTCAGGACTTTTGTCCAAATGTCTGAGTGTCGACAGCAGGTCCCTCTTTTCCCTTCCTTTCCTGAGCCAGGTGGGACTCGGAGCCACTGTCTGTCTGGCCAAAGCTGCCAGATCTATCGTAGCATCTGGACCTCAGAGCTGAGCAGAGGCTGGAAGAAGCAACAAGCCCTGAGCAGCAGGACCGGAGCCCCTAGACCCAGAAGGAAGAAGCCTAGTAGACATTATTCCTCTAAGAGTCTATTTGCAGGGCCCCATTTCTTTATTCACTCATTCAACAAGCATCTGCTAGCACCTACCATATACCTACATAAATAGATACAAGGCAAGGAGTGGTAAACTCAAAAGAAAAAATGAGACAGGACAGAGGACTGTGAATAAAATCCAGAACGCCTTATAAAGGCTAGTCAAGGGTGGCGTGGTGTTTGTTTGGCATTTCAGTAGAGACTTGAAGGAAATAAAGGCATACATTATTTGGGCATGTGATGGAAAAGCAATCTAGGCAGAGAAAGCAGCAAGGGTAAAGCCCCAAGACAGAAGCAACAAAAAAGGCAAATTTGACTAGAGTGAGATGCAAGGGAGAGAAGAGAGGTGGAGAGGAGTCCAAAGAGGCAGGAAGGTCCTGATCTTAGAGACCACTGTGAAGATTTGATCTAGTCCAGAGATTGTGAGAACAGTGAAGTGATGGAGATGAGACACTGGAGACACGGAGATGCTCCCAAGGCTAAGGGTTGCCCATGAGAGAGAGAGCCTGTTGAGTCAGACTAGGTTGGTAGGAATTTGGTTTAGCTACACTAAGCTTGAGATGCCTTTTAGACATCAAAGTTCAGTTGTCAGGTACACAACTGGATAGATTAGCCTCAACTTCAAGAGAGAAGCAGCAGCTGGAGATGGGTTTTAAGAGCTAGTACCAGGATGTTTCCACTGAGGCTGGGGAGATGTGGAGGATCTCTAACTAGGAAACTGTTTCCATGGAGATGGGTGACAACCTGGAGAGTATGGTGTCTTAGAAGCTGAGAAAAACTGGCTTGCCAACACTCTTGTGAGGTTGAGTCAGGTGACATCTGACACTTGGCAGTATTGAGGTCATCAGTGACTTTGGTAAGAGTTTTCTCAATGAAAATGTACCTGATTGGACTAAGTTCAAAGGAGAATGAAGAACTGGCAGAGAGTATAATGAGAATTGGCCATTGTCAGGAGTTTACCATCAAAGTCCATGACCTCAAAGTTTTGTGTGCGATACAGACATCCATCAGGGTGCAGAAACAGGCACTTTCCAGGACTCTGCATGCACAACACCAGAGAATTTATCATGTCTGACAAATATGAGGAAGGTGTTCCCATAAACTGGAGCATCCTCAGCCCTCTCTTTTCTCGGCAGAAAACTTCCTTCCATGTAAATAAAACAAACCACATAACTTCTAAGAGAACTGACTTCTTGCTTTAGGTGCTTGGAGGCTTCTTGATCTTTCACTCAGAATTTTAAAGGTTGCTGAACAACCTGACTGTTGTCCAGATCAATAAAGAAATAAATATCTGGGCTGGAGGAGTGGTTCAATGGCTGAGCACTTGCCCGATACACACAAGACTCTGGATTCAATACCAGCACCAGGGGCAGGGTGGAAAGAGAAAAACCTAGTTTTCAAAATTCATCTGTGAAAAGAACAGTGGTTCAGATACAGTACCCATAACTCTTACTTTACTGACAAGAGGTTCTAAAGTACTGTTTTTACTGGCATCATTTCACTAATCTTCATAACCACAAAGGATAAAAGGAATTATTATTTCTGGAGGAGAGAGAGAGAGAGAGAGAGAGAGAGAGAGAGAGAGAGAGAGAGAGAGAGAGGTGGGGGGTTGTCCTGGACATCAGGTTTGCATGTTGAATAATCTATAAGTGCTTTGAAGGGTAAAAGTTAAATAAAACTGGAGCCTTCTTCTTTGGGTTCTGTGAAAAATGAAGCCTTCACCTAAATTGTCCTTGTCTTTCACAAATGTCCCAATGATGATTGTCAACACTTCCCATCAGCCATTTAGAATAAAAGTCAAATGACTCATTGGGAAACTGTTGGATCAGCGTGGTGCTGGACCACTGTGCAGCCCTGATGAACGGCTGCCTAGATGCCACCTTCCTAATAGTAATAGGTCCATGTTGACTTTGACCTCACATCCAAAGTTCTCCATCTGGAGTGTTATTAATGTCCAGCCATTGGATATTGATTTATTTTAACCAGTCAGCAACAGCAATTACTGGATTGGAACACATGCAGGCAGACATCCACAGATGGAAAGAAAGTTCGAGACAAAGTCAAATTTACATATTCATTTGTTGGAATGAGGAGTTTCCAATGGGCCAAGAAATTAATAATGATTTAATGAAACTGTAGGTGTGGGAATTGATTAACACTTAGAAAATATAGGTTAGGGTTCACCTCCGTTCCTACACCCAAGTGAATCTCAGGCCAATCAGAGACAAAAAGGTAAAATTAAAAAGATGGGGCTGGAGAGATGCCTCAGCTATCACCAGCACTTCTTTTTGCAGAAAACCTGGAATGCAAAGAAACAAGGCCCAAGGGCACACAGGGACAGGCAAAATCCTTGTTCAAAGTGTGTGCTGGAAGGCTTGGTTCTTGGCAATAAATCTAACCCAGGTGAGGAACTAAATGCTTGAGGTCTATTTCTGCATTAGACTCCCAGATCATCTACTTTGGGAAGATGGTCCAGGTCTAAACAAATGACAACAAGATCCAGACTCTGGCTGCCTGACTGGGGAGTTTATACTTAGAGCTCCAGTGACCTTCCACTAGTCCTACATAATACTGCTAAAATACAGAGATCATACTGTGTACGTATTAAAGAGAATGGGAATGGGCCAGTCCATCCATCCATCAAGAAGTGCTCAGTAGATTGTTAAGTAGTAATAATGACATAGGCCAAGCACCTGCTGTGACCAAACACCCTTTGGGACACATTGGTGGCATAAGCCAGATCCTGCCAAATAGTTTGCAGAAAAAGTCTGAAAGATGAGCCACCATCAGGCACCAAGTTCAGTAGTGATGAAGGTTAAACATGTAGTTCAAGGTAAAAGTCAGGTTACTTCATGGATTCAGGAGATGACAGGTTGGGGGTCTTCACTCGCCATACATTTGCATGTGAAAACACACACTCAACACTGATGAGTAACTTCAAAGCCAACAGCTAGCAGTATAGAGGACCAACCATAGAAAGGCACGGAAGTCATGTGAGGGAGTGAACCAAGCATGACCTGGGAAGGGTCAGCAGAAGGTGAACAGTTTGGGGTGTCTCAGACGGTCCTCAGGATCTAGAGTGGACAAACCTGCGGCTTGGAGCCACTTCTAGCTATGATTTTTAAAGAATTTAATATATTGTTTTAATGAGTGTATTCCAAATTCTGTTATTAATATGTACCTCTGTATTTATATTTGCTTTATTGCTTTTAAGAGATTATTATTTCATAACAGAATTTAAGATGAAAAATAAAGGAAAACAAAATAAAGGTTAAGTGATGTCTCCCCTGCCCCTGTATTTTTCCATCAATCTCACCTATGTGAATTCTTCATAATGCCTTCTTTTATGTATGGCCTGCTCCGCAGAGCCCCATGCCAGGTGGAAATTGAGACAGGAAAGATCGTAAGGACATGTTCCCTTTCCTATGCTTGCCCCTTTCCTAGATCACTTCTGACCCCACTGTAAGAAGACAATATTGAAAATACTCAAAAATAACCCCACTAAAACATGAATCACAAAGTGGCGGCTCCTGGACATGTTTTTAAAATTGCTTAGTTGCATTCAGGTCCCTTTAGTGCTTGGAGGACTTTAATAAAATTGATTTTCTGAGTATAGCCTTTTAGCAGCTACTGTATAAGCTTGAAATATGAACCCTTCATTGTTGAAAGTGTTTCATTTTTGCCCTGTTACTAATGATGAAAGGAGAGCGTGGGTTTGGAATTCTCCATGGCTGACATTCTCATAATTAAATAGCGTTAATAATAAAGCTTTGCAGATTTTGAACAAACTGGCACAGAGGTGGAGCAGTGTGCTGTATTTCATTCGGAGACCGCAGCAATTAGCCCTTAATGAACAGGGGTACACAGGCACATATAAAGGAGTTGTTTCCACACATTTATCACATCACAAAAGGCAACATTTTCATTCTGCTGATTGAAAGTGATTCTTGGGATTCCTTCAGAAGGTCTCTTAAGTAATTGCATTGTGAAACTCCAATAAATAAAAATAAAGAGAGGGACATTAATTGCTTTTATATCTGCCGTTTAATTTCAGCCAAGCTCAGTACACTAAGGCTCATCGCGGATGGCATATTTAGATGGCAGTGTTTTTTAATTCCTAACTTTGGAAGAGTTTTGCTCCCAGAACACTGTTAACTTCTTTCTGAGCTGGCGTGGGACTGTTTTCACAGTGTCCCTGGGGTAGAGAGACACTGGAGTTGTTGTCAAAGGAAAACGACAATGCTTTATCCTGAAAGTGAGGCAAGAGGAAGAACTGGGCTGTCAAGGTCGGAATGACTCAGGAATGGCTGCCTTTTTAGTGGTCTGTCCTCGCCCCGCCCCCATCGCCTTACCCTTATCGCCCCGCCCTTCCATCCTTGCCTGGAGCTTTTAAAGCCAGGCTCACTTATATTTAACAGTAGACGAGTTCTAAAACCTATTTCACACAAATAAAAGTATAATTCTTGGTTTAGAGATTCAGTATTCTCGACTCCACCTTATTAGGAAGAAGGTAAGGAAAGCTATCTGTGTACCAGGAAGTATGCAGACTAGGTGGATCCCCGTACATGCTGCCACGTTAGTACTTCCAAGGGACCAGCTAGGGGATTCTGCTCTCTGTGGAAGCAGGCCCAAGTGTCCATGAAACTGAGGAAGCATATACGGAAGGGGTTTCTGGGTTCTCTGAATAGATTCAGGCCCACCTGGAATTTGAGGCCGAGCATTGCAGGGAAGGGCAGGTGTAGCCAACATAGGGGTTACCTGAACACATGCCAAGCCTGCTTTTAAGAGTTTTAAGAACTCTCCTCAGGCTAGTATACCATGGAGCTGTATATGTCCCTGTTAAAGGACAGCTTACCCTTCGGTGAAACTCAAAACAGTCCAAGAAAAGCTAAGTGTTGCCAAGGGCTGAGCGATGGTTAACTCTGTTACCTTGGCACAGGGTAGAATCACCCAGGAAGACAGTCTGGGTGAGAGATTGTCTAAATAAGGTTGACCTGTGGGCATGTCTGTGGAGGACTGTCTTGATAGAGCTAACTGACATAGGGAGATCTAACCTGAAGGTGGGCAGTGCCGTTCCCTGGGTTCAGGTCCTGAGTTGTGTAAGCCTAAAGAGGAAGAAACTGGAGGGATGGCTCAGTGGTTAAGGGTGTACGGTTCACTGCTCTTGCAGATGACCCAGGTTGGATTCCTAAAGCCCATACCAGACAACTCTCACCTGTAACTCTAGCTGCAGGGAATCCCATACCCTCTGGGCTCATCTGCACAAAAACTCATGCAGGTATGCACCTAAATAAAAATATAAGTCACTTTAAAAGAATAGAGAATGCAAGCTGAATAGTAAGTATGCATTTATGCATTCATTTTCTTGTCCTTGACTATGGATGACTAGCTGTTTTGAGTTCTTACCACATTGACTTCCTCACAATGATGGACTATAACCTAAATTTGTAAGCTAAAATGAATCCTTTTTTCATGTCAGTGTATTTTACCACAGCAACAGAAACAAAACTAAAATAGGCTGCATGACAAGTCAGCTAGAGACAGGGGTCCATCCCTATAAAGGGCTAGCGCTCAGTGGTGTATGGTAGGATGCAGATGCCAGAAAATTAGAATGTTACGATCCAATTCCCTTCTGCTCTGGAGATCACCAAGTGATGGAGCTTCCCTTTTCTGGAGTCTCAATGTCCCTCTAAAGAGCAGAAATCCACATTAGATGGCACAGGTCCCCAATAATGAAGCTGTTGGCCTGGAAACAGCTGAAGCCTGGTCCTGACTTCCAGTGCTGCCTCCTTGCATCTAGATGACAGGCCTGAGTAAAGACTGTCTTTCTAACACACGCCACTGTGAACAACAGCTGAGCTGGAACTACTCCAGGATGGTCCATACTAACTTCATTTTCAGGGATTTTAGGAATTAGAACTTTAAAACAAGAGAAATAAATTAGTGCTTCTTCTTCAGTATGATGTTCTTTATAAGCAACAACAAAGATTAAGAGTCAAATACCAGTAACCATTGTCAGGAACTAGTCTACTTTAATCTTTTATGTCTGTTTTGCCCAACCCTCCCAAGGTCACTAGAAGGGTATGCGATTATCCAGGTACCTGACGCCCTGCCTGGCCTGTGTCAATGGCTCATCACATATCAGCTGAGTTGATGGACACAGAAGTCATTTCCTAAGTGTTTTTTCTGTGCTGAATTCTTTCTGTGGCATTTTCATTTAATCTATTGAGGTAGGATTGTTGGAATTAATGGGATTACTGTCCCATTGGATGTCACCAGCCAACCTTGTTAATGAAATCTGGGGAGGAAAGCAAGTGTTCCAAGAGCATGTGGGGGTCAGTCAGAAGTCCAGAGCTGGATTCCGACCCCTCTGAAAGCAGTCTTCCGGGCAGGCCAGAAGGAGGCAGCACTTCCCACATCTGGCTCTGACACCTGCCTTCCCTGTTCTGGGGAGCTTCGAGTATCATACTTACCACCACTTTTCCTCTCATTGTAGAATTGGGTATACAATTCCCATCTGGATGCAGGAACCTGGAGACCACAAGCAAGTGCAATAAAAAATTAAGGAAAATGCCCTTTGCTCATCTTTTAAGGAGAAATGTCCATTCAGGTCTTGTGCCTGTTTTTCAGCGTTGAGTTCTAGGGACTCTTTATGTATTCTGGCTATTAGTTTCTTATCTTACACATGATACAATTATATTTCTCTCTCTTTTACACTCTGTTTAGTAGGATTCTTTGTTGCAAAGAAGTTCTACATTTTATTTAGTCCAACTTCCTACCTTCTTTTTTCTTTTATTTTCCGCCTTTCACTATCTCTGTTCCTCTTAGAGTAAGAGCCAAGAACATTGCCTAGATGATTCTCATGTAGCCATAGAATGTAAACCCCTACACCCACTTTCGTTTTTATTTCTCCAAATAAATACATAAATAAACCAACAAGTTGCCCTCAGAGGGCTGGCAAGATGACTCACTGTCACCAAGCCCTAGGACTTGAGTTGGACCCTGAGTCCCAACATGGTGAAAGCAGAGAACTAAGTCTCTCAAAAGCTGACCTTTTACACACACACACCCCAAAAATAAATGATATAATTTTGATAATCACACTCAGAGAATCTATCATGAAAAAGAGAACTCATAACATATTCTGATTATTCTGGTATTCTCGGCAGTAACTCCTGAAGAAGCATCATGGGTTTGAGAAGCATTGTCCAAATGCTTTAACTCCCTCCTTTTAAAACAGAGACTCTATGTCCTGAGTCTCTGGAGGCAGTCACACTCTCCATCCCTGATCTTCTATTTATCCTCTATCCTGAAGCTGAGGAGCATCTTTGGCCAGGACCAGTAGAGAACCAAGTAGTTTAGAAAGCAGTGAAGAGAAGGTTTCCATGTGTGCTGTGGGCTAATGGCTCTTCCCTAGCAAATGATGCAGTCCTAACTCCTGCTGTAGGGTGGCATTTACAGGCAGGGCTTTAGGAAGAAGTTAGATAGTAAGAGTGGAGCCCACGTGCATGGATCAAGGAGTACCCTTATAAGAGAACAAGATCTCTGTGAGGGTTTGGATCTGAAATGTTCCTCACAGGCTCCTGTTCTGAACTTTTAGTTCTCAGCTTACAGCATTTATTTTGGCTTTTGCAACCTCTAAAGGATGGGGCCTGGCTGGAAGAAGTAGGTCACCAGGATGGGCCCTTAGAGGGCCTTGACTCCAGCCTGCTTCCTGGTCTGCTATGGACAGTGTCTGCTTCCTTGCCTCTCCCACTCTGCGATGCACTGAAATCCTACTGAGAGTAGGAGCCAAATGAGCTTTACCTCGTTGAAGTTCCTTGTGTTGGTGCTTCGTCACAGTGGAGAAAGTATGATCAGCACAGGCTTCCCTCACTCCCCCTTGGCGAACACAAGAGCACAGCCGTCTTGCAAACCTGAACACAGATCCTCACCAGACACCAGACATGCCAGCACCTTGATCTTACATTTCTCAGCCTCTGGAAATGTGAGGAACAAATGTCTGCTGTCTGTGTAATCTGATACAGCAATTCCAAACTGACAGAAACAATGCCTATGGATGTTGTTGGAATAAAAACACCATGTTAGCATGAAATGCAACCACACATCCTCACTTAGTGTTTTCTTCGTAGAACAGTCTGTAGATAACAAGGTGAGAAAAGATATTTCTATTTTTTTTTAAGGAGAAAAAAAAATTCACTCAGGTTTAACTAGGTAATTAATTAATTCACAAGTAGTTCCAAGTGGGAACGATTGTGATACAATGGCTGTGATAAGGAATGAGCCCTTAGGTAAGTGATGATCAAAGAGATGAAACCATTTTGATTGGGCATCCTATTGCAATTCTATTTCAATATAAATAAGCTGACACCAGAAGCAAGCCATTAACCCCAAAGCCGCTGGCTGTTCATTAGCCAAGGCATAATTTTACATTTCATTATTATTCATGTTGGCTAAATTTCCATTAAAACCAATTTAGTAAACTGGCCCTCCATGAGCTTGAAATTAATGGAGGAGGAGAAGGCAGGGAGAGACGAGTCAGGCAGCACTCAGCAAGGAGGAAAGGAAGCTCAGGGGCCAGCGAGGCAGATTGCCACTTTAATTAAAGATAATGTCTCAATTCACTTTTAAAAAAATGGGTCTCCAGAAAATGCCTGGGATTTTTTTTCCTGGTCAGAACATCTGGTTCATTCTCCACTGGGCATTTGCTTCTGCTGGATTTCTGATGGAGATGCCTCTCCCTTCAGCATCTCTGCTTCCTTGCTGAGCTGTCTCTGGTAGGGAAGGAAGAATTGAGAGCCTAGCCCTGGGCCAATCATTACCCCCCATCCCCCATTTATGACTTTTTTTTTTTTTTTTGCCACTGCCTAGGCTAACACCATTCATGAATTCGCTCATTTAATTATTCTAATCTCTTTAATAAGGAAGAATCTGTTATTATCCCCATTTCACACACAGGAAAGTTGAGTAATTATTATACAATTCACACAGTGGAGAGCTGAGATTCAAACCCAGGCCTGTATTCCATTGAGCTGCACAACCTATGGACAAAAATCACTAAGCAACACTTTCCCCTGTGATGGGATTGAATCCAGAGCTTCACACATGCTAGTCCAATGCTCTACCACTGAACTACATCTCCAGCACCCCTTCGACTCTTTATTTTGAGACAGGATCTCATTGAGTTGCTGAGATTAACCTTGAACTCAGAAATTTAGGCTGATTTAGGCTTGTGGTCCTCCTGCCTCAGCCTCTTGGTTGCTGGGCTTCTAGGCTTGTGTGGACAGACTCATCCTGAACACATTTCATCATGCCTGAATAGACACAGCCTAAAGTACCCAGTAGCTTACTAGTGGAAACAAATCCACAAAGGAGAATGGAGGGCAGTTTGTGTGTGTGTAGGGGGGGGGTGGGAGTCCTTGAAGCAAGGCCAACAAATTTGAACTGCCTCTTTGGGGATTTGCCAAGTGCAAATCCAGACCCTGATGGGGCTGTCCATGAAGAGAATTTAAAACAATGTCTTGTGGTCATATATTTAACTTAATTTTGTCACAAGTGATTTAGCTTGAACATACACACACACACACACACACACACACACACACACACACACACACAAGACAACCATTTCAGAAGAATGGAAACAAATTTAAACACTGACATACAAGATTTCTCTGTATTAGGCATCACTGATAGTGTTTGCATTTCAATTGTTCTGGTTCCAATAGCAACTCTATGAGGCAGGTACTCTGCTGAGGAATGAGGAAACTGAGGCCAACAGAAAAGGGTGGCTATGCTAGAGGTCACAACCAGCATGAAGTAAGGCATGGATGGAAGCTGGTGTTTGACTGTTCAGGAAGATGCCCAGTGTAGAGTTGAAGGATAGGAGATGGCAGAAATGGGCAAAGTGTCTGTCTTCTGCATGGACTCAGCTGACAACTCCATCACTTGCTCTCTCAGGAGACTGCCAGGACAATGCTGCCCAGAAGCCAGTGTCTGCACTGTGACGGGGGTTGGCAGCAGTGAACAGCTTGATTGCCAGGGGGCAGGGTGCCCAGCACAATTTGAAGATCAGGTGGATCAAGTGTCCACATCATAAATGAACCCAGCCCTTGAGGCTCAAATGCCATTTCAGGGAAAGTAAAGCTTCTCTTTCATGCACCTGGACCAGTAGTCTACCCACTCTGAACACCCTGCAAGCTACTGTCCCAGTAGCTGTGGAATGTGGAAAAACAGCAAGAATGTAAACTGCCTGGTTCCCAAGAAGAAAGCACTCTGCAACTTGTACGAAGTAAACATGCCGGCGGCCTTCTCCCTGACTAGGAAAGCCAAAGGCTTGCTAGTCAGCAAACATCACATCGGAGCTGGACCACAGTCAATGTCGTACCCCAAAACAGCCTATGTTCCAGCTCTATCAGGAGCCCTGTGGTTGGTGATTCTCCCCCTGGGTCACTGTCAGGAATGGTCCCTACTACCACTCCACACCCACTTTCCCATAATCCCTGCAGAGGCTGAGATCACGTTCCAGACATTCCCTTTATCTCCTGTGTTTTTGGTGGCTGGCTCAGAAGAGTAAAGTGGTCACCAGCCAAGACTGCCACTGAAAGGATTTAAAGCATAATTCCCCATTTGGCCACTTTCTCACTAAATGGCCTTGGGCAAGCAAACCCTGTAATCCCTCTGTCCCAAGAGGGTGTCTTCCTCTGAAAGGAAACTCCAGCAGAGCCACTTTTCTGGATTTGAGGGTAAATATTCCCCAGTCCAGATGGCACAGCAGAGATTCACACCCAGACCCATATTCTAGATGATGTTAAATGAAATGTTTAACTCAGTGCTGACCACATACAAAAAACCACATGGAAAATCACCCTGACTGCTAGTAATGTTAATGCATTTCAGTTCTGATGTCTGGGAACCCGGGCTTGGGAAGTTTCAAGGCTAAAAGAAAAGGTGATAACTCATGCTTGAGTTGTGTTCCACTTCAAGTATCTACTCTGACTTTCCAGACACCATATCACCCGCTTCATCAGCTCTGCTTTCCTCTTATGGCCTCCACAAGCCCTCACTTCTTTAATCGGAGGCCACGAAGTGCAATCTTTTCCTGGGAAAGGGATGCTGTCCTCAGAAAGGCATCCAAAACGGTGCCATTTGTGGTGCAAAAAGGCCATAGGCACTCTCTCCGTGACACAGGCACAAAAGCTCTTGTTGTGGACACAAATAAGAAGAGTTGAACCCTCACCCGGTGTAATTCACTCCATTTATTGACCAGAGTTCCCCCCCTTCTACCCCTTCAACCCCGGGTGCCTTTGCATTTGTCTGCGGTTCAGAGACCCCTGGCATTCAGCATGATTTGTAATGTAAATTATATAATTGTACTTTCACATATTTTAACATCAAATGAAATGATTGACTACAGAATCGGAGCTGTCTACAGGTGGGGGTCAATTACCATCTGAATAATCGCAGAAGCACACAAGAATAGCATAGCCGCTGAGCGTGACATATTTTTATCTCTATGCATTTCAATGAAGTCAGGCTGGTACATAAAAGGTTATCACCTAGGAAACATATTTTCCTAAGCACAAGTTAAACATGCAAGGGAGATCAGCAAAGATATTCAATTTAGCCAGTCAACCCTAACCTATTAATATTTTAACAAAATCCAGTGAGGATAATTTTTTTCTTTGATCCCATTTCATGTGAGCAGCCGGGAAAGGGAAGAAAAATTAAAAACAAAATAGCCAAGCATACAGAATGAGGTTATGTATTAAGTGGGGTATTTAATGTTTCTGGCATTTCATAGCCCAGGGGAAAGTGTGGATGGATCTAACAATCAAGAGCTGTGTTCCCTTGGCCACAAAGTTCGAGAAACATAAAATAATCTATACCTCCAAGCTGACAAATCATAGCCGACACCCGGCTTCATCTCACCGGGACTCCCAAGATCAGCATTAATCACATGTTACACGGAGTCAAAAGAAAAGCAAATCACACCACGCTGGAAGTGAGGCGGAAGGTCTTCAGGAAGGGATTTTAATCAATACTAGGTGGACTGATAACCAGGAGCTACTGTTTTAATCTCCCGATATGAAAAGAAATGAATGCAAAGCACAAAGCCACCAGGAGCTGATGGAGCCCAAGATGTCTTGAAGAACCAAAAGTAGTTAGATGCTCAACTTTCTTTCTCAGTTCATGACAAGAAAATTTTGTTTTCAAAGGGGAGTCAAGCCATATTTAGGCTTCTTATTTCCAGAGCAAATGCAACCTCTCTTCACAGCATTTCTGAGAGCAGTGTGGTCCCCAATCTTCCTAATGCTTCGACTCCCCAATACAGTTCCTCATGTTATGGTGACCCCCAATCATAAAGTTATTTCACTGTTACTGTGTAACTATAATTTTGCTACTGTTATGAATCATAATGTAACTATCTGATTGCAGACTATCTGATATGTGATCAACACCCCTCCAAGGGGTGAAGACTCACAGGCTTAGAACCACTGTTCTAAATAGGCATGCTGCCTGTACTGGCAGACCTGTGGACCTGTGTAACACAGGGATCATTTCTAAAACACCCTTGTAATTCATGTGAAGCCCAGACAATGCAGCTGTGAAATTCCTGGCCACACTGATATGAAAGACGCTATTAGAAGTTGAAGTAAGTTCTGTCCAAATTCCTGTGTTGATCTTGGAACTCTTACTACTTCACAATGTGGCCTCATTTGGAAATAAGGGAGTTGATGATGTGATGTGTTAAGACGAGATCATACTGACGCAAGGTGGACCCCCAATCCACTATGAACAATGTCCATAGTAAAAGGGAAACCTGGGACACAGGCACATAAGGAAGTTATATGAAAGTGAAGACAAGAAGTTAGAACTCCAAAGACTGCTAGCAAACACAATGGTGTTTGTTCTTCCCCACAGCTCTGGGACAGCCAGCCTTGTGACACCTTGACTGTAGACTTCTGTTGTCCAGAATTTAGATGGAGTCAGTTTTTGTTGCTCATACCTCAGCTCATAGCACTTCCCAATAGCAACACCAGCAAACCATAGGTGAACTGGATTTCATGCCCATGTACTTCAGAGTTTGAAGATTTAAGGATGCTAGCATATTGGAAAGCTGAACAGGTATATATATCCACCCACCTCAGGCAGATGTGATCCAAGCCCCTGGATCCAACTATACCTGAAGCTCTATCCTTGGCCTTGCAGCTAACTATATGCTTTATTAGACTTCCATTTTTAATTATACTGATTAGAATTGAATTTTGATTACAAAGGACCACTAAATTATTTATTCTAAATGCAGTCAGTGTAAACTACAGATACTTGCAAGATATGAAATATTAGAACAAAGGACATGCTGATTAAACCATAGAAAGATTTCATCCAGTTTGAACAGTGTGTTTTTTAGAAAGGAAATGGACAGATTCTGAGCAGAGGGGATGGGTGATAAGAAACCCTGGAGCTGAAATTTGGGAGGGTGTGAGATGTTTTTCTTGAAAAGAAAAGATTAGGGAAAGCATGACCAGGGAGCTCAAATGGACACAAGAGTGTTGTTTTTTTTTTTTCTTTTGGAGGGAGGGGAAAGATAATCCCTTCTTGTTGTGCTCATAGGCCCATCTCTCAAGACACTCACATTGTGTCAAGTTGACAGTTAACATTGTCACATATAGCAAAGCCAGGAGGGCTTGAGGTTTACTTGTGGGAGCTTCGGGAATGGCTGTTGTTTAATCACAGGAGGCCTCTGTGTGGGGGAGGGGTCGTGGATGGGGACCACTGTCACTTGACATACAATGCCCAGTGTGTGGGCAGGTTAGAGGACTTGAAGGCTCCTCCTAGACTGGACTTTCAGTTCTAAAATTCTTTCACTGAAACTCAAGTGGATGTGGTCATGTCCTGTGTTCCTTTAAGACTTCTGTTTCTCTTCTTTAAGTTAGGGAAGTTGGCCTTGACAATCTGAATCCTCTAGCTGGGCCATGCCAGTATTCAGGGACCCCTGCCTAGCCAGTTCTTTCTCCTTCATCCTCTGACCACATACCTGGGGAGTTGTGAGCTCATCTGGAAAACTAAAAGGCAAACATTCATCTTCCTCCAAAGGAATGGCTAAGGCTATCAGGTTATGACTCTTGGTGGCAGGACACACACAAAATGAGAGACTATCATTTATATTCTTTTCCACTTTGCTCTAATTAAATTTCCTACACCTCCACTGAGAGTTAAAGGCTGATATTAAGCATATAATCAATCTGGCTATAGTTTTCTTTTATAGATGGCCCATAGTAGGCATTTAACATACTTGAAGTCATGTGGCCAGCTGAGGGCCAACATGGACAAAGGCTGACCTCTGCACCAGATAGCTCTGGATTTAGGCTTTAGGTTTCTTTGGAAGAATATGGTCTTTGTGTTGAGGATCAGAGTGGATCTGGGGAGGTGGAGGTGAGGCTGGGAGGAGGGGGTGGGGGCAGGGTGCCATCTTGACTCTTGCTGTTATCACACTTGCAGACCTTAGATTGTCAGGAACCTTTCAGCTGAGTAGGTCCACCTTTTAGGTTTGGTGTTTCAGACAAACTTGATCAACAGAAGAGAAAGATATTCTCCCAGTTATGGCCAGCATGGTTGTCATCTGGACCAAGAGAGGAAAGCCGCTGCTGTTTACGGTCAGGAAAGAAATCTGTAAAGCAGATCATTGGTGATGCATAGGAAAAGGAGCCTGGGGTCACTCAGCAAGCAACATGCAGCGGCTGCCTGCATCTCCACTCACCTAAGTTCTTCCTGGATACTAACTTACTTTTCAAATCAGCCATCTTGTTTTTAAAAATCCTTGGGGCTGGCCAGATGGTTCAGTAGGGAAGGGATACCTAGTGGCAAGCCTGGACAACCTGTTTACTCCCCAGGGCCTGTAGGGTGGAAAGAGCGAAGGGGTTCCTACAAGCTGCCCTTTGACCTCAGCATGCATACTGTGGTACCCACATACCCAAACAGTAATCAAGTACATGTAGTTAAAAAATAAAACCCTTGAAACTACGCTCCAGAATGAACTAGAATCCAATCCATTATGAACACTCAAAGAGTGTTATTTTAGTAAAAAGATTGCTATTTTTTTCTAGGCAGTTATAACATTTCTCTCTCAAAAAAGTAACTCTCTGTGAAAGTGTATCTTTATCTGTTAAATCTGTTTTTAGGTTTGCAGAGCACACAGAGACCCTGGAGTCTCTCATCCCAGAGACCACTGGAGTCTCCCATTCCTTGTGTTACTTTTCTGTCACTGTGACTAAATGCCTGACAGAAGCAGTTTATGGGCGGAAGGATTTTCTTTGGCTTAAGTTTTAGACTGGGCAGTCCATCAGGTAGGGGAGGCTGTGAGAGGATGGGGATGCGAGGGAATCTGTCACATGCCAATGGCAGGGAGCTCAGGCTGGAAGCAGGGCTCTATGCCACTAATTCCCTATCTAGGACCCATGTCCAAAAGCATGCACACACACACACACACACACACACACACACACACACACACACACACACACACCAAATAGTGCCATCAAATGAGAATCAGATATTCAAACATGTGAACATGCTGGGAATATTTTTACATCTAAACCATGATCACTTTTGAAGGAAGCCAGGCAAGAGGCATTGTTTTCAGTTGGAAAACAGGTCCACAGAAGAAAGGTATCCTGCCCATGGTCACAGAGCTGGAAAAGCATGTGGGGTGGGGGGAGGATATAGAGAACCCAGGTTTTTCTGGCCAGATGTCCACTAGGGTCCCAAAAGACCATTAAAAGCAATGAGTACTTTAGAGCAGTCATCTTCTAACTTGTACAAGTCCCAAAATGTATCCCCAAGATCAGCAGCATAAACATCACCAGAAGCTGGCTAGAAACATAAATTCTTCAGTCCATTCTAGACATCCTGAAGCCGGATTTGGAGGTGGGCCTCAAACCTGCATTTAAACACCTCTGGGACTCTGTTCCATGTTCAGATTTCAGAACTGCTGCCCTGGAGGGTGGTAGTGTTGTGTGTTTGCTTAAGGGCAGGTCAGAAATATGGGCACCAAAAATTCAAGCTCATCATCTCTGAATCCTTTTAGCGAAGGCCAGAGTCCAAAGCGCTGAAGAGCTTGTTATGACTCAAAGCTAAGCCAGCTTTGGCTCTGAGAACACAGGAATAAAAGCTCACTTGCTCTCAAAGCCTGGCCCCAAATCCTCTGCCTCTCACACACCATCAGTGCAGAACTGAGCCCAACTCAGCCACACAGCTGATTATATTCTGGGACAGGGTGACCAGTTATTCTGATCCTGTAATCTTTGGAAAACAAAGAGCCTGGATGTCTGGGGTGAGCAGAGGGAACCATGGGGTTCTCGTTTCATCTGTAACATGCTTGGCAGACTCTGAATATGGCCGTATGTTCCTTCTACTACCCACACTTACTCCCTCTGGGATTTAAGCGTTCTGTTCAGAGAAATATTAAATATGCAACAAAAACAAATATTACCAAAAAGATGGAAAGTACGAAAGTCAAAGGCGTCAGTGATTTATGAACACTGAGAGAACAGGATTTTTTTTTTTTAACTGAGGACTGAGCCTAGGGTTTTGCAAATGCTAGGCAAGCAACCCATTGCTGAGTGACATCCCAGATCCTTATTTATCTATCTATCTATCTATCTATCTATCTATCTATCTATCTATCTATCTATTTATTTATTTATTTATTTATTTATTTAAAACAGGAAGGTGTCCCTAAATTACCCAGGTTGTCTTAAACTTCTAACCCTTAGTTTAAGCCTCTGGTGTATCCCTAGTTACAGGCATAAAGAATGGGTTCATTTCCCCACCCTCACAAGATTCTGAGGCATGGAGGATGGGGGGACAGGGGGGATGGAAAGAAAAGGATTGTCATTCAAACTCTCCAGTCTGTCCTGTGATGCAATGGCTCAGTACAGAAACTCTGGTGCAATACAGACTGCCAGAGACACTGCTGAGGCAAGAGGCAGCAGCTTCCTGCAGCAGGGCCGGCCAGGACAAATGGGATACTCCACGAGTGGTAGAAAGCAGGGCTTCTACTCACAACCAGTTCCCAGACTGAGCTTGGCCTGAAGAAATAGCCCTTGGCTCAGGTCAACAGTGTCATTATAAAAGGTAATTTTGCAGGTACTAATTAAAAATTAAAATCAGAATACATATCTGCAATCCCAGCTATAGAGACATTGTTACAGGGAAAGAGGGAATTTGAGGCAATTTAAGGAAACACTGTCTCAAGTTACAATTAAATTTAAAATGCAAAAGTACAGGACTGGGGATATAATTAATGATAGAGTATAGACCTGGATGAGCAAGGCCATGAATTCAATCCCTGGTACCACAAAACAACAACAAACCCTACAACATTTTTGCTACAATTAAACATCACCCCATCATAGACAGTACCCCAGAAGTTGTTTGTACTAGAGCTGTGTCCCCATATAGTATCCATCTTTCCTCTTTATGTTTCCCACCTAATCTCAGCAAACACCGGTATGAATAGGCCTAATACTATATTAAATGTGAGTTTACATCTAACATCTAAAACCCAGGGAGATTGTACTTCAAACTAATCTAGAATTGTTGTCTTCTGAGCTACTGTGCTCTAGGGAGCAAATGTCATAGAGAATTGGGTGTCAAAATGGAAATCTTCAAAAGATAGATTATATTAAAGTCTAAAATCAGTGTTTAAATCATCAATATAATAAAATACAAATGCAAAAAATGTATACAATTACAGTTTTTAAGAAAAGCAATTCTAATTATTTGAACATCTTTGGATTCATTTAGGTGTTTATTGCCTGCCCATCTTATAACTTAAGCACTGTTCTTTGGTTGGATTTTAGCATTCCTGTAAAAGACAAAGGGTTGAAGGCTTGGTCTCAAGTTGCTGCTACTGAACAGTAGTGGAAACAATTAATGGTGGGCCCTGATGAGAAGTTTGAGGTCACTGAAGGAATGTCCTTGAAGGGGATCATGGGCCATCAGCCCCTTCCTCTTGTTCTTTCTATTCCTGGGCAGAGGAAAATGGTTTGTTCCATCAAGGGCTCCAACCATGTTGTGCTGCTAGAAGCCCAGAGGCCAATATTCTATGGATGGAAACCTCCAAAGCCATAAGCTTGGATAGATCTATCATGTCATTAGCTGATCTATCATGTCAGTGCTATGGCAATGGAACACTGACTAACACACTTTGTGTTCTGGTCACTGTTATATGCACCCAGTTTTTACAATGCTGCTGTCACAAAATGACTGTTGGCTAAATACAGTAATATGTATTGAGTGTTCATGCTTGCAAGTATTTTCAGCATTTTAAAACTACAAAGGTCTCAGAGCATCCCAAGAAGACATTTTTGGGGGAGGTTTCATTTCACTTTATAGCAGGGGTAGAGCTTAGAGCCTGCAGATGCTAGTCAAGTGTTCTAACACTGAGCTATATTCCATCTCTTTCTATATTTTTATTTTGAATAACTGGATATTGCTAAGTTGCAAGGCTGGATTTAAACCTGAGACCTTTCTAGTGCAGCCTATCATGTAGCTGAGATTACAGGTATGCAAAACTACCTAGTTCACCATACTATGATGATGAAAATGGACTCAAAGGACAGCTGACCATGATGCTCAGTGTTTCCCAGATGCTTCCCTGTACAGCTGAGATAAAGGTACAAGCACTCATATGCTGAGACCCGTCCATCATGTACTTCTACCTCCTACAAACTATTATTGTGGCTATATTTTTTAGGCAGGAACTAATAAACCAAGGGCCCCTGGAGCCAGGCAGGGCCTTGGAATCTCTTTTTTTCTCTTTGATACAAAGTAGAAACTCACCAAGAGCCTGTTGAATCTGTTATTAAAATTGTTATTTGTCTGAGAATAAAAACAGAAAGGCTGTTAAAGTGACCCTGCGAGCTAATGCAAAAGCAAGTTGTTATGAAGCTGGGGATTCTCTCACGGTTCTGTTTCTGTTTCCTTTCTTGCATCGCTCGGCGTTTATAGGTTCCTGTTTTCCCATATATAAAAATTGGAAATTTTTGTTTTACTACATCCTTTCACAAAGCCCTTCAAGGGGCAAAATGTGCTAGAAGAAAATGCAAACCATGTAAATATTTATAAAACTAAACCGAGTTTACAAGTTCAGAGGGTTGTTTCCTATGCATTATCTCTTTGTTCCCACTGAGGAAGGCCGCTACAAAAGCAATGGTTCTTAGCTCCGCCAAGAAGAACTAACTGAAAGAGACTGTCCCTGGCCAGAGATGTCAGAGTTAGAGCCAAGGCTGAAGCCAGCCTGTTTTTTCTAAGTCAAGGGTAACAATGGAATAAAAGTCACTGGGAAGAATAGGCTATAACTCCTGATATAAGCTTTTTGTTTGGGGGATGGGTAGAGGACATGGTAAAGGCCAGTGCCTGGCCAAGCACCCCCTCAAGTGAAGACCAGAGGGAAAGGTCCCCAGAACCTGAGGCAAGCCAAAAGTAGAGGAAGGGGAGAATGTCTCAGGAAAGGGACATGCCAGGTGGCTCAAAGAACATTCCAGAAATGGCCATGTCAGAGGAGAGATGCTGGCGGAGAGGGGGAAGAAAGGAAATCAAGACCTTGAACATCTTAAAGCACTTGAACTTTTTTTCCCCCTCCAAATAATTATAAGTACAAAAACTTTCCTTGGTGGACAGTGGATATAGAAAGTCTTGGATTCAAATCCCCAAACAATCTCTCTTTGTTTTTTAAGTCTGAATTGCTCATTAGTCTGGCTGTTTGCTGTCCAGAAAGAGGTTATATTTGAAAGGTCCAAACCTCGCTCTTGAGCCTTGAAATTTGACCCTCTCCAGTCTGCAGCTCCTGCTGAGACCAGACTGAGCCAGTAGAGAAGACAGGACAGAGTAAGTGCCCAGCTACCTTGGCACCATCTCCCTTGTGAAGGGCAGACCTTCTTTCTCCTGGCTGAGCTGCTTGTTTTCAGTTTGAGATGGGGTCTTACGTTCCAGGCTGGCCTCAGACTTGTTATTTAGCCAAAGATATCCTTGAACTTCTGATCATTCAGATTCCATCTTCCAAGGGCTGGCCGGGTACCTCACTACCAGGTTTACTGCCTGTGTTTACAGGAAAGATTTGCTCATTCTCTGTGCTTGGGCTGGGTGTAATTGGGGAGCCATCATCTTGTTTGCAAGACTGACACTTTCTAGTTCTCGAATCACTTTTGAAGTGTCTCTTTGAGACCTGTCCTCCCAGACTGGGAAGTCTTGTGTGACTAGATAATGGCTTTCCTGTAGGACTCTGGCTGGCATTACCCAGCCTGACAAAGCTCTCCAGTCATCAATAAGGCTGGCTTTTGTGTTACTGCTATTGAAATCTATAGTCTAAGGAACAGATTCATTCGCAAGGAAGCAGACAGCTACTAACCAGTAGACAGGAGGCAACAAATAATCGCGTTTTAATACATTATTTATCGCCTGTTCAGTTTGAACATCTTTCTTGTGGAGCTCATCAGTTCAGCAACGCTGAAAGTCTCTTATTCACTTGGTGCTGTATCAATACAGACAACAAAGCCATCCTGATACTACTGCCGCAGTCACTGATTACCTAAGAACTTTTTTGGTTTTTGCCTTTAGTATTCTGTTTGGAGCACTCCTTTTCTGGGTCAAGTCATTTCAGTGGTAGAAAACAACCTCCTTTTGGGCTTGAGCATACACGGCATTCTATATGTTGAGAGGATGTGGGTTTGAACACAGGCATGTATATGAACTTCCAGCATGCAGGGGAGGTGAATTTGGTGCATTGTTAACTGAGATGTGTGTGACTTGGCTTTTGCAAATGTTTTCTATAGGGCTGAAAATTCTCCAAGACCCAGCTAAGTCTTTGTGCTTCTATAGCAAGGCTGTGCCCACACCAGACATTTTCAAAGTACTGAAGGTTTGTTTGGAGCCAAGCATCTCAGGCTTATTAAAGGCCAGGGCTCTTTCCATTTTCCAATGATGGATGGTATGGGACCATTACTATGCTACAGTAGCCATGACTGTCATTTATAGAGCTACCTGTTCTTATATGAGGGGAAAAAAAATCCTTTATGCATATGCAAATGTGTATGCAATGTATGCCTGTATCCCAGTCAAAGATTAAGAAAAATAAAACTTTAAAATTACCTAGATTGTAGGGACAAAATGACGCCAGCAACAAACATTGATCTCAGGTGGTTTAGACCCACAGGCTGTTTTGCTTTGTTCTTTTATAGCAGTTAGAATTCATTATCAGCACTTTTGCCTTGGAATCGTTCACACTAACACAGGAAATACTGTGTCTCTAGAGAAGTCAGGTTTGGCCACACTGGCTCAAGGCCACAAGTGAGTGGATTTGAGTGACAGCTGTCACTTGAAGTGGACTTGAGCACTCAGTCCCCAATGTCTCCAGGGTTCTCTTTGATTTTCACCTCCAGCCCATTTCAGCCACTTAATGCTGTCTATCTGGCAATTTCAGCATCTGAAATATTTATTTAATTTCTGACTGTGTAAATTACACATGTGGATGGAGCACAAAGAAACTATCGAGAGGGTGGGAATAAGGTCAGCCTCTGCCCTGATCTGTCATTTCCCTAGGCAGCCACTGTTAAGAGTTTCTTACATCTCTTTCTAGTGAGCAATGCTATAACCAATACATTAAAGACCTCACCAAAAACATAGAGATGATAAACACATTCAGTCAAGTGGTAGGATACAGCATCAACATACAAAACTCAGTAACCTCCCTACACTGACAAAGAAACCAGAAATGATCCCTCCAAATGGGATCAGCACTCCACACACACCATGACCAGGGAGAGTAACTCTTATAACAAAAGCATTTGAGTTTCAGAGGTTCAGTCTATTATCATCATGGTGGGGAACATGACAGCGCACAAGTAGACATGGTGTTGAAGAAGTAGCTGACAGTCTTGCAGGCAACAGGAAATTGACTGAGACACTGAGCAGTATCCTGAGCATAGGAAATCTTAAAGCCTGCCCCCAGTAAAACACTTCCTCCAAAAAGGCCACATCCACTCCAACAAAGTCACACCTCCTAGTAGTGCCACTCCCTATGAGCTTATGGGGGCCAATTACATTCAAATCACCACATGGTCTATATATACTGTCTGCACTGCATGATAAATAGTCAAGTTTTATGCTACGGGCTAGCAGTGGTGGTACTTTCACAGGAGAGAAGACCTCTGAGGATGGGCTAGCCTTCTGTAGCTCATTAGGCCTCACAGTTATAAGGGGAGTGGTGTAGTAAAAAGTTTCTGGCCTGGATTTTCAGGCCTAGCCTCAAGGTTTGCATCCAGTTCCACTGAAACACACGCAGTCCTACAGAATCACACAGATGCTTATAATATTTTTACGCTGATCAGCCTAGGGCCTAGGCATATAACTTGCTAATTCTTTACTCTTAAACTAACCCATGATTCTTATCCTGTTCAGCCATGCAGCTTGATACCTTTCCTCAGAGCAGTATTTTAACTTCTTTTCTCTGTATCTACTGTTGTCTCATAATGGTGTCTCCGTGGCAGCTCTCTGGTTTCTCTGTGGCATCTCTGCTCTGCTCTGAGATGTTCCCAGAATTTTCTTAGTATGGTAGCCCCACCCATACTTCCTGTCTGCCTCTAACCAATCAATGTTTTATTAAACCATGTAGGAGGGACAAATATTTACAACATACGATAATCGAACTACAGAGTGGAAATGCTACTTTGAATGTTCTCAACATGGAGAAATAATGAATGTTTGAGGTGATAGCATGACAGTTCCCCTGAGCAATCACTGTAAATACTGTGGCCTATAAATGCATCAACAGAGAGAAGGGAGCATTAAAGGATTTTTTTATCAGCTATCTGGGCATCTACAAACTCAGTCCAGTTGACACATCTAAACATCACGGACATTAAGCTATAGAAAGGAAGGACAAGCAGCAAACAGCAACTGCTGCTTACCTGTAAGGCTCTCAGGATTCAAAGCCACAGACTCGAAACCTGCAGAAACCAGAAGTCTTAGGTCCACAGAAAAAAAAGCAATGCATGCTATGGCTGTGCCTTCCTTTGCCCTGGCTTACACACTCAGAGTTCAATGTCTGAAGAGATGAGATTTAATTATGGTCACTACTACAAAAGCCAGAGCTCAAGGAAGGTGAGCTTGTTCCATCCAGCTTTGAATAATGAGATATTCTTAAAGCGGGAGGCTGAGGCTCTTTTTGGAAGGGAAATTTGTATGCTGGACAGAAGAAATAACCAAAAATAAACACCCAGACTCTTTATGTCACTGTCTTAAGTGAAATAAGTAGAGTTGCCATGAAGATCATCTTTATTCAGAAAATGAGGAAAAAGAGACTTTTTAAAAATGACTATTTTGTTTTTCATTACACAAGCTATACAAGGTCCTCAGTCAGATCAAAGGTACCCAGTTTGACTCATAAATAAAAGTGCAAAACTGAAGTGAGACTCGAGCAAGTCCTCAGTGATTTCATCCAATGCTAACCGAGTTGCTATCACGAAGGTGTGTTATAGACAGGATTAAAAGACTGGCCCTTGACTTTAAGGATGAGCTAGTTGGACTGATTTTAATAGATGAAACACCGGAAGACCAGAATTGAGGTTTTCAAGGGAAGAAAAAAATTCCACACATAGACAGCCGCTTCTGCTGGTGACCAGGATTTCTCACTAATATATACATATATTAGTTATATTAGTTATATTTCTCTGGTTGAGCAGGGACTGACTGACCTTATAATCTATGTCTTTTGTTGCTTGATAAGTAACAGAACCTTGCTAAAGACCAATCTTGAGGGGCTGAAGAGATAGCTCATCTGTTAAGAACCCTGGCTGCTCTTCTAGAGGACCTAGATTTGGTTCCCAGTACCCATGTAGGGATTACAAGGGATCGAAAGGCCTTGAAGTCCTCTTCTGCCCTCTTTGGTCACCAGGCATGCGCATGGTACACAGACAGACATGGTAGGCAAAATACCCATATGCATATAATAAAAATAGTATTTTTTATAACTTTAAAAATAACCATGTTGAGAATGTCTTTCCATTCCATGTGAGTTCCATGTTTACCAAGGTCTCTTTCTTCTAAATCTGGAGTAGCAACAGGTGTAAAATGGGCCAATAGAGTACTTGCCTCTGTGCCTTGCTACCCAGGCCTAGGATTTGACAATGGTTCTAAAATGTTCATAAACAGTTGCTTTGATGATTACAATGGCTTCATAAACAGAATGAGGGGCTTTGGGGAAGGGAGGAAGGCTGAGGAGGAGCTGGAATTTTATTTTATATTGTGTTTCTATTGGGCAAAGAAAGACTGGGAAATCCACTGGAACACTGAGAATCAGACAATACCAGCTTCAGGCTAGACACCAAGAAGCCAAGGGCCACATCCCACCACAGGACTCAGTGAGGCCCAGGACTTCACATCTTTAACAAGCCCCAGTGATGCTGATGATGTGGATGCGAGGGTTGTACCATCTACAGTGTTACAACAACAACTGAAAAAGGAAAAGATGTTGACAGTCCATGGTTTATTAAGCTCTCCTGAACCTCACACTCCTCAGTATCTTCTCTGAGCCTGCAGATTTGATATGAACTTCTGCAGATACCTGGCCGCTCTGGAATGTGGTTAGAGGCTCCAGAGTCACCGTCAGCTTGAAACTATTTTGAGGAAGACATACCTCAGTGCCCCTAGGTTATGTCATGCTGTAAGATCCCATCTCACCATTTCCCAGCCACACATCTTGGCAGATGATTCGACTTCTGCACCTCGAATCTTCTCATCTACAAAACAGAAACAGTAAGAGTTAGCAATTTCCTGGGTTAGAGTTCATGAACATGGTATGCACAAAATAGTGGCTGATAGCAAGCAGGCAAATTAGAATACCAGCAGGAAAAAAAGGAAAAGAAAAAGTAGCTCAGGGTTGGAGAGATGGTGCAAAGGTTAAACGCACTGGCTGTTATTCTAGAGGTCTTGAGTTCAGTTCCCAGCAACCACATGGGGGCTCACAACCATCTCTGATGAGTTCTGGCATCCTCTTCTGTCATGTAGGCAGAATACTGTATACATAATGAATAAATATTTTTAAAAGCAGTTCAGAGGGTACAAATGAGATATCAATCAATGCAGGAACTACACACAGAGGAGTATGAAAATGTCTAGGTACTCAGAGAGGAAACTATACCTCTTAAGGCCAAAGACTTCTACAGTTTGGAAGAGGGCCACCCTGGAAGGATCTGTAATCACAGAACAGATAAGCCACTACCAGGGATTCTACATCCATGTGGAATGTGGCAAAAACAAGTACACTGGCTCCTTTCTCTTCTCACAGCTGCCCCACTGCAGGTCTCTGGTTAACTATAGCAGAGGCAAAAGGACCAGTTACAGTGTGGGCCAATGTGCAGGAGTCTGCCTCCCACAGGTTGGAGCAGAGCCAACACAGGATGGAGCAGTGGCAAGTAGGGGTGCTGGAACACAGTGCTGGACAGGTATGCAGTTACTGCTGGATGAGGATTCACAACAGGCTCTCGGAAGCTTCAATTTATGCTTGTGGTATATTTTCAGTCGTAAAAGTATTTCATATCTCAGTGGATGCTTGCACCAACACTCTTAAACACTGTGTCATTTGGAAGATAAGTCACATGAGCTCTCTGGTCATTATCAAAGTGTGGGAGGATATGTACTGTGGTAGACTTGAAAACTTTCTCCCTACTGAGTGCAGCATCCCTAACAGTGGCTTCTCCCTTAGAACAGAAATAAGTTCAGTCATTTGGATACAACTCCCTGAAATTAATGTTTGATCTGTTGATCAGGTAGGTGTTACATGGGTGTGTTGGGTGGAGAAAGACACATCTAACACACACCCAGACTTGACTTTTTCTTATTTATAGCATGCAGCAATAAATGTGTTCATTGTTATGTCCCCAAGCCATATCCCTTTCAGGAACAATCAGCCTGGCTGGGCCAGGAGCACAGAGGGAGGCTCTTTTCCTGCAGTAGTGTAGAAAAGCCTGGAAGCCTGGCATCTCTCTGAAATGCTGTATCAAAGGCCCAGCCCAGCACACAGGGCAGCGGGTATGTGAGACCTGCCTGTGAGAATCCTCTAAGGAGGCCTCAAGGAGCCAAGGCACACTTAAGCCTGTCTCCAAAGAACCCAGAGCTCATCTCAGACTTGCTTTATCTGTTTAGCAAACTCGCTCCACACCTCACCTGCCTTTGCGCCTGCCGTCTAGGAGGGTCTTTGAAATTTATTTTCTCCTTTTAGCCTGCTGTATTTTTAATGTCTGAGTGAAAGAACAAAGGGAGGCGAACACCAGACAAGATTGTTTCATTCCTCCAAGAGCTGCCGTGTAGCTCCTCCGCTCAAGCTCAGCTAACATCAAGGTTTTAAAATTCCGTCTTTGCTAGGAACCGGCGCTGGGGTAGTCGTCCACGCCAAAGCCAGGGCCTTGTTTTTGCCTTTCATTTGGGGACATAAAAGGCTCCACATCAATCATTAACAATCTATTAACACTAGCAGCTCAGAGAGGTTTTTCTGGTATGGTCAACCTCATTGGAAGAAAATCCTGCTGCCCAGCTGGCCGTCTGTCCATGTGATCCACCCTTCCTGGCTGTTTGCAGATATGAAAGGCTCCCTAACCCCTCTTTCATCTCTCCCTCAGTAATAGATACCTGGTAGGTAGGCTGACTCTTGCCTTCCCCCACCGTCTGTTTCCCCACCTGCCTCCTCAGACTCTGGCTTTAAGAACAGCTTGCAAGAACACTGACACTATTGATTGTGTGCAAGTGTCATTCAGGGCTGTTAGAGAGCCACCCGGATGTGGAGGCTAGAACGCAGGGCTGGTCCATCTGCATGCATCATCTTGGAGGTCTCTGCTTACTGTTCCTTAATTGGTTTGTGACTGAAGCAAAACCAGTCATTATGAAGAGGTTTAGCTAGTCAATTAGAACTTACTTTGGAAAGGCTCCTGGATTGGATGCACATCTGAAAATTTTGCATGACCTAGAACATTCTGGTCTACTCTTTCCTTTCCTGTGTCTGTGACTGCACAATTTAACCATTGTGACTACTCTTAAAGGTAGAGCTCTGAAGCACTAAAGCAGATCCACAGCATTAGACCACAGACACTCATAGCTTTTATGAGTCTTTCTAACTTAAAACTCTCCAAGCATCCTTAATTAGCAAACCTCCCTGTCTCCACCCTCACAGTCCTTGGAAACCACTTGCTGTTTGGCCTCTGTCTGACTACCAACTTTGTGTATGTGAAGTCACGTGGTATCTGTCCTGTGACAAGCTTCTTCCAAGCACATGCCAGCACTTCTTTCTTTTGACCGCATTTTGCATATCCCTCATTCACCCACAGATGTCCTGTTGTTTCTAACTTTGGGTGATTGTGACAGGTGCTACTATAAACACATGTACATAGACAACCCTCCAGAATCTCTGTTCTTGATAGTCTGGGTTAGAAACCCAGAGCACTTGTGGGTCCTGTGTTTGGATTTTGAGGCTCTGTCACACTGCTTTTCCACATCAGTTATCCCGTGCTGTATCTGTTCCCAGCGCTCCACTGAAGGTCCAAGTTGTGTGGGGATTCCTGAAGTTCCAGTGTTCCCTACTTCCATGTTTCCCCCACCAGAGAAAGACAAAAGGTACCTTAGCTGGATGCTGAGCTGAACTCACCCATAGCTGCCTCTTGTATGTGATTGATACCGGGAACTTGGGGTATTCCTTTCAAAGGAGAATGCCATTCTGGCTCAGTTGGTCTCTCCTCGGTGTCCTTCATGTTCCTTCTGCTGCATGATGTCCTGATGTGAGATTCTGTGGTAGGGGTGTGTGTGTTTGTGTGTGTTTTCTATAATGGACTATGGTTGCTTCTGCTTTCTAGACAATGTAAGTAATGTTGCTGACAATGTAGGTCTACAAATATCTCCTCTGGTTCCCTTTTTCAATTCCTCTGAACTCTATGACAAGTGGGAGTGAAGTTTCTTATCTTGTGGTAAGTCACATTTAGTTTTCTTGAGGAATCACCTTACCATTTTCCCCCAGGAGCCGTAGCATTTCACAATCTATCAGGAATACACTGGCTCTTGTTTATTATTAACATCCTTGCCCGAAATTGTCCCCTTTTCTTGTTATTGTTGTTTACATTTTAGTATTGACTTTGCTACTAAGTCACCAAATGACCTTCACCAAGTGAGATCACTGGTCACTGACCAGTTTTCCTGCCTGGAGGTGGCACAGCTGTGTCACCTGTGAGCATAAGTTGTTGACCACAGTGTCTTCATCTCAGCTCTTCGCAGTCTCTGTCTCATTCTCTCCATGTCCTTTTCTTCAATTTACAAATAGGAACAATGTATTCCTCTCCTCTCCCTCAGAGAGCTGCCGTGCTAGACAAGGGTGTTGAGGGAGGGCCGTAAGGAAAGGAAGTTCAAGGACTGGAGAACTATGGAATAATGACAAGATGCAGAGTGGTGAAATAAAGCAGTTCTCTGGTCCCAAATCCAATGACTTCCTCTTCCCACCAATCTTAGGAGCTGGCTGTGGTAGTGCTTATATTGGCTCTTAATGCCTTACAGAGCCGAGCTTCAGGAGAGAACAATTCACCTAGCCAGGGACTCACCACTCAGGAAATATTTGTGGGATAAATAACTCAGGGGTGAGGGAAAAGATAAGAGTGGTGAGTAACAGACAAACCCTCACATCATGTCAAGCCTTGAGACTGGAAAACGTTATCTCCACCACCTGCTGATTCTTCTGCCTCGTTTTATACCACCAGCAACTACTAATTCTTTTTCTGGCTTTCTTTTTCTTTTTTTCTTTTTAATTACTAAGGCACTGATAAAATAAATATGCTAAAAGCAGTAGTTTAAGTTGAAACCCTGCCAATGAGATTAAAGCATGCATTTGTTCCAGTTTTTTAACACTATCTACACTATCTAATCCCAAGCCCAATTTCCCCTTAGTACAGCAACTATTTTGTTTATATACGTGATGACTGTTCCTTTTAAACCTAGATGTGTTTACATTCATTGATTAGTTCATCAAACATTATTGAGAACCTACTAAACATCAGACACTATATGTTCTGGGAGTTAGGAAAGTAAATAAGTCATGTACATGTTAGTCAGAGAAGGATGTGTCATGCTACAGTAACAAGCATGCTCAGAAATGTAAAACACTATTGATTTCTCTTTTTACTGTGTTTCCATCACTGCCCAGCAGGGGACTCTGCAACCCGATTCCTTTATTCAGAGACTGGTGTTCAATGAGTCTGTGTTTGTGCAGAAGTGGGGTAGGGAGGTAGTAAATCATTGGCTCATTCATTATGCTTCCTTCTAGAAGTAATGTGCCACTTTTGCTTACATTCCATTGCCCATGCCAAATTTTAAAGGGGCTTGAGAAGTACCTACCATGTTCTAGACAGAAGAAAGAACTGGGGTGAACTCATTCTTTGTCCCCTGGGAGGACATACCAAAATCCCTAGCTCAATAACACAATGATACTCAACAGTTGCTCTGACAAAGGGGACAATTAGGGAGTGACTAACAGCTCAGCAGCATAGGCAGCATGGTTGTACTAGGGTATGGGATGATTCATGTCCTGGTTGGGGTAACACAAGATTTCATCACACTACATAGAACAGCATGCAATTCAAAACTTAGGTTTTTTTTTTTTAACTGGAATTTTCCATTTCATATTCCGGGATCTCACTTAATCATAGATAATTGAAAACTTTGAAAATAAAGCCCTGGATAAGAGATTACTAATGCATATCCCAAAAGGAGAAGATGGGCATTCCAAGCAATAAAAAAATAAAATAAAATAAACAGCAGAAAGGAACAGGTATGAGAAAACATGCATTAGCCAGGCACATAGACAAGACATCCAGTTTGGTCACACAGGCTTTTCTCACACACAAGTGCACTCCTGGCTGTGTATGTGTGCAGATATACTCACCACCACTATACTATTGGCTTTTAAACTTCTAGAACATATTCCTGAGCCACTGTCTTCTATCCACGTGATTCTAAAACTTTTCTGGTCCTCACTAAGTTAATCTTTGCACACTATTGGTGTTATCTAGAGCTTCAGGGTGTCAGAACAGACAGGGTCTAAGGCTTCTGACTGTACCACCCATTAGCACTTTAGATGCTGGATTCAGAGGGTCCAAATAGAGCACAGAAATAAGTCCAAAGTGATGGTAACATGCCTAAAACCCTAGCTTAGGGAGCTAAGGCAGAGGGAATGTGAATTGAACATGAGTCTGGGTGATGTAGTAACAATTTGTCTGAAAAGAGAAAGTACAAGATGGGGAGGAAAGAGATAAGCAGTGTGCTCAGGGATGTGGGGGAATTGAATGGTAAACACACAAAACACACACACATACACACACACACACACACATACGCACCCTTTAAGTCCACCTACAATCAATCTGGAAGGGGCTGTCTTATTTGATCATTTCAAGATACAATGATCCTGGACTTAAGATGAGACCATAAATGTGATAGATGACTAGGATCTTCAGCTTTCCCACAGCCCCATAGGGAAACTGAAGCATGGGTTAGGATGGAATGCTTGTATTCCTCACACTACTCAGACCTGTATTCCTTCCTTTAATTTCTTGTCCAGGATGAGACTGGGAACCCAGCAAAAGGTGACTGGAGGGAGGGAGTGTCATTTCTCTCTCCTCGTTCCCTCCCAGCTACCTTTCCCTCCCGCTAGTCCTTCGTGTCTCCTTGTTTGTGATTCCTCACTGCCTTGTTTAACTATCAGAACCTTTGCCAAAACCCATACTTAGCTGCTGAAAGCTCCTTGCCCGGTTGCTTCTGAAGTTAATAGTGGAGTCTTTGAAAATGACCTTAGAAGCAAATCATAAACAGCAGAGGATATGAAACTACCTCAAGTCCATCTGTCGGAGTGAGAGCCACCTCTAAGCTTTCATTCCCATGTAAAACAGAAGATATGATTTATAATTTATAGAGCACTGGTACAGCCCTGACTGAAGCAATCCACTTTGATGAAGAGATGGTTTCATGCTAGTATAGTGGAACACCACTCCAAATCAGAGAATATTTAGAACTCCAAGTCCTCTGCTCTGACTTTGAAGTAGAGAGATTTGTATTTTATGTGCTTCTCTGAACAAAAAAAGAAAGAAAAAATGTGTATACACTCCAACACGCATGTGGTAGAAATATGAAAACATTTACATGTGTATCAGTACCAAAATGTAATTACTGCATTAGGCACCAAAAATATTTATAGACTCATATCTCATGTGGAAGACCTGGTTCCAATAATTCTCAGAAAATTGTGAAATTCAGACTTTGTTTTCTTGGGACTAACTTAATTTGTTTGAAATTGACAACACATGAGGGACCAAAATCAAACACCATCAACTTTCCACCACCCCAGCTAATGACCTAATAAAGTCATGGGTATGTATCGTGTCTGTATGTGTAGGTGAACATGGTCATCGAGAAAGAAGGAATGAGGTCATTTTCTCATCACTGTAACAAAATAACTGGAAAGCAGCAACTTCTGGGAGAAATCATTTTGGGGATCTAACAATCTTATTGTGGGGTGAAAGGTATTGTCCATGGTCGCAAGAGTGTGAGTGATTTGCTCACATATTGGTGAACCAGGAAGCAGCCAAAATGCACACAAAACAACTAGGGGCCACAAGGCTCTCCCACCCAAGCAACCCATTTCCTTCGGCCTGGCTCCAACTTCCTAAAGGTTCTCCAACCTTCCAAAACAGAATCACCTGTGAGGTACAAAGTAGTCAAGCACATAAGCCTGTAGGAGACATTCCACACTCAAGTCTAACAGCTAGCTTCTAGCCTGTGTAGGTTCAAGGCCATCTCATGATATTTAATCTAACTTCAAAAGTCCCCAAAGGGTTCATGGGTTTGACCAAAATTTCATAGCATGAGCCTCTGTAAGTTAACAAGAAAATTTCATACTCCCCTGGCACAGATGAAACATTTACATCCCAACCAAAAGGAATGGGGTACAGGGAGAGACGATCAGCCCAAGACCGAATCCCAGAAGAGCAAACACCACTGCACCTCTTTATCTACAGCATCTGAGCCTTCTGGTGGAATCTTCTGGTCTCCAGTAGGCGTATGTATAGCTCTCTCTTGAACCAGCTCTGCTCAGTGTTTCCATCTTTTCTCAGCAGAAGTTCCATGTTCATTACACCTTCTGGTATTTTCATGACAACTTGGGTTTCACTTTCAGGGTTACAAGCAAGGACCTTTTAGGTTGCATTTTCAAACTATCCAACCCTGCTATATACAGAGTGCTTGATGTCATCTGCTTATTTTCCTCAGCACAGGTCTTCATGACCCCATAACTCCTTTATTCTGCATGCCTGCAAACCCAGCAGCACAGGATGATGCTCGATTCACCTCACTGAAGAAGTAGACACTTCTCACTTGGGACAGTTGTCCTTGGTATCCATGTGCCACTGTGGCTTAACCTGGAAAAATATTGCCTCAGGCTGCTGTGTTCCTAAGGACACCCCAGGTGCTCTATTTATTCTAGACACTCTTCTTTCAAAGGAATATTTTTAAATAAAGTTTCAGTTTCATATCCTGAACCTTTGATGGAGGACTCTTTCCACTTTTCCACTTGTTCCAAGTCAGGATACACTAATAGGCATTAATAGGCACTGATGTCTATAAAAATTACAGTTGCTTTGTATGCAACCACCTTATCTTCGACTTTCACTGGGTTGACGCTCTTTTCCTCACCACTTTCTGCTCAGAATTCTTGCTGTAAACTTGGATAAAGATGGTCAGCAGTAACCTTTCAACAGCCTGAATGTTCCGCTGTCTTGAAATTTACTCTGCAATTTATTTTGTTAATTTTAAATTCAGCCACAGTCAGAAATTCAGAACATAGCCATATGTTCTGAAAAAAATATAGCCATAACCACTTTCTAAAGTTTCCACAGCCTCTCCAAACGGTGTCCCCATCTGAGAACCAAGTGTAGACACATGAACCTATAAGGAATATTCTACACTCAAACCAGAAGAGTGTGTTTGGTGGGGGGGGGGGGCAGAGGACAAAAGAGCAATGAATTACCTTTTGGAAGATTATTCTTCCTTGTTGGAGAAGATATATGTTATTGTACAGTTAAAATACTAAATCTTTCCATTATTTCTCCTAGTGAAAAAATTAGCCAATCTGTCAATTCCATAACCAATAACTGGTGTTTATTGAGTACCATGTACTAGGTGCCAAGCAGAGATTGAAGGTGCTGAAAGAAGCCAGGCAAGTGATATCTACTCTCATGGAGTATACATGGGTTTGAAGGACAGACACAAACAAACAAATACATAATAACATCGTTACCAGAGCTGTATCAAACAATAATGAAAGCAGGGCATAAAGTTAGGAATGAGAGACTATATTTTCAGCAGAGAAGACTTTCCCAGAAAGATGAGTTTTGAGCAGTTATGTGAGTGAAATGAGAAAGGAGAAGAAGAACATGATGAAAGGAATTTACATGCTCCTTAAGTTGAGCTTATTGGAAATATCTGTGAAGACTCAGGAAAGGAGAACTGCGGGCTGAATACAGAGCAAGAAAGACCTAAGGCCAGAGCAGGTTTGAACCAAAAGAGCAGGGAGACCAATGCTATTGGGCTGAAGGAGGCTAAAAATTAAGACATAAAGATTAAGCCAAAGATTGGGGTAGCAACAAAGACATTGTTGTGGCTTGAAAATAAAATATCCTCCACCAGACCACGTGTTGGGGCCTCGGTTGCCAGCTGATGACCTTTGGGAACATGATTAGATCCCAAGGGCTCTGGCCTAATGAGTTGGTTCCTCCTTTATTGGAGGAGTAGGACGTTTGTCTACTTGGAAGCAGTTTGCTGGGATATATCTCAAAATGTTCCATCTTGTTCCCAGCTACCCACTTCTGCCCTAAGTAATAAGATGTCAATCAGCTTTGCTCTGCCCACATACTCCTGCCTTACCATCTCACCATGCCCCAGACAGTCAAGGACTATGAATGAATCCTCTCAACCATAGTGGATGGTGGATTCTTCCTCCCCGAAGTGGTCTTGTTACAGACACATGCAGCCCTCATTCCATATTAACCTCAGACAAGACAAGTTTGGCTCGCAGAGATGAGGATCAGTTCATCACCCCATGCTGAGCATCTGTGATGTGGGTGGGAAAGAGGCCTTGGAGAAAGAATAACAGTCCTCAGTGGCTATGGAGTAGCAGAGGATGTGATGGACTCTGCAAGATGGCACAGTCCAAATATTTGACTCTGTTTTGAATTGGCCATAGTTAAGTTTCTGATAGCAATGGTGAAAGGCCTGGAAAAAAGTTAATTAATAAACAAACAATCTAATTTTCTGTGCGTGTTACTGGAGGTTATAACCAGAGCCTTGTCCTTGTTAGACAAACCTTGTGCACTGCAGACCTACGTCCTCAGCTCTTGCCTTTTTGAGAATGAGTCTCACTGTGCAGATTGGTCTCAAACTCACAGTCCTCTTGCCCCAGCTGTTCAGGTTTCAGGATTACCGGAATGTACCCAGCATACCTAGCTTTAGTTCACTAATATGGTGGTTTGAATAAGAATGATCCCCATAGGTACAGATATTTGAATGTTTAGTTACCAGGGAGTGGCACTGTTTGAAAAGATTAGAAGGATCTGGAGTTGTGGTCTTTTGGGGGTAGAGTGTCAATGTTGGGGGGCTTTGAGGTTTCAAAATCCTCATCGGACCCAGTTCCTCTCTCTGCCTATGGGTTACAATGTAGCTCTCAGCTCCAGCTTCAGGGCCTGCCTGATGCTCTCACCATGTTCCCACCATGATGATAACGATCTAAACCTCTGAAACTATAAGTAAGCCTCCAGTTAAATTCCTTCTCTTATACTAGTTGCCTTGGTCATGGTGTCCCTTCACAGCAATAGGAACATGACTGGGACAACTAAAAAGATCACAATGTGCTGTATGAACACTAGGCTATGTGAACAATGCTGAACAGAGAGCAAAATGAGGCCTCCTACCTTATGGTGCTTATAGCCAATATATACTGCAAAAATATGTAGTTTTTAATTCAGGGAGAATTGTACAAGAGACTCATGTGTGCTTGGGAGTCTGTGGGCAAAGGGATCGCCAACTAAGAGCTAAAGAAGCTTTAGGAATCATTGTAGGAAGGTGATGGGGTGGGATGCTTTCTAGGTAGAGAGAATATGACTGCTAAGATCCTATGAGTCAAGGAGTTAGAAGGAGGAGAGACCTGGAAGGATGGTACCCAGGCCCAGCCTCCTCCAGGCCACATGAAGGACACAGACTGGGAACAAATGATAACTAATGAAGGTGTTGGCTTTGACATGGCAATGGTAATGACATAAGACTCATTCTTACCTGAGAGCAGAGGAAAGATTGGGGTAAAGAACAGAGGGTGAATTAGAGAGAGCTAAGGGCTGGAAATTGATGGAGTAGAGGAGCTGATGGTGGAGGGGTTAGAACTAAAGTGACAGTTCCAGATAGAGACTTTAAGGGGTAGTGGGTAAGTGGTTCTGGTATTTGTCTATCATGTCAATTTCTGGCTGTTTATTCATCTTAGGCTCTGTGTGGGAGAACCCCAGAGCAGAGCCCAGATGGCCTATTGGAATCAGATCATGAGGCAGAACCATGACAAATCCTTGAGACGGGGCAAGTGTTTGTTTATGCATCAGAATCAAGCCTATTGTACAGAGGCAAAAGGATGTAGCTAGGGAAGAAAGGCATGGGAGGTAATATTTACAGCTCTCCAGTACAGCTCAGCATTGCTAGTGAACTTCCAGCTTCCAGTTCCAACTGATGCTTTTCAGCATGAAGCCAAGGAAAGTGAGCATACCCTTCTGCAAGTGTGATGCTGGATGGCAGTGAAGTACTTGGAAGAGGAGACGTTCTCTGCAAGGGCTCCACATTGTTATTCAGCACAGATGTCTGTATGCACTTGACATAAAAAGATTCAATTAAACTGCCTGGCCACTGTTTCATGATACAACCCTCAGACTTGTTCTAAAGGGTCAATGCATGAAGGGAATATTTAACTCCTGGTGGGAGCTGAGAGTAATTGGAGCAAGCTGGAAGATGTTTCAGGATCTGAAGGATGTGGTGATCATTTAGCAGAGGGGTTCGTGGGCAAGACTGGCCGTAGGGAAATAATGACTTTAATGGGCTTGTCAAAGGAAGCCTAGGGGCATTGAGCCCTCAGCAAGGACAGACTGGAAAGCTCAAAAATTCCAGTTGCTTGTATGTGGACACTGAGGCTGAGAAAACTCATGTGGGCAAAACTAGCTAAGGTAGTTTTAGAATTTGGGAGGATCAGAGGTCAAAACCAGAAGCGCTACATAAAATGACAACAAAACAAACAAATGCATCCAGTCCATCTCCCACCCCAACACACACACACACACACACACACACCCCACAGGTCATTAGCATTCCTTGTATATCAGTATTGCAGATGCAAATGCTAGCTGGGCATGCATGCCTTTAATCCCAGCAGTCAGGAGGTAGAGGCAGGCAGATCTCTGAGTACGAGGACAGCTTGGTCTATAAATCAAGTCCCAGGATAGCTAGAGCTACACCTCTCCCTCCCCTTGACCCCCCTACCCGCCCTGCAATCAAGTGTTAGAGGTCTGGAAAGTTGAACTGAAAGCTGAGAGCTCTCTGACTCAATCTGATCACCTACTTCCTCTTTTCACTGGACTATTCTACTCAGTCAATGCTGAATATTATGATTACTAGAATGAAGGTGAAAATAAAATAATATAGAAAAGAAGAAAAAAGCTTGCTTTAGGTGTCAGGGACAGGGATGATGGGCAAATGTCCTCAAGTGACAGGTAAGTATGCCAGGCTTAAGGATCTACCTTCAGCTGGAGGCTGTAGAGGGTGGAGTTGCCTTTTGCTCCCACTAGTATTGACATGTAAAAATAATATGTGATGGATGTGTTCATTTACTTATTTATTTTTGCCATGCTTTGTGTGTATATGTGTGTGTGTGTGTGGGGGGTGTCAAACTCAGAGCTTTGTGTATACCAGGCCTCTACTACCAACCTATATCTCCAGCCTTTAAAAGGCAAGTGAGTCTGGAAAGGGATGCCTGTGGAGGGGCCATAATAAAAGGAGTTTGATGCAAGACACCCTGAGGTGTCTGAGGAACTGGCTAGAAGAAGCACAAAGCATTTCTTCTCTGTTTACTGCAGGAACTCCACACTTGCCTGTCTATTTCCCAGCATGCATTTCTACACTCAGTTTCAATTTTATATTGCTTTAGAGCAGTGGTTCTCAACCTTCCTAATGCTGTGACCCTTTAATACAGTTTCTCGTGTTGTAGTGACAATCCCACCATAAAATTATTTATATTACTACTTCATAACTAAAATTTTCCTACTGTTATAATTTGTAATGTAAATATCTATTTTTTTCAGATGGTCTTAGGTGACCCCTGTAAAAGGGTTGTTCAACTCTTCAAACATGTCATGATCCACAGGTTGAGAACTGCTACTCTAAGAAGTTCTGTTTATTTTCCACATCCTCTGGACTTCTGGAAGAGCACTGTCTTGGAGTGCTCTTTGGGATTCCATTTGACCAGCTCCTTCAGTGATCCAGATCCTGATGGAGGTATAGGAATTGTCCAGCCTTGGCTCCAATCTTCTGAGATGCCCATTTTAGCACAGGGAACTATCAAAGTGCCAGGTACCATCCATGTGAGGATACAGAGCTTCACCTCCAGGTACATCCCTATGTTCTTTCTTCCTTTCCCTAAGCCTACATGAAAATTATTTCCAGAAACAATGTACCTCTTTCTGGCCTTCCTGGTCACTCTTGCCAAAGTTACTTGTAGGTGGGTTTTTCTTTTGGTACCACTAGCTACAAAAAAATGACACAGAGACTTATTATTACTCATGAAAGGTTGGCCTTAGCATGGGCTTGTTTCTAACTAGCTCTTATAACTTAAGTTAACCCATATTTTTCTAATTTATGGTCTTTGTCCACGTGTTCATTACCTCATCCCTGTTTTGCCCATCCTACTTCTGTGACATCTGGCTGGACACTAGCCTTTCTTCTTTTCAAAGCTCTGCTGTGAGACTATGCTTATACATGATAAATATTTGCCACTGTAAATATTGATATAATAAAATGCTGATTGGCCAAAAGCTAGGCAGACAGGAAGTATAGGTTGGGTGACGATGGGCAACCAGAAAAGGAGAATTCTGGGAAGAGGAAGAGCAGAGTCGCCTGCCAGACTCAGAGGAAGGAAGATGAGAATGCTGCACTGAAGCAAAGGTACCAAGCCATGTGCTAACATGGACAAGAATCATGGGTTAGTCTAAGAGTAAGAGTTAGCAAGTAAAAAGCCTGAGCCATAGGCAAAACCATTTATAATTAACATAAGTGTTTGTGTGATTATTTGTGACTAAATGACTGGCTGGGCATGACAGAGAAACTTCTGAATACAGAGCTCTCTGTTTCCAGCAGTTCTGTCTAACCTCTTCCTGCTAGTTAATAGCCATTCAGTCTTTTTAAAATCAGTCACTGTGGTACATCTTCACACAGTGTAAAGGAATATTCTGCAACAGCAATGGTCTTTTTCACCTTGAAAAACACTACATTTTGGTTTTAAGTGCTCAAGACTGAGCAGGGGTGGGGAAGGCAGTAGCAGAATATGTTGAGCATGTATTCTGCTATTGAACCTCAACCTAGGACTGTGATAACTATAGCCAGCACCCCTAGATCCACAATTTCAATCACCTCACTGCAGGGAGAGCAATTATGGCATACTCTTTGCCAGTTGCCACATCCTGCTTTACTTATCACTGAGTTTGCTTGATCCCAGGAGGAAGAAGACAAGAGGCTCTTAGAGATCCCTTTGCCATCCACCAAGCTAGCCTCATGTTTGCAGCAGAGGCTCTTTGCTCTACACCTTTTTATCAAAGTTTCACTGAGCTTCGGGGGTCACCCTACCACCCACCAATTCCATATCTCACTGTCCCTTCTTGATTGACAATAGAAGACAGTTTTCCTGTCATCTCCTCTGTTACTATTACATGAGGGACTCCTGTCTTGAGTAATGATATCTACTTTGTGATCGTTTGAAGTCACCATGAGAACACATTTCTGGATTCATCTATGAATGTTTCCATAAAAGTTTAATTGAATAGGGAAGCCTTGTCTTAAGTGTGGTGACATTATTCCATGAACCAGGGCTCAGACTGAATAGAAAGGAGACAGCAAGCATTCACCTGTCTCTGCTTCTTAATTGGATGCCATGTGCCCAGCTGCTCTATGCTTCCCCTCCATGGTAGACTGTATGCCCTGAAATAATAAGCCAGACTAAATCCTTTCTTTTTATTGTTGTTTCCAGGATGCTGTCACAGCGGTGAGGCACATAACTAACACCCCCTCCCTCCATCACCCCTTGGCTTTGAACTTCTTGATAGTAAAATGATGGTGTGACTGTAATGAAGAATAGTGCCTGGGAAAGAGGCTACTGTGAAAATGAAGTGGGATACCTTCTAGCAGCTTCAGACGAGAAGATTTTGCAGTGATGAACTGCAAGGCTCAATTCTCCTTCCCCAGCTCCTCATGCCTCTGTTGTCTCTGGCCCTGTCCGCTAAGAGCATGTTGACTTTGGCAGTATAGCTGGTCCTACTTTTCTCGCTTCACGGAGTCCTTCATCAGACCAAATAGGTACTAGCCTCAGGGCCTTTGCACTGGTTATTGCCTGTGCCTGGAATTCTGTTCCCTCAAATATCAAGATGACTGATTTCCCTCCCTCCCTCTCTCAAGTTTCTGCTTGCGCATCCTCCCAGAGAAAACGTCTCCGATCTTCCTAGAGAAACAGCCACCTTGCTGTAGCATTTCTTTTTTTTTTTTTTTTTTTTTAAAAAAAAAAACTTTATTTATTTATTTGCCTTGGTGTTTGCCTGGAACTGGAACTACAGACAGTTGTTAGCTGCCATGTGGGTGCTGGGAATCGAACCCGGGTCCTCTGGAAGAGCAGAGGGTGCTCCTAACCGCTGAGCCATCTCTCCAGCCCCGCTGTAGCATTTCTTATTCCCAACCTCATTTTTATGATGCTCCGTATCAACTTCTGACATACCATTATCTGTGCTCTTGTGCATATATGGATTCCGTGTCTTTCACTAGAATGTGAGCTTCCTGAAGACAGACATTTGCTCTGTTTTATTCTCTACTGTATTCCCAGTGCTTACGACAGGACCAGCATGCAACTGTCTCATAAATACTTGAAATGCACATATGCGCAAGTGGACAGATATGGAAGTCCCCCTCCACGAGCCTGTGGTAAAGACTAATGAAACCATTGACAATCCCATTCTCATTTCACACACTCTCAGATCCCAGACACATACTAGTAATAAGGATAACAAATATTAAGCACTGACTGTATACTAACAACTGTATGCATATTTAGTCCTATACTGTCACTACCAGATAAGAAGTGATGCGATGCGGAGAAGAGAGAGTGACTGGAAGGGGCGGGAGGGGGAAGGGAGCTTGAACAAGGATATACATGGATAAAAAATATGACTTTATTGTAATAAAAAATAAAGAAGGACAATTGAAAAAAAAGAAGTTACAATTCTATTGTGTAAATGAGGTAAGCAGAAAGGTTACATGATTTGCCCAACATCACACAGCTGCTGAAGGGCTGAGTGGATATTTGAACCAAGTCATCTGTCTCTGAAGTGGGGAGAGAGAAAGCAACGAAGGTTCTCAGGCCATCTCCAGCTCACTGTATGTTTGTTTGTAGTGGGGAAGCTAAAAATGGACCAGTCCTTCCTCTCTTGCTTGTTTCTTTATTTTTAATATATTTTAAAACTTTGTTTCTTTTCAGTAGAGGGGATTGAACCCAGAGCCTTGCATATGATGGACAAAGGCTCTACCATTAAACTGCAATTCCAGCTATAACATTTTTAAATAACTAGAAAAAGTATGCAGCAGGGACTACATGGGATCCATAATGTCTAAAACTGGAAGGGGTGGAGAAAAGAAAGCCCAGAGATCAAGTGATACAGCAAAGGCTCTACTTAAGAGAGAGCTGGGGAACCTTACAGTCACTTTGTCCTAGCTCCTTGTTCTCTGCAGTCACAAAAGGCAGCAGGTGAGTCTTGAGGTCCAGGTGCACTGGGTTCACATCACCTAGTGTTCACCAATTCTTAGCCCAGTGGGGAGGCCCAGAAGAGGCCAGCTTTCCCCTCCTCCTCACTTCTGGCTCCCTTAGATCTTCCCCAGCCTGGCAGGAGACCTGTTTCTTCCCCTCTTGACCTAAACTCCTCACACACCTCTGCTGTTCATGCTCACACAAGGACCACTGGATCTATACTTTAAGAGAAGGGTAAAACTGATTTGATGTGATCTGAGCAAGGGAAGCACAAAGCCTCCAGTTCCACATCATACGGGAAGATCTGGACTATGTCGGGAGTCTGCTGGGCCTTTTGATGTTCCTCTTCCTGCTAGGACCAAGCAGGATGGAAGAGGGCTTTGCCTCCTCCTTGCAAACTCACAACAGCAGTCTTCCACTCATGCTTGAAATGAATTAGAGATGAAAAATACAAAGAACGGAGAGGAATGATTGTTGTGTGTAAGCTTTCAGGACAAAGAAACCCTTTAAAACCAACTACAGGGCATGTAAAAGAGCTCACAAACACCTCAAAAGGACATCTCCACAGGGGAGCCTGAGTCTGTGCCAGAGCCATTCAGTTGGGGGTCACAATCCCACACACACACACACACACATACAAACTGGAGGTAGAATTTCTTAAAGCCAGGACTCAGGAGTTGACAGTTGCTTTTGTCAGCTAGGATACCAGGTCTGAAATGTTCCTAGACTCTCTTGACCAACTTGCATTTATGGTCCAATTTGTGACACATGCCATTGGTCTGTGACAACCCAGGAACAGGTGTGCAAGAGGTTGAGTGTCTATCCTGGCCTGGGCCTCTCTCCTTTTCTCCTTCTCCTCACCTCGCCTTCCCTTCCCCCTTCCTCCCCCTCCTCTCTTCCCTATGGCTTTTCTCCCCTCAACTCCCTACATCTCACCGAGTCTAGGGAGGGCTAATGTACTATATTACATTAGATTTTGAGAATTTGGTTTTGAACCTTGAGCTCATTTTGTGGTAGCAGTGACATTCAAAAGTGTCAACTTAAAATCAAAGCCATTGTGTCACTACAATACTTTGATGCTCATACTGACCACATTGACAAAAGTTATTTAGGAACCACAGCTGGAATAAATACGGAGAAGATCAAAAGGGGAAATTAACAATGTCTTTTCTAGAGAAGGAAATCAAGTAAGACTGTGATTAGCTTTATTGTCAACTTGATACCACCTCTGACTGTGAACTTGGAAGAGGGACCCTCCATTGAGTAGGATTGCCCAGATCACAATTGCCCAGATTACAATGGCCTGTGGTCATGTCTGTAAGAGACAGTATTAACTGATGATAATTGATGTGAATGAGCCTAGCACACTGTGGGCAGCACCATCCCTAGGCAGTTGGCCCTGAGCTGTATAAAAAAAAAAAACCACCTGAGCAGGAACCAGTAAGTGACCATGATTCCTTCATGCCTTCTGCGTCACTTCCTGTCCTGACTTCTCTCAATGATGGACTGTGATCTATAAGCATAAGCCACATAGTCTCTCTGCTCCCCAAGCTGGGTTTTTTTTGTTTGCTTGTTTGTTTTGGAGTGCTTCATCATAGCAGCAGAGCAAGAAGTAGGGCAGACACATAAGATCATTCTCCCCACAGAATCCAGTGTTCAACTTTTTCCATTTCTTTTTTGTTTTTGTTTTTATTTGAGTCAGTCTCATTATGTAGTTCAAATTAACCTAGAGCTTACTGCATAGACCAGGTACTACTTGAATTCATGATCCTCTGCTTCAGGCTCCAGAGTGCTGAGATGCTGTGGGATGGTCTTTCTGTAGACTGTGAATATGTGTTACTCATTGGTTGATAAATAAAGCTGATTCGGCCAATAGTCAGGCAGAATATAGCGAGGTGGGAAAGCCAAACTGAATGCTGGGAGAAAGAAGGGTGGAGACAGGAGACACCAGCGACCACTCAAGAAATAAGATGTCAGAGCATCCTCAAGCCACAGGCCATGTGTCCATATACGGATTAATAGAAATGGATTAATTTAAATGTAAGAGCTAGCTATAATAAGCCTGAGCCATTGACCAAACATGTATAATTAATACAAACCTCTGAGTAGTTATTTGGGAATTGGCAGGTGGGAGACACACTTCTATTTACACTGGAATGGTAGGCATGTATCATTCCTTTATTCGGTCTACTTGAGTCCTTTGTGACAAGATATTTTTTTTAATTTTAGTAGCCAGGAACTTTATTGTTGTTGCTTTATAGACATAATTAAGGGAAGTAAATGACTTGCTTCCTCTGTTAGGAAGCAACCTTGCAACCCAGTGTCATCCAACTTTAAGATTCAAATTCCAGAATAGTACTTCCAGGTATTCACTTTAAGGCAACCATGTAGATCCCAGACAGTGCACATGTGTAAACAGACTCCTGACGAGCCTGAATGTCCTTTGAAAACATAAGAATAACCTAGACTTGATGTCTGTCTGAACTTGGACTGTGGAGTTGTCTACTCTGCCAAAAGGAAGACCAGACCAGAAGTAATGGTCTTCTGTTGTTGCTATATAAACGCCCAACATTTCCTGGGGTCAGCCTTATTTCCACCTTCAATTCCATGTTCTCACCTGACCCCTCACCAGCATAGCCTGAATGGCCAGTAGACATGTCAAATTCATCATGACCCTCTACATGCTTGGTGTTTCCCCTTTACACCTCTCCCCATCCCTGCCCAATCTCCCTTTTCCTGAAAAATGCCACCAGCAAATCTCTAGCCCAAAGTTTTAGAAGTGGCCAAATAGAATCTCTCAACTAGCACATCCCACACAAAGCTGGGATGAGCCCATCTGTGTTTTGGGATGTTCTTAAGAAGTAGTGATAAAAAATAAATGAATTTAGTAATAAATAAAAATAAGTAGTGATAATGAATGGGGAAGCATGACAGGAAGGAAGTGGGTGTACTGTCATTATGAGCAGTGTGCACTGCCAGGGACTCTGGGGTCAGTGAAGATCTCAGGTATCAGAGTTAGCTCTCCTTGGGGTGGGGTACAGGGACTAGGTTATGGACATAGTAGCTCCCACCAGCTGTAGTAGAGGCTATTCTGGGGCTCCTTCAGGCTGGCCTTAGGCTCATGGTTACATGAACAGGCAGAGTGTGATACAACAATCAGAGGAAACCTTCCAAGGAGATACTCAGATTGGTACCAGAAGTGGGGGCACAAGGGTAAGGACAGTATAAGATGTGGCATGGACAATAGCAGTAACAGAATGTCTAAGATAGGCATCCCCTTCCCATGCTGCAGAGCCCAGGGGGGCATTGCAAAACCTCAACAACTTACTTTGAAAATGTAGTCTAGAGCTAACTGCTTTTTGCAAAAGTTTAAGCCCCAGTCAACTCTTCAGTGTATAGCTGTATTAGCCCCTCCCCCCCGAATAGTCTCCCTACAAGCCATCCCACCTCCCTCGGAGGATAGTAAGAAGAGGGAATAGAGACCCTGAAGCTCTGTGAAGTCCTGTGAGCTTGGTGGAGCCCCATGGATGGAGGCAGCATCAACAGTGGTGAGTCACTGTCCCTGTGATGTCCTTATGCTATGTGGTATCTGAGGTATGGTGTGCCACTCAGATTCCCTGAGGTATTTTGATAGGTTCTATGTATCTAACCCCAGCTTCTGTGTCTTGCCTCTGGAAGGCTCAGGGCTGCAGAAGAGCAGAGGTACCTGAACATTTGCTTCCTGTCTATGTCCTGCCAATGTTGTGAGAGTAAAGCCAGGCACCCAGCTGCAAAGAGAGGCATGGCTTCTGGAACCTTGCACCTTTGCCTAGCCTCTTCTGCTTTCTGGCCTTCTCTTACTGTGGGCTTCTGAAGGTACTTCTTCGATGAATCCAAGCCCTAAGTCCCTTGTCTCAGCACCTTCTTCAGGGGAAAATATGACAAAAGGCATTCACTATTTGTTTTCTTTCCAGAGACAGCACACAGTCAAAACCTAGGCAGACTCAGGGATTTCTTGATCTTTGAGTACAAGGACAAATAGCTGGGATTCAATGGCACACACTTTTAATCCCAGCACAGGGAAATCCTGGGAGTGGTGACCTACGCCCTTAATCTCATAATCCAGAGACAGAACTTTCTGTGTTTCTGAGAGTTTAAGGCTGACTACCAAAGAGAGTGGTTCCTGCCTTTAATCCTAACCTGGATGGGATACAGCTGGCAAGAAGGGTATTTAAGGCAGTGTAGGAAACCAGCAGAGGCAGGAGCAAAGGCTAAGGAAGTTGGAAGATATCTGAGTGATATTTGACCGTGGTGTTTCCTCTCTCTGATATTTCAGCCTTTCCCTGATATTTGGTTCTGAATCTCTTTCATTACAATCTGAATTTGTGGTACATTTCTTGATCAATTCTTACAGCCCTATCTTTTCTACTGAGCAACTTCTTTTTGGAAACTGTTAATGCGTCTGGTCTCTCAGCCCTAATGGTGGGGCCCTGATAGACTCAGAGCTAGAAGGATCTCAGACAAGTAGGGAAAGAGCCACAGACAATTACACAGGCCTCATGGGCTCTGGGCATGCTAACAGACAGGCCGGCTAGGTATGCTCAAGGCAGTTTAAACATTGTTACTGATGATATGAGCCTATCACCTCCCTTCCTTTGTCTAAGATGACCAACCCACTAGTAGGGTACAGGGTCCTGCCCCACGCCACAATATGTAAAACACTTAGACCTCTAAGGACAAATGGATTTTAGTCCCATTTCTGTTCTTCAGGGACTTTTCTTTTCCATGTGCCCTTAGCACCCGTGTGTGTGTGTGTGTGTGTGTGTGTGTGTGTGTGTGTGTGTGTGTGTGTATGTGTGTGTGTATGTATGTGTGCGCGCGCGCGTGTGCGTGCACACACATGTGTATATGGTGTGTATGCATGTGAAAGTGCATGTGTATTTGTGGATGAGTGTGTATGGTGTGAAAGTATGTGTGTTTGAGTTTGAGTGTGTGTACGAGTATGTGTGTGAGAGAGGACGTGTGTTTAAATGTGTGTATGTGTATGTAAGTGTGCATATGACTGACTGTCTGCTTCTTCCCTTGTGATGAAGTGTGTGCCTGCTGCTGCCTGCAGTGTTGGAGATGTTTGCTGCTTTTTCATTCTTTACCTGGAGGAGAAGATGATCCTGTTTCAGACCCCTGAATAGGAATAGCCCTGCCTGGCTTCTCTCCCTCCTTCTTAAGTCATGGGCTCAGAGAGGGGTCTCAGCACAACTGCACTAAAGTGCAGGCATCGTGTGTTTGGTCCTGTGGTGCAGCAGCCAGCCCCTCTGACATCTCTCTGCCACCACACTCTTGGTCAGCATGCTGGCATCCCTGCACGGTGATGAAATGATTCCTTTGAAGAAACTTTAAATTTCACCCAGATATCTGAGTCTGAGACTCAGAGTCAACAATTAGAAAGAAAGAGACCAGTGTAAGAGTCTTAGTGAGACCTACCATGCAGTGTGATATGGATTCCCTAGGGGGACAAAATACCGTGGAAGGAACCTTTATGCTTTCAAGAGACAGGTGACAGTTATGATGGTGCACATTCCAGTCCTTAGGACACAGAGGCAGGAGGATTCGAGGCTGAAACTATAGGTCAGGACAAGATATTGATGGGATTTGTTTTAGTTTGGACTGCTATTATGTAATGTAATGCTAAGTGACTTGACAACAGAAATGTACCTCTCAAGTTCATGAGCCAGGATGTAGGTGAAGCTGAGCTGAGACCCCTCTGCTGCTTTGTGGATAGCTGCATCCCATTGCAGAGAACAAGCTGTTTCTTTCCAGCCTCATAAGTGAGCACCCATTCCCTTAAGAAGGTCTACTTTCTTGGCCCAATGACTTCTCAAAGACCTTACCCCCTAAAGGCATCATACTGGGGATAAAGTTGGGGTGGGGTGGGCATGAGTATTCAGTCCCTATCTGAAGTCAAGTCTTACCACATGGACAGCCTTCTCTTCATTGCCAGTGCTGTTCACAGGCTTTATGTGTTACACATCTAACACTTACAAGGCTGGACAGAGAATTGTGGGTCTGTAACTGTGAGAGGCAAGTGAGACACCCTAAGGCCTCTGTAAGTTTTACACCCTACCCATTGTGCTTCCATGTCTTGAGCTGCTCCTAGATTTGAGTAGTGCTATTATGTCCATTTTATAGATAAAACAAATAGCTACATGAAGTGTTTCTTCCAGAAGCTTAAGGGATGAGACTGGTCTCCAGAAGCTGTGACTCGCTGGGCTAGGGAAGGCTCTAGGAATGGGCTTCTCAGGAAGAGTCCAGCCTTTACCTAGTTCATTTCCTGTTGCTGAAAGTAAAAACACCAAGATGGGATTCATAAAGAAGAAAAGGTTATGTGGCTCTCAGCTCTGGAAGCAGGGAGGTCCACAGCACCACTACGTCATTAACGTGTCCCTGAGCATCACATCCTGTGGTGAAGGTGAGAAAGCAGGTAATTCAGACATGTTCTCCTTCTCTCATGAAGCAATCAATGCCCAAAGTTCAGGGAGCAGAAGCAGGAGGGTCACCACAAATTTAAGGCCACCCTGTTTGCACAGTGAGCTCTAGATTGGCCAAGGGCACAATAATACCTTGCTTGAAAAAATATAAATAAGAAGGCCACTGGCACCATGGATACCCACTCTCAAGACCTCTAATCTAATGCTAATTATATCCCAGCTCCAAGTTCATCAAACATAAGAATGTGGGACTTAAGTTTCTACACATGACATTTCTGGACAGGACCAAACTTTAGCATGAGGCAAAGAGAAGTGTAATCAAAGGTTTTAAGGTTGCCTGGATAGAGAAAGTCTCCTGAGAGAGATTGGGTCCTGAGGATGGGGCAGATGATGGAGGTTTAGGGTGTGTGGACAGAGAAAGTTCCTAAAGGACTGGTATGTATAAGGGGCCTGCCTCTTGAAGAGAATGAGGCCTACCTGTTTAAGAGAAGGCTCTAGGAGATGTGAGGAGATGGGGAGGTTGGGGTAGGGAGACAGGAGTGTAAGAAAGCCGATAGGGCTGTGTGAGAAGGCCCAGGAGCATGTGGGAGGACAAGGAGGGCTAACGCTGAGGAGACAAAGACACAGAGGGGTGGTTACAGGTTTGTTTTTGTTGAGCCAGAAGGAGACTCCAGGGAATGCTTGGTCATAGAAGCAAATGGGAATCGAGAAATTCTGAGCCCAGGGAATGAAGAAGGCCCTGGGGAATAAGGCCTGCCATGGTTTAGGACACAAGAGCCCTGGGTCCACTAGGATAAAAGGGTCTGGGAAAACGTTAGGTCACAGCATGGGGAAGAAGTGTCTGGGTACATCTTGGAAGGAGTTCTAACCAAAGGGCAGGGCAGGAGAACATTACTAAATTCAGGCACAGATTCTTATTGGGTCATATCACTCAATCAGAAGTTCAAAGAAAATTTGCCAACACACCGAAAGTTTTCTGAAAGCATAATGACCAACAAATAATTAAAAAATATCAAACATAATGTATGAAGGCTATTTCTGGCAGCTTTGGTTCCTGTTGTATCATGTGACTTTGTGGCAGGTTCTGTTCTAAATGCAAGTGCTCACTTTATACACCATGTGATCCCAGGAACCCTCCTGAGCCCTGTCTGACCCCTCAGCTTAAGCTTGAGACTATCATATGTGATGAATTGCAGAGTTTTTAAAATTGTGAACACAATACTTTAGGCTCTAGAAGCACAATGGTTTAATTAACAGAAAACAGGGAATATTTTCCTATCCTCATTCCTCAGCACGTGTCAAATTAGTATATATTTGGATTGTACTGTGTTAGAATATTTGATTTTAAAAATTGCTATTTGAGTTGCCAATTTGAGCTCCATTAAAAAGGTCATTAAATTAATCTTGGCTTTGGGATTAGGAAAGAATTTTCAACAACTTCTGAAATAGCCTTGAACACATTTCTGCCACTTTGCACTAAATGTTGATGCAAGTGGCTTTCTTGGCACTGATTATTAAAGAATCAAAATATTGATCAATTATGAGAACTAGTTTTTTTGAGTGTATTGTAAGGGCCAGAAGGCTAGGCCTAAAGCCAATAATTAGTTCTTTATGTAAATATAAACATATATATCTCATTACTATGCAGATTTGTTTTCTTCTCTAATAAATAGTAAAATAATGTGTCCATATAAATTGCTTTAAAATAAATTCCTTTATAATTTGTTATTAGTAAGCATTTGTTTTGTATATACATTTTATATTTCTATATAGTTAGGGCCAAATAGAAATTTCTTGGGCAAAAAAGAATCAAAAGAGAGAAAAGTTTAAGGCCTGAGCTAGTATGGAAGTGAAGCCCCTGAGAAGGCAGGGTAAGGAGTCCAAGGTGTGATGAATATGCAGGCATGTGGCGATGGTGATGTTTGTGAGGAAGCACATTGGAAGCAGGAGAGAAGAAGTCTATGAGAGAGGTGTTGGGGCCAATGGATGAGAGATCATCTATGAAAATGATCAAGCTTCCTTAGCAACAGAAGCTTCTGTTAAGACTTCCTAACACTAAGTGATTGTTAGTTTCTTTAGTTATTGATTTGACTCAATCTGGAATCACCTAGGAAGGGAGTCTCAATTAGGTTATCCTGTGGGCATGCGGTGAGAGATTTCTTCATTCGCACAAAAGAGGTGAGAAGATCCTCTGGATGTGTGCTGTGGGAGTATGTTCTGGTATGTTGTAAATATTTGTCCCTCTTATTAGTTTAATAAAAAGTTGATTGGTCAGGGACAGAAAGAAAGTGTGGGTAGGGTTACCAGACTAAGAAAACCCTGGGAACAGGAAGAGCAGGACAGAGACACCAAAGAAAAACCAGAGAGACACCAACAAGACACTACAATGAGACACCAGCAGACACAGAGGAAAGAAGTTGAAATGCTACTCTAAGAAAAGGTACCAAGCCACATAGCTAAACAATATAAGAGTCATGGGTTAGTTAATTTAAGAATTACAAGTTAGCAAGTTATATGCCTGGATCATAGGTCAACCAGCATAAAATTAATATAAGCAGCTCCCTGTGTTTCTGTGGAACTGCAGGTCTGCAGGTCTGCGGGTCTGGACCACAGGCCAGACAGGCCAGAAAGTTATTACTGCAGATGTAGGTGGTACCATGTCATAGATAAGGCCCTGAACTGAACAAAATGTGAGAGCAAGCTGAGAGCATGATTATATGCATTAGCCCATTGCTTTCTGTTCTCCACTGTGTATGTGATGGGACTGACTGCTTTGACTTCACTGCCTTGACTTCCCCTTGGAGGTGGATTGTAGCCTGGAACTGGAAGCCACCCAAACCCTTTTCCTTTTGAGTTGCCTTTGGCAGAACATTTTACCACATCACCAGGAAAGGAAACTAAGGCAATTAGAGCCAGAAAGTGTCCATAATTACAAGAACTTAGTGGAATTAAAGCAGGCTTTTGTGTCTGTCATTTTGTGTGAGTTTGGAAAATTGCTGGGTCAGTCAAAGACATTTCCCTATTAGGAGAATGTCTGACTAGGTACATGAGTTGCCATTTTTGTACACAAACAAGAGAGATTGAATTGAGGTTAGGCTTGAGAATAGTATAAGCTTCAGGGAACAGCACCACAGAAGTTTACTTCTTCCCTATTTGGAATGGCCACATTAATGATCTGGGATTCCTCAGTGTTCATGTCCTATGCCTTCTGCCATTGCTCTGCACCATCACTGCATTGTTCCAGATGGTTACCAACACTCCAGTTATTATGTGTATTTCCAGCCTGATGGAAGAAGGAAGATGGAAGTAGCTTATCCCCAAGGTTATATATCTTGCTTCTACAGATGCCAGTTAACCAGAATGTAACTGCAAAAACCGTGTCTAGCTGCAAGGGAAGCAAGACAGTGCAGACACCCAGCTATCTATTTAATGTTAGAATCTATTGTATGAAGGAAGAACTGAAAATGCATTGGGGAACAGAAAGAATTCTGTCCCCTGATTTTTGACAAAGAAGCCAAAACTACAATGGAAAAAAAAAGAAAGCATCTTCGACAAATAGTGCTAGAATAAACTGCATGTCAACATGTAGAAGAATGCAAATAAGTTCATATTTATCACCCTTCACAAAACTCATCAAGTCCAAATGGATCAAAGACCTCAACATAAATCCAGTTACACTGAGCCTGATAGAAGAAAAAGTGGGAAGTAGCCATTGGCATAGGAGACCACTTCCTAAATATAACACCAATAGCACAAACACTGAGAACAATAATTACTAAATGGAATCTCCTGAAACTTAGACGCCTCTGTAAGGCAAAGGAAACAGTCAATAAGACAAAATGGCAGCATAAAAAATGGAGAAAGATTTTTAGCAACTCCACTTCCAACTGAGAGCTGATCTCCAAATTATATAAAGAACTCAAGAAACTAGACATCAAAAAAACCAAATAGTCCAATTTTAAAATGTAGATATAGATTTAAACAAAGAATTCTCAACAGATTAATCTCAAATGGTCAAAATGCATTTAGGGAAGTGCTCAACATCCTTAACCATCAGGGAAATGTAAATCAAAACAACCCCGAGTACCACCTTATACCAGTCAAAATGACTAAGATCAAAAACACTGATGACAGCCTATGTTGGAGAAGATGTGAAGAAAGGGGAACACTCCTCCACTTCTGGTGGGAGTGCAAACTTGTACAGCCACTCTGGAAATAAGTATGGTGGTTTCTCAGAAAACAAGGAATCAGCCTTTCTCAGGATCCAGCAATACCACAGCTTGGCAATACCCAAAAGATGTTCAATTATACCACAAGGACATTTGCTTAACTATGTTCATAGCAGCATTATTTGTAAAGGCCAGAACCTGTAAACAACCTAGATGCCCCTCAACTAAAGAATGGATAAAAAAAAAATTGGTACATTTACAAAATGGAGTATTACTCAATGATTAAAAACAAACAAATTAACAATGGTATCATGAAATTTGTAAGCAAATGGATGGAATTAGAAAAAAAATCATACCGAATGAGGTAATCCAGAAAGATAAACACAGTATATACTCACTCCTTAGTGGATACTAGATGCAAAGCAAAGGATGAACAAGTTACATTTCACAACTCCAGAGAAACTAGGTAGTGAGGAGGATCCTAAGAGGGATACACATGGACTGCCCTGGGAAGGGCAAATGGTTAAGATCTACTGGGTAAACTGGTAGGGAGGAACAGAGGGAAGACCGTAGGGGGTGGGAACATGAGGCTTCAGGATGGCACAGGGAGGGAGAGCAATGAAAGAGATATCTTGACAGAGTGAGTCATTATGGGGTTGGGGAGAAACCTGGTGCTAGAAAAATCCACAGGAACCCATTTTGGTTGAAGTCCCCAGCTAAGACTCCTAGCAATGCTGGAAAGGGTGCCTAACTAACCTTCCCCTGTAACCAGATTGGTTACCCTAATTGTCATCATAGAACCTACATCTAATGACTGTTGCAAGCAGATGCAGACAAGCGCTTGGTTTAATTGAAGAGAGGGAGGAGGGACTAGAGGAGCAAATGGGGTCAGGAGCATGATGGAGAAAACAGAGACAGCTAACCAGAGCTAGTGAAAGCTCACGACTCTGAAATGGCAGCGGGAGAACCTACATGGGACTGAATAAGGGTGGTCAATTTGTTAGTGGATCCCTTGGCAATGGGACCAGGAATTATCCAGGGTACATGAAGTGGCTTTTTAGAGCCCACCCCTTATGGTGGGATGCCTTGTTCAGCCTTGAAACGAGGAGGGGCTTGGTCCTGCCTCAGGTTGGTATGCTAGCCTGTGTTGACTATTCAAGGGAGACCTTAACCCCTTTGAAGAGTTGGTGGGGGCAAGGGAGGTGGGGGAAGGGGAGTGGGAGAAGGGGAGGGACGGGCAACAGTGGGTGGTATGTAAAAGAAAAAAAGTGTTCTTAAATAGAAAATAGATGAATAAAGAACTCTGTTCTCCATCATATAGCTTGAAGAAGCTAACCAGGAATTCTTGGAATTGTTCATTAGTACTATTACTATGAATTTATTTGTAGACTTTACAGCTCAGATGTTTCCCTAGCACGGCTTCTAGAGACAGGAATATGGAAGCAAGTCATGAATCTACATAATTTGTAATAGCCTATATTCAAGTTGAGAGGGGACTTGGCAGAGTGTGGACACCAATCAATAGGCAGGGATGCTTAGGATCATCTGAAGAACGACCAGCAATGTGAAGGTGACTGAGAAGCAGAAACTGTACCCAAACTCAGGAAACCTGGTTGGCAGTGGCTCAAGGTTAAAGAGAATATCTTATTCTGTCTAGACTGCCATGAAAAAAGACTAGACAACTCTTGAGAAACATTTCTTAAACTTCTGGAAGGTTGAAAATAGATCAGGCACTATCAGATTTGGGGTTCTTTTGTTTCTCCTAAAGAGTGCCTTCTTATTAGATCACTAGCAAGCACAAGAAGCTCTTTCATGCCCTTTTTATAAGCCTTAATCACCTCCCAAAGGCCTCACCTCTTGATACCACTATATATGGGCTTCAGTATATGAATTTGGGAGGCAGGTATGAGTATTCAGAGCATAGAAAGGTATAACGGCATGCTTTAGTCATGACCTCCTACTGCTATTTGAAGATGAAATGCTGGTGTGATGAAGGCTAGACCCCAGCTGGTCACTCTACAGAGAGGTGATTGATTCAGAGAGGACTAATGTCGTCAATATGTTAATCCATTGATGGATCCGTAGCTGGATGGGCTGTAAGGAGCTGGGGCAGGAGGAGGAAGCAGCTGACTGGAGGTCATGAGTTTAAACTGTGTATTATTCTTAGTCCCTTACTGACCTTTTCTCTGCTTCCCAGCTGCCCTGGGTAAGCCGCTTTCCCTTCCATGTTTTTCCATGGTGATATTCTGCTGTGCCTCAGGCACAGAAGCAATGGCCAGCAACCAGCAAAATCTTTTCCCCTTGAAGTTGTTTGCTCAAGTAGTTTGTCACAGTGATGGGACAGCCACTTCCAAGGGACAAGCCTGACTACCGATTCAAAGAAGAGACACCACTATTGCCACTACCCTTAATGTAGGGCCAAGACCATGGAGGAGGTCAACATCTTGGCTCCGTGCAGACCCAGCACAGCTGGAACAGTGAGTGTGCAGAGGCATTGCAAGTTGCTCATAGATCCTGCTCATGGAGGATCTCTATCAGCCTTCTCAGGAGATGCTGATAAGAGTCTCAGAGCACAGCCCAGGCTGGCCTTGGACTCACAGTCTTCCTGACTCAACCTCCCTGGTGCTCGGATTACAGATGTTTCAATACCATACTCATTCATTGCTTGTCTTTTATAGTATCTGTAGTGTACTCTTTGTTCATTCCAGAGACTAACAGATTCTCTCATTTCCTATTAGCTGAAACTGAGGACTCAACACTGTGTGAATGGACTGAGCATTTCCAAAACCATTAAATGCTCAGCTACATAGTCAGATGGCAGCATGGAGCCTTTGTGCATGAGCGACTAAGTTTTTTTCCTCAGAGAAAATTGTTTTTACTTTTATATTCTCTCAAGCATTGGGGTTACTCAGGTGACCATCCTTAGTGAGTAGTAGGCACGGGCTAATTTGTATAACCACTGCCCACACAGGAAGGGACAATGGCTTGCAAAGTACATTACTGGAGACAAGCTGCCATTGAATTTGATCTTAATATTCTAGTCTGTGACCCAGCAGTTGCACCACAGCTTGGCTTAAGGAGGGGGGTGTGGGGGGAGGCAGAAAAACCCACACACATTCTTTCAATTTCTAAAGGGAAATTTGACTCGAGCTATAGAACAAAGAAAGAAGAAATGGAAGTAAAAGAAAAATCAAAGAAAAAGTGATTTGGATTCAAGGGGATCAGATGTTTCATTTATTGCAGGTTGGAGACCTCCAATCAGTCAAATGAAAAGGCCATTTGTATTCAAATACCTACGAGGCAGAGGGAAAGCCTTGATTGAGGGTGGGAGACTTAAGTTACAGCAATCTTGCTGAGAGATATGAACCCACCTTCTAGGCTATCTGTTCCCAATATTGAAGGTCTTCTGTATTCAAACCTGAGATGAAAAGTGGTTCTTCTGACGTCTGGGTCTGGAAGCCAGACAGAGGAATTAGCGGCATTCTCAAAGAGCTTGCTGCTGGGAGGCGGAACTCAGGATGGTGTGAGAGCGTAGCTGCTTTCTAAAATAAAAAGATCCAACATAACACAAAGGACCGGAGTCCCCTCCATGGGCAGGTGTGGATGGGACTTATGAAAGCATCTTCTGTCAGAAGGGAAGCACCCTGGGTACTGTCTCTCTTTTATATCATGATGGATGGGACTTGGCCTGCCTGGCTCTCATACCAGGCACCTAGGAGGTATTTAATAGGTAGAAGTAAACATGAGACACTCTCTTAAGGCAAGGTCAGGTCACACACACCCTGAGGATGTGGTTAAATTGGAGTACCTACGTGCCTCATTTACCTCACCTGGTTCCTATCTTTCCTCCAAACACTAAAATAGAAAGTTCACAGTGGCAGAAATTTTAAATGATTAGACTTTGGGTAGATTTTCCCTTCTTAGGCCTCAGTTTTTAAAATACAGAAATTAGATGGCTGGTGATTTCTTTACTGAATGAGTACCACTGATGGCTGGGTACCACATGAATGGGCTAAAATGGTGTTATGCAAGTCTGTAACATCAAATAAAGTCTCAGGGCAGTGCTGATATCTTTCAGAACTCTCCAGTGACTCCAAACATCCAAACATGGAGAAGGGAAATGTCACAGGCTCCCATCCTAAGTAAATTTTATAAGCAGATTTTTTTTCTTTTGTGCTTATTTTTATTGTTATCTTTCTACTTTTGGCAAGCAACAGCTTATTTCCTTGGAATAATTGATCTGGGGAAGAGTCCTTTATCGGACATATGTATATAAGCAAATACTGACTGTTGTAAAGACATTATGAGTCGGGAATAAATACATCAGGCCCTGTGAAGGTGAGGCAAAGCCTTCGCTTTGGGGAAAACTGTCCCAGCTGACTTCCAAAATTCCTTCTAGAAACATTGGCCCTCTCGAGTCTAGGCTTGTGCTATTCTGATGGGGGGATGACACACTCAGGAGCCTCTAGTGAGGAGATGGTTGTACAGGGAACTCTGGGGCAAGGGCCATTTATCCAGACCTCAGGTAGCTGGAAAGGTTCTAGCACAGGCTCATTGCTGGGCCAATCAGCACTGTGGTTTCAGACGTCCAATAGGAAGCCATCCCCACAGATTGTAGAAGAAAAACGGGAAAATGTGTCAGGTGGAGTCTCTGTTCTAGTGGTATGAGGAAGCAGGGGCATGAGCTAGGCAAATAGCGACTCAAGTTCCTATCTCAGACCACACCCTCAAGTCATGTATGACCCAATAGGGCTTGAGGAGAGTTCTCCAGTCCGGCCCTCCCCTGACATATCAATCATCATTGCAGCATAGGGGACCTGATCTAGAGTTTTTGATATTGTTAGCAAGTCCCCAGAATTGTGTTCTATAAGAATAACTCATATAATTCCAGTGCTTAGCCAGGGTTGAGAACCACTGACATGGACCAAGAAACCTTCAACATGTGTGCTTTGGCATTTCTTAAAGGCATCAGCCTTTTGGGTCATGAAGTCAACAGCCGTTTTCCAAATGAATTAACCAGAAAGTGAATACATCAGTATGTTGCCACTCACTCAAGTGACAACGTGTCTGTTCTTTGCAAACTGATGTCAGCGGCTATCCTTAAGTCTTTATGGATCTTGCTTTGTTCAACCCTTACAGCCACTCAAAGGCAAGATAGTATCATCCACACCTCATTTTTTTATATGAGGAAACAGCAGCAGGAAGAGGAAGAAGCTTGTCTAAGACTACGCAGAAAGAATTACTGCTAGCTACGGTGCCCTCCCACCTCCCAGCAGGAGGTCCACATGTCTGTGTCTGGGCACAGGAATCAAGGTGAAGGGTATGTATAAAAAACTGAGCAAAACGGGAGGTCATTTTTACCTTTAAGACAGAGCATGGGAGCCAGAGGTAGCTCAGCAGTACAGTCTATGCTAAGCAGATAAGCGGCCTGTGTTCGATTCCAAGCATGCCGCTCCAGGGTAAAATAAGACAAAATGAAATAGAATCTAGAAATCGTCTGTATTTCCTCCACACTGTGTGCTCTTTGTTAGACTCACAACTCTATAATATTCCTCTATGAAGAAAAAGCAATAGTGTGAGCACAGAAACCATCCTCCGGCCTAAGACTAGGGGAGTCTTGTGGGTGAGGTGGAGAGTATGGCAAATTGTAAACCGGAATCTGTCCAGTGTCTCCGGATCTCACAGCTTCTCAAAGAAGCAAGATATTAAGATCTAGTTGTGTGATATCCCAATTGCCAAGTGAACTCTCATTTTAAAATAACTGTGTGGAAATTAAACTGGCCTGTGGGAAATTGCAAGCTGGAAAGAAATCCTCAGGGACCTGAACTCAGATCATCAGGTGGCCAGAGGCAAGCCCCAGGCCTCCCTGGACCACAAGGAAATAGATAACATTATGTATTTGATCCTCAACTTTTAGTGACACTTCTATATATTAAACACTGTGCCAGATGGGGGATTCGAGATTAAATCAAGGTGCCCATCAAGAAGGCGGGGAGAAGGAGGAGGGGAACAATAAACTCCAGGCTTTCAGGACAGGGGTTTCTGGGAGATAAAAAGTGATTGTGGGGATTGATATTCTCCCAGGCAGGAAGAGCAGAGAGGAAATGGCCTCCTTGATGCAGGATGCAATACACAATCAGCATGGACCTGTTGTGTGCTCAAAGACAAGCATATTCACCCACAAACTTCTTTGTAGCAAATGCAAGTAGATACCAGGAACCCCGTGTGCTTGCCTGCTCTGTGTTGTGTCTTTTTTGTTGTTGTTATTTTGTTTTGTTTTTCAAGACAGTTTCTTTGTGTAACCTTGGCTGTCTTGGAACTCGATCTGTAGACCAGGCTGACCTTGAACTCACAGAGATCCACCTGCCCCCAGGTGTGCCACCACTACCTGGCTCTGCATGTGAATAATACACTTAAGTATAAAGTCAGATCGTTGATCTTCCTGAGTGTCCCTCTGCCCTTACTAGAGATGCCATTTATCAGGAGCCGGGGCAGGCATTTTGCACCGTCTCGAGTTCTATCTAGTCCCTTTCTCACTGTACACAGGGACCTACAAAAGTGCCCCACAAAGGGACGTCTCCTTGTTACCTAGCCCTGTCACAACCCCCCCCCAACATTAGCCTTCAGTATCCCAAGTGGACTTCAGTTGTACTTTCTCTCTCTCTCTCTCTCTCTCTCTCTCTCTCTCTCTCTGGCTCTCGCTCTAGCTCTCGCTCTCGCTCTCACTCTTTCTTGTCTCTTTGGCAAACACATCCATTGCTGTCTGCACAGATCTGAGCACATCCTTACTGGTTTTAAGTATTACACAGGGTCTTCTGACCTTGGGGCAAAGTGTGGAAGACATGTGGTCCTGTGCACTCTGCCCGACCTGTCCTTCATTAACACCTCCTAGGAAGAGGCACACAAGCTCTTTATATTCCTGTCTAACAAAGGCTTCCCAGAGGTGTTGGAGAACCTCAGTCTCTGCAGGCTGCCCCAGACTTCTTTCTTCTTTGAGTCACCTTCTTACTATTCTTAATGGCAGAACCACAGCCTAGTTGAAGAGTTCCAGCCTTTGGAAGTTCTCATAGACTAAGCTTCTAACAGTTTCCTTGAGCTCTCAATAATAAGACAGATCAAGCTGCAAACAGATGATCAAAGCCTAGTAATGAAGGTGGTGTCTTAAAAATTCCAGAGGGAACAATCTTTCTAAAAGTCACAATTTTCTAGGGTGAAGAGGTGGTTCAGCAATTAAGAATACATACTATTCTCATGGAGGACCCAAGGACTCAAGTTCAGTTCCTGTTACCTCTGCTAACTACCACCTGTAACTCCACCTCCAGGGGAAGCAGTGCCCTCTTCTGGCCTCGCTAAGCACATACCATATACACATAATTTGAAATATAGACACATTATTAAAAAGAAGTTATTTTGCAAAATTTTCAAGCTGGCAGAGCCCTTTCATAGGACTCATCAAGTCACCCACAGAAAGAGAAAACAATTTCACACATCAGAAAAAGGTGTGGCGCAGAAGGAAACAAAAAGTCACCTTGGAGGTTCAGCAAAAGACCCAGATTGAATGAGAGATGGGTGTTTCTAGAAGCATCTGGGTCCCAGGCCTTGCTAGCTTCTACTTACTCCTGATCAGCCAGACAGCCACTTTGGGAAAGGTGTAGGCAGTCAGGCATGGGACTAGCAAAGGATTATGTGGCTGGACTCTGAATCAGTCACCTGAAAATAGAGGAACATCTCCAGGCCATCCCTTTTCTCTGGATATCTAGACATTTTCTTCAGAAACCAAGGTCTAGAATTTAAACCATAATGATAACAAGAGAGAATGTTAGCCAATAGTGGCTAGGATCAAATCCACAGATTTTTCTGGAGACATGTAATACTTGGACTTTGATTAAAATATCTTCTGTTATTAAAATGTTGGCTCAAGTTTTTTTTTAAAAAAAATACATCATATAATACAAAAGACACAACAATGCCAGTGTATGACCTGTAGCATAAAAGTACATGTAGGTAAAAATTGACATTTAAATGCCTATTGGGTTTAATAATTTGGGCCCTTTGTATTTGTATGGCTCTGTCTAATTTGCTAGTATTTTACAACTGGTCATTTAGTTGGATTATGCTTACTAACCAGGCATTTGGCTCTGTGGAAACTGAGCTTCTGTATGCAATAATTTTTTACAAATATTTCCTTGTGCATTCCCTCTGCATCTATGATTTTGTGTGGGAATACCACCAATATTATGATTTTCAAATATATACATACATATTTTCAAACATATATATGTTTGTATGTGGATATGTGCACATGTGCACAGGTGTCAGCAAGGGCCAGCAGTGTTGGATCTCCCAAAAGTCAGAGTTATAGACAGCTATGAACCACCCAAATCAGTTATGGGAATTGAACCTGAGCTCTTGGCAAGAGCAATACACGTTCGTGCTCTTAACCACAGAGCCATCTCTCCAGCCCAGTGATTTTTAATTTTAGAAACAAGAAGAGTTCTTAGGCATCAGGTGACCTTGACTTCCCTCCAGAATTTTACAATCCAGAAAAGTGAGGTGCAGAGTAGACAAGCTAGCTCAGGGCCCGAGAACAAGTTAGAATCACCATCAGCACCTTGCATATGTTTGTAGATCACACACCCCCTATGCTCTCGCGCCTGTTTGTCTTTTCCTTGTTCCCTGGAGCAAAAGTCCACCGGGTGGCCAGATGTGCTGAGTTCCAGGGAGCTTGAGGAAGTGGTTTGGAGGCAATAAGAAGCAGGCCCCAGCTGGATGGCAATCTGGCCTCACATCAGCTTGGAGATAAGAGGCCGGCGCCAGGGAAGCTGATGCATGGTCACGCGCCACAAGAATGATGTCCTCTGCCTGTTTTATCTGTGGGCTTTGGATGACTCCCTCCCTCCTTTTAGACACACGCAAAGCCAACAGACCTTTCCTGTGTAATGGAGAAACATAGCCCTATGGCAGGTTCTAGCCCATTCTCCTTCCACTTCTCAAGAACCCCCTTTCTCGAAGTCCTCCTGTTCCATGTCTTCTATCAGCTCCTAGCATCTCTGGAGTTAGGCAGGAGAGGGAATATGCCAGACTCAAAGGCACGGGGCTCTAATGGCAGGAATATGGGCTGTTTGCCTGGGGGTTGGATTGGGGGTGGCCAAGATAGGGGGAGTGTCAGATGACACCTCTCTTCCTCTAGTATCTGGTGTGGTTACCCTGGAAACTGCCTCCCATCTTGTTTTTCCCACATATCCCACTGGTTTTCATGTTAACACAGATCATGCCTACACAGTCTCTTGTTTTCCACTTTAAAAAATATATAGCTACATGTTTGTTTATGCACATATATGAACCAGAAAAAAGGAGGAACAGGGAGGCAGGAAGTGGGATGTGGAAGAGAGAAGTGAGCACGGTGTGATCAAATCCTCCCCATGACTCTCCCATGTGGCAGGTTTCACAGACCCACTTCTGGATGAGGACACTTGCTTCCATCTTCTCCCATTCCTGCCCACTCCTTTCTGGCTTCACTACCATCTTTATTCACAGAACTGGACTTGCTCCAGGCTTGTGCTTCCAATACCAAACCATTAAGTCTTACCAACTCACAAAGCAAGTTTTTCGATTGTATCATAGAAAAAGTTTCCATTTAGTGCTTTTATGACATGTGTGTTCCTTTAACACTTCACAAATAGACCTTTAATTGAATAGAATGAAGTGTTAGGTTTGTGGGAGGCAGCAAGGTTCAATGGGGACGTGCTAGATGGATTAGAAACTAGGTCCCCAGGCTAGTCTTGACTGCAGAATACGGACTGCAAGGACAGTACCTCTGAGCACAGCAGTCCTGGAACGGTATATCTTACATCAGGATGGGCAAGAGCCCTAGAACAATGGTTCTCAATCTGTGGGCCACGATCCCCATAGGGTCATATCTCAGATATTTACGTTACTATTCATCACAGCAGCAAAATTAGAGTTATGAAGCAGCAAAGAAATAATTTTATGGTGGGGGGTCACCACAACATGAGAAACTGTATTAAAGGGTCACAGTGTTAGGAAGGTTGAGAACCACTGTCTTAGAACTAAGGTTGGCTGAGGATTGTGGGCCCTTTTACAGGAAAATACAGGGTGTGAAATGTAATATGAAAACATTTGTAACATTCCAATGGGCATAGAAAATTGTGGCAAAAATATATGGCATAAAATTTTCTAGTTTTCTCTTGCTGTTCTCTTTTGAGACCAGGTATCACTATGTATCTCAGGCTGGCCTCACACTCACACTTCAACCTCTCAAAGTCTGAGGTTGCACTCATGCATTACCATGGATAGTTTGTAATATGAAGTTTCTGGCCCAGCCTTTCTGACCCAGCCTCTCTGGCCCAGCCTTTCTGGCCTAGGCCTGAGGTTTAGACCAATTTGCAGCCCCACTGCTGCTTAGCTCCAAATAATCACACAAAGGTTTATATTAATTTCATGCTGATCAGCCTACGGCTCAGGCATATAACTTGCTAACTCTTAACTCTTAAACTAACCCATGATTAGCAAGTGGCCTAGTACCTTTTCTCAGAGCAGCATTATGGCCTTTTCCCCTCTGTGTCTGCTGGCATCTTCTTCTCAGAGTTTTCTTGGTCTGGTAGCCCCACCCACACTTCCTGTCTGCCTTCTGGCCAATCAGCATTTTATTAAAACAGTAGGAGGGACAAATATTTACAATGTACCAGAACATAGTACTACAACAGTGACTCAATTTTTAACCATTTCCAAAAGCATCATTGAATGGTATTAAGTACAATCAAACTGCCTTCCAGGGTAGCCACCATCTGCCCCCAGAACATTTTCTTCAACTTCTCAAACTAAAAATTCTTTCCTAATTAAAGTAATGCATGATTGGCACAGTCATCCACTCTGTAATGCCAATGGTGATGAGGCTGGGGCCAGAGGACTGAAAGTTCAGGATCAACCTGGATTATAAGTCATGGCCTTGACCCAAACCAAAACAGTAACTCACTATTCCTTCCGCTGAGCTCCCTGGCATCCTTCCTCTGCTTACTGGCTATGCAGTTGACTGCTTCATGAGCCTGACCTAGCTGGGATAACACAGCATGTTCCCTTTACCATATAACTTTCTTAGTATAATGCCTTCAAGAATTCTTATAAGACCATGTTTCACATGCATAAAAGACAGGTTTACAAAACAAGTTATACAACTTAACAGTAATGTAAATGATTTTAAAATAATACAGTATTGTATTGCTTTTATTAAATAACAAGGTCTAGTGGTATGCCCAATAATCATTACAATTTCCAAAGAGTCTGTTTCAAGATATTATTGAATGCCTAGAATATGAATTGTATTGATGACAAAGTCACAGAGTTTGGATGTAGAACTGGTAAGACTGTATTGTGTTGTCTTATATTCAGAATTAAAGAAAATGTTACCTTTCACACAGAAATTAGAAAAAAATTTAAAGTTTTGGTTTTTTTCCCAGCCAAATATGGACTTTCTAAATTCTGTGTACCTATTTTTTAAGGGGCTTTTCTGTTCCAAAGATCTGGACAAGAACAGTTCTGTCTTCGCTGGGTTGTTTCATTCCTGATGCTAAGGTAAGGTGCTTAGATTTTTCTGGCTTCCATTTGGCCTTTTTATCAACGACAGTAGCCTGGTTGGGGGGGGGACACCTAACTTTTTGTTAGGTCATCAGGCTTGTGAGGGGCTGTGATTAAGCTCTAAGACTGGCCCACTTTATGCTGAAAGTGACTCTAGCTATTCCATTGAGCCTCATGGCTCATTTGTGTTTGCTGTGTAACAAAGCACTCAGATGCAATTACAGGGACAGCCTGAAGCACAGGAGACCCTCTACGTGTGGGACAGTGGTATTCCAACCACAGAGGCAACATATTGCCCTATTCAGAGTAGTTGCTTAATTTTTCTCATTTATAAACAGGCTTCAGATAGCCAACCTTTAATTAAGACTCAGTTTGCTTTTCAAAAGCAATGCATCCTAATAGATACCATCTGGGCTAGGGTGGGGGCACTGCAGAAATTATAACTACAGCTGCAAAACCATGCGCTGTGCAGCTGGCTAACCATGAAGGCCTTTGGGAAGGGAATTGTTTCCATGTGCTTGGGAGACTCCGGCATGCCTAGCTTCAAAGCCAAGCCATGGTGCCAGGACACTGGCTTTTGCCTTTTTGTGTGAAGAGAAGACAGGAGGATTCAGAAAGCAAGGTGGGATATTGACTTCAATACCCTCTGCCCTGAGAGCCCATCACATTAGAACTAAGAAGCCTGGGGGTTTGTTTAGAAATATTTGGACAGCAGCTCAGATCATAGCCTTTGAAAGGAGGATCTTAGATATCAGTGTTTCTACAGACACTTGAAACATCTAAGAATTCCTGTGACAGCTTAGTTCTTCCCATTCAGTGCTTCCAGATATAAGAGTATTCCCAACCAACTGCTTTAGAATTTCAGATAAACAATCAATAAATTGTAATATAAGTATGCTCTAAGATATATGCTAAAATCGTTCACATTCATTATTCATTCTTTATATGAAGAGCAAATTTAAACAAATGTCTTAATTTCTTATTAACTAAATCTAGAACCTCTCCTTCTACTCAAATTGGTGTCTAGAGCCTTCCTTCCATATCTTAATAGGGAAATGATGCACCAGCCTGGGACATATTGAGGTTAGCTTGGAGACATAAGGGTCATACAAATTTGGCAGTCTGAAGGCTTCAGGATGACTTCCAACTCAGACCTACTTTCTGGTGGAGTGACTTCCAAAATGTTTCCTGACACCAGGGTCTTAGCTTTTCCCATTGAAGGATAGAATGACAAAAATCATAGCTAACATTCCTTCACGTCTTGTAGCCACTTAAAATTTCAAGCATTTCCGAGGCCAGTTAGTCATGGTTTCCCAGGCACTGCTCTAGCCAGCCACTTGGCTCCTCCCTCTCTGACTATCACCTTCCCTACACAGTATAAAATGCTGGACACAATGAAGGGCACCCAGACCTTGACTAGTCGTTTGACAGGGTCCTGGTTGTCCAGTATTTGCATTTTATTGATATTTAGAGAAATTCAGTTTTTCTCCTCTTCAGGAATGCCCACCTCAGAAGCCATAAGATGTAAGTGAAAGACCGTGAACTCCAGTAATGATGGTACAGGCCTATGGTCTCAGCTATTCAGGAGATTGAGAAAGAAAAACAGTAAGTTAAGGACTTCTATAGGCTATAGACTGAGTCCCAGGCTAGCCTGGGCAAACTAGTGAGGCCACACAACAAAATTCTAAAAAGTAAAAAGAGAATTTGTGACCTAGCTCAGTGGCAGAGTCCTTAACTAGCCTTGTGCGAGGCCCTGAACTCGATCTTCAGCACAAGAAGGACAAACGGAAGGAAGGAAGGGAGGAAGGGAGGGAGGAAGGGAGGAAGGAAGGAGGAAGGAAGGAAGGAGGAAGGAAAGGAAGGAAGCGAGGGAGAGAGAAAGGGAGGGAGGAAGGGAGGAAAAATTCATTCTACATATATATTGCTCACAAAGGGAAACATTGGGTCTTTCTTTGCACATGACAAAATCTCTTTCTGTCCTATTAACTCCCATACTTTCTATGGTACAAGGGTATAGCCACTATCTATCTATTCAGGCTTCAAGAAATCATTAAGATTACTGTGACTTACTTTACATGGAGGAAAACTGAATGGCATAATTTACTGAATTCTGTAAACTAGGCTACCCATGTGCATTGAGCCTTGAGGGGCTGCTGGAATATCTTTTGCTCAGAAGCATCCTTTTCATCCATTGACCTCAAAGCCTGAAATTTTACCATTAATGTTTTAGCCATATTCAAATACTGAACCAAAACTCATCAAGGTATTTCTCAAGGTGTAGTCTATTTTAAAAGCTAGTAGTGATCTGGCATCACCCTGAGAGCCTTTGATGCTGGACTGGGGACTTATAAATAGAGATTCTAAAAGAACTGGAAAGGAGACCTGGGGAACACCAGCAACTCATGTGAGCAATTTGAAAAATTTGTGACAAGCCAGCTAGATATTAAATTGTCCCTTTGGGTCAGTTGTACATTTATGCTATTGCATAATACAGATGAACAAAAAGCACAAACATGAACTGATCATTTCATTTAAATGAGCTTCCAGGGAGAACACCAGACCCCTTGGTACTGTCTCCCACTAAGTGAAGCTAAAAGTCTTCCTTACACTGATGGTCAAGGGTTTTTTAGCTGGATAGATGCAAATATTTTTCACAGATCTACAAAGCATGGATGATGAAATAAGGCTTCATACTATCCAGAGGCAAAATGTAGCTGAGATCATTTCTATTTACATCCATAAATTGGCTCCACTGTCTGGGTTAATGCTAACTGCCAGAGTTAAATATTCCTGTGACTGTTGATTCCATCCACAGGCACTATTTTGAGGCCAGGTAACAGCTAAGTGGTTGATAGCAAGACAAAAGCCGTGATCAAACAATTTTTTAAAAATCCAAATTATTTCATTGGCCTAGCTTGGAGATCACAGTTAAGGAAATAAAGAAGCCTTTATAGAAACCAGGATAAAATTCTGTTATTCTTGTTCAAATAGCAATACTGGTGGCTTATTAATTACCAATAGATGGTCACCAAATGAGGAAGGATTTTTCCATCAGAGCCTAATTACTTTCATTGTCTGCTCCCTGAAATCTATTGTATTCCACCCTAGCCATCAGCTGCCCGTTTTAATTAATTTTGCACTACATTCAAAGGTTTTACTCACTGCCTCCCTGTTTGATTTAATTCCTTCCTTTTTTCCCAAATAAATAAATAAATATCAAAGCTAATGAGGCTCTGAAGATTTGAGATGTAAATATCAGATGCAGATTCTTTTAGGGGTCCCAGCTCAGCAGAAGACCAAAAATAACACTTGGAAGTTTGATTAAGAAATCCCAGACTCTCTACTCCCAGGCCTCCCCTCAGACAGTCTTTCTGCTAGCACTTCTCGGTGATTTGACAAAAATAAATAAATAGATAACCATGCCTGTGAAGCTCAAGAGTAGATTCTTTTCAAAGATGCCTTCATTGGGCTTGGTCCAATTTGTCTAATGTAGGAAATCCATCTCCAACAGACTCAGGTCTGACCTGAGAGGTCACACACACACTTTCATAATGCTCGCACACAAAATCACATACATTTATACACACGAAACTCACATTTTTTCATATATACAAATATACAAATTCACAATACACATTTTCATCGCATACATGTACAAAATCACATGCCTATGCACACGTGGTTATACATTTGCGTATAGACTTTTGGATACATGACCACACTCAACACCTCCATCAAACTCTGGCCAATCAAGGTTTCCAATTTCAAATCTATGTCACATGTAGTACATTCTCTAACATCCACTTCCAAAGAGATCCCTGCAAGAAATTCCAGGCCCCATTCTTGGCCGGTGTATCTCAGGGCTGCTGGGCGCCCTTATTAAACTGTATCCTCAGAGTTTGTGGATTGTGCAATCTGCTTTCTCCTGAGATATTCGTATCCTTTACTGAGAAAGTCCGATTCATTTCCCAGAAATTCTCATCTGCTAGTAATCTTTCAGGACATAGTTAGTGTTGTGATATTTTCAGACATTGTTTTCTGGGCATGGGGGAGGGGAAGGCCAGTTTCAAGTGCCTGTCCCCTGGCGGTTCTCTGAGATTACTCGGCGCTTATAAGCGGCTCAAGCCTGTGTGACAGCATTTCCATGCAAGGGACTTACAATCATGTTTCATTAATTCGACGTGAATGAAGCCTCATTTCTGGCCTTGAGGAGCTTAAGATTTATGTGAAATTAATAACAGAACAGATGTCTTCACAATTTGGTTCCTCTGGAAAAGGGGAAAGAGAGAGAGCAAGAGCCTGATTACTTTGAAAACTTCAATGCTATAAAATGCAGACCCAGGGAGTTTTTACTCCAGGGTAAAGAGTTACGCCTTGATACCGTCCACATCTCAGAAGTAAGTGGAATTTAAATGTCAGATTTATATTAAATAGTCATATTCCCCATTATGACATATAATAAACAGCAGCTTATTACTTTCATTAATAAGATGTGTTGGACATTTCAAGTAAAGCTTGGAGATAAGGCCGGGCACTTCATAAGCAGGAGGTGAGGAGAACCCTGGAGTGTGAGGAAATATGCAGGCAGCTTGATTTTAGCTTGGTTTCTGATAATTTAATCACCATCTCCTCCCAGGAAAACAAAATGAATTTGCTTGCACAAAACCCACCATTCCCTATGAGATGTGCTGGAGACCAAAAGCTCCACTTTATGGATGACCAGAAGCTTCATTTCAGGAGATACTTCAAATCTTATCTCTTCAACTTTTGCTCCTGCCCAAGCTCCTTGTCTTTATCTCATACCTGCCTGACTATAGTTTAACCCTCTCCCAGCCACCTACGACGACCCAACAGTAGGGATGATTTTTAAGATCTGAAGAGAGGAGAGGAGAGAGGTCTCTAGGGGACATCTTGGGAAATGAGGCACAATGGTCACAGAGAACAAGTGCCCAGGGTCAGGGCTAGAACTTCCCTGTAGCTAAGCAAGTGTGTGAAGTGCAGGGGATTGGGGACAAGACATGGGCAAATGGAAAAGCCTGTAGTGGTTTTGAGAATCTGACCTTCAAAGCACTGTTGTGACCTTTTTCTTTGACCAGAAACCTGTGTGTCCTCCAATCTGACTCTCCTGCTTCTTCAATGGAGATTGGAGTGATGAGCCGAAAGGTCCGAAAGCTTCCCTTAGAGCTCCTCGGTTGCCTGTAAGTTTCAGCATCCCAGAGCTCTTCCCCTTCCTTCTCCTTATTCTCATCTCTCTCCTGTCAAAACCGTACCAAGCAGGTCTATGAATCAGTCACCTCTGAGCAATGACTCAAGAGAAATTTGCAATGACTTCGGTCCAAACTCAGCTCTTTCTTAGAGCGTGGCCTTGAGTAAGATCCCATGATATGCTAGACCCTCTGACTCCTCATCTGAAGACTTTCTCCCAGACTGTTATGGGAATGACTGATGCATATAGTCTGGCAGCCATCCTCAATATGCTTGGCCTTATTTACCAATGGTTTAGCTTCTACTCATTCAACCATTATGGTCGGAAAATATCATAAACAAAAGTGTATCCATACTGACTGCGTGCAGGCTGTTGCTCTTGCTCTTATTCCCCAAACAGCACAGTAGAGGAATCATGTGCACAGCATTTCTATTATGTTTGGGATGAAATAAAGCATGTGAGAGGATGTGTGTAGAATGTAAACAAATCTTGAGCCATTTTATAAAAGGGGCTTGAACATCCATGGATTGAGGCATCAGAAGTGGGTCCCTGAAACCTGACCTCCAGTCCAGCAGAGGTGGTGGTGTCATGACTGAGAATGAAAAACAATAGGCCAGAGAGAGCTTGTATCAAGGAATGGCAGCTCTTAAGGACACTTCGTAGCCTGCCAACCTGTAAAAGAGGAGTGTCAAATCTCCTTTCCTACCTGATACAGGATTGTACTGCCAGATGCAGATGGACAGGTTCCATGTAGTGAGTGGGGGCATCTCACTGGCAGGCAATGGTCATTCTAGGGGTGCCTCCTAATGGCTCTGCAGGACGACAGACCTCCCACCTCTTCAAGGAAACCAGAAATATGGAATCCGAAGTGATTTTAAATGAGATGATTTTGAGGAGAGGATGCTACAAGCCTATACAGGCTCTTTTCTGGAAACTCAGTGTTAGATGCGTTTCAGAATTCAGGTGTTTTTAGATAAAGGAAAAAAAAATGATACACTGAAGCTACTATTTACTGCCTGGCCTCCAGGTTGTGTCTCAGGCAATCTGCCACACTCAGACCTGTTAGCATTCCTGCACTAAGACACTAAGGCTGGAGTGATGGCTCAGAGGTTAAGAACATCAGCTGCTCAACATGAGAATTCAACATGGAATGCAGATCTCTGCACCAACATAAGAAGCTAGGCACTCTGTACATATCTGTAACTTCAGGTCAGATGTGAGCAGAGACAAGAGGATCACTGGTACTCACTGGCTTCTAGCCTGGTTAAGAAAATGTATCGAGTTTAGGGAGAGACCCTGCTTCAAAAGAATAGATTGGAGATTCTCTAATGATGGATAAAGAATGCTCTCTCTGGCCACTGTGAATACACAGAGGTGCACACATTTGCATACAGTCATACAGGTGGAAAGAAACACACATGGGCACATAACACTCTCCCAAATAATAATAATAATAATAATAATAATAATAATAATAATAAAAGACTGACAGAACCTCTAGCCACCATCATGGTTCTATGATAGAGTCCTATAGGAAGCACTTAGTGTTCTGGCCAAGGGTCCCAACAAAGACAATAGGCATTTCTGCAGCTCTAAGGGGGTCACTTTCATTTACACAGCCAGTCAGTTGCTACTTGCCAACCTAGGACTGATAAAGGGTTCCTCTTGGCTCACTCCACCACGATTTGGGAGCTAAGAAGACTGAATGGACATAAGAGGTCATGCAAAACCACATATGCCTGTTGCCATGGTGATTTGGTTATATCTTTTTATCAGCATCACAGATGGTAATCCTAACAGAGGAAGTAAGACCTAGCAAAGCCACACAGCAAGAGGTGTTATCAGCTAGAGGTAAATGGGATGTGGCCTTGATCTAGTATGATATGATTCTTTGATTGTACCAAGTGAGCTGAAAGAAAGGGGAAGGGTGGACCAACACCCACCTTCTCAGTAGAGCCTACTCCACACACACACACACACAGAGAACATCCAGCCTGCAGCCTGTGCTGGGGGGAGGAGAGTGAGACAGAGCCTAGAAACAGACCTAGCCACACATGTTCATACTCATTATGAAAGAGAACCTCAGCTCCCCATTGGCTCAATGGTTTGAAGTAACCATGGTTTATCTTTTCTTCCTATCATATCTCCCCCAGTCCAGATCAGCCTCTTCAGAGACCAGCATGGAGAACACTCAGGGCATGCCACTATTGTTACTGTTTTAGCACTAGTGATTCTTCCCAAGTATTCTCCCCGGCAACATCTGACAACTTACCTTGAGGTACAGATTTGATCAAGGGCACAGAGTATCAGTGGCCAAGCAGATGCACAGAGGTGGTTGACATTTTAAACCCAAATAAACCAAAGCCTGAACTTGAAACTTGACAAAGGCTCATGAAATTCTAGTATGTATTATAAATGTGCATAGCTCTTTCCAGTTTGCATTGCTTCTTACCCTTTGCTTGTAATAAGAAGTTTCTGGCTGGCCTAGCCCTCAAGCTGGACTTGTTCAACGCTGCTCCCAAAATGACTCAGATGCTTATATTGATGTCATGCTGATTGGCCTATGACTTAGCTAGCTCCTGAATCTTAATTCATCCCATTCCATTAATCTGTCTTGCCACGTGGCCCATTGCTTTTTGTGTTATTTTTACCTGTTGATTCTTGGGTGGCTGGATCGAGTCTCTCTTGACTCTGCCCTCCTTCCCCTATCTGTGGTCCGATTTCCCTGCCTATTTCTAATACGCCTGCCATAGGCCAAGACAGTTTCTTTATTCACAGCATACAGAAAGATATTCCACATCATTTACTACACTTTTGAGGACAGGATTTGAATTTAGGGCTTCACACATGCTAGACAAGCATTTGACCATTGAATTATAACCCTACCCCCATTCTCATCTTTACAATCATAAAACACAAACAAACAAAAACAACCCTGTAAGAGAAACCAGGAGGCAAATCATTTTCATTTATGAATAAGAACATGAACCACTCTTCCATCCTAAATTGTCATCAAAGGGCCATTTGTCAAAGGCTTATTGAGAATACACAGTAGAAATTGACTAGAACATATGTATGCATGCAATATACATATGTGTCCACATGCACTGCTAGAAATCTGGAGCTACAGAGCTACAAAAGGAGCTGGATGACAGAAAATCTCACAGATTGTGCCTCACATTGTCAGTGTCTGATTTAATTATGTAACAACCCAAAAGCTCTCTGGGCATGGCTCTTCAAACCTTGCACAAACCAAGATTTGTTCTCTACACACCTGCTGTGTGTTAGATGTGGTTTGTTCTGCTGTGTTGATCTGTGGTTTGATCAAGTGTTGGAAGCTTGGTCTTCAGTGTAAAGACATAAGAGACAGTAGAAACAGTAAGAGATGAGATCTAGTGGGAAGTGATAAGGTCTGAGAAATCAGGGCCCTTGGGAGTGTTGATTGCAGGTCTAAAGGTGGGAGCTTCCTCTAGTGGGTGGATTTGAAAGAATGAGACTGATTCCTGACTCTCCCTTGCTTCCAGTTTCCACTGGGCAGTCCCTGTTTGCACATGCTTCCACTATGCACCATCTATAAGGCTGTACAGTGGCATAGCTAGGAATCCTCATCATAAGCTAGGGAAATGGGAGTATTCATGCTTGGACTTTCAGCTTCCAAAGCTGTGACATAAGTAATTTTTTCTTATGTATAAGTACACATGGCATGGTTGATGTTGAATTCCGACTTGATAGAATCTAGAACCACCCAAGAGTCAAACCCTTGGATATGTCATGAAGAAGTTCCTGGATTATGTTAACTGACATGAAAAAAAGCCACCCTTAAGGCAGATGAGCTGGGGTCAAACATTATGATATCTGCCACTATAACAAATGCAAAGAAAACAAACACAGTATGTTTATGCTCTCAACACATCTTTTTGTTCAATCGTTTGATGTTTTTCTTTTTTATATGTATTTAACTTCTTATTTATTCTTTGTGTCTTTTCTGCTATTTTTCTTGTTGATTTTTAGAAACTTTTTTATAGTAAGTAAAACACCACTGTAGGCTATGAGTTGCAAACATTTCCCCATGTTTAGTTTAATTTCAATGTTTGTCATGCAGCTTTATTTATTTATTATTTGTGGGCAAGTTGATCAATGCTTTCTTTTACGAATTCTGTTGTTTCTGTCAAAATCTAAAAAGTGTTGTCCAATCTCAGGTTATTTTAAAGTCCCCTCCCATTTTTTTGAATCTTGTATGTTTTGTTGTACATATGGAGACACTGATTTACCTAGGATTGATTTAGGTGCAAGTTACTAGGTAGGAATCTAAATTTATCTCTTCTTCTCAGACGAAAAAGATGAATACTCATGTTTTTCAAAGACATGTGTTAAATAAGACTTTTCACCCCACTTGTTTGAATTTGCAAGCTTGGTTTGGTTGCTGCTTTGAAAGAAATGTGATTTCAAGCTGATCATATCACTCACTATGCTTGTTAGAGCTTTTGCACAAAATTTAGATGGGACTTAGAAAACTATTTTGATGAGAGAGAGAGAGAGAGAGAGAGAGAGAGAGAGAGAGAGAGAGAGAGAGAGAGCGCTGTGAGCATGGTGATGCAGGGAATGAACAGCACGGTGAGAAGATTACCTCACTTCATTCTCCTCTGAGTAGTTTCAGGTTCCCACCACCAAAGAGAAAAGAATTTGAATACTAAAAGAGCAGTAAAGTTCTGTAACCAAACATCTGAGTTGAGAAAGTTTAGGTGTAGAGTTCAATTATGATGTATATGGATGTGTCCCCAGCTGAGCAGGGAGGTAATTTGAGGCTATGACCTCATAGTAAGGACCATTATCTACTCTCTCAACCAGAATGCCTAACCTTTCTGGTGTGTGTGTGTGTGTGTGTGTGTGTGTGTGTGTGTGTGTGTGTGTGTGTCTGTGTCTGTGTGTGTCTGTGTGTGTGTGTGTCTGTGTGTGTGTCTGTGTTCATGCATGTGGATACCAATGGTCACATTGGATGTCACTTTCCACTGTATTTTTTAAAGTGTTTTTTTAAATTATGTGTATGTGGGTGCATATGAATGCAAGAGCCTATAGACAGTGTTGGATCCCTGGAGCTGAGGTGACAGGCAATTGTGGGCTGCCCTACATGGGTGCTGGCAACTGAACTTTGATTGTTTCCAAGAGCAGTAATACTGTTAACCATCCCTCTAGACCTCTCCACCATATTTTTTGAGACAAGGTCTCTCACTGAATCTAGATCACCGAATCTGACTAGTTAGACTAGCTGGCTTGTGAGCTACAGGGACCGAAGACTCTGCCTTTCCCTTAGCACTAGGATTTCAGACACACAGCACAGCACCCAGCACTCATGCTTACAGGTCAGCCCAGCACAAACTCACTGAGCTACCTCCAGCCTCTACAGTAAATTGGGAAGTTGAAGGGATACTGAGACCAGCTTCCCATAGGGGAAGGCCTGGATGCAACTTTAATCTTCTTATAGAAAATCTACTGAGTAAAATCATAATTTGATATGGCTGTACTTAGCCAATAGAAACCCATAAACCATCTTCACATCATAATGTGTGGTGAAAAGGAATCACTAAGTGCCAGGAAACATATGAGAACCCCAAGCTCCCATTCATCTGCAGTTTTATGTGAGGGCAGATATTAAAGTGATTTCAACTTCAGAGCAGAGCCCCCAAAGAGTGCTCCAGTCTTAATTAAAATGTCAATGAAATACAAAAGTGCACCAGGGACATTTTCAGAAGCCATTCTCTTTCAACTTCAGGAAGGCTGGCTGTGTCTTTCTTCAAACCTGCCTGCGGGACCCATCAGCACAGACACTTAGCCAGCCGCCCATCCTTTCTGTCTAGGGAGCCCTTGGTCAAGTTACCCTCAGGGGAGGCTGGATGGAGAGGGGTGGCAGAGGCCTTCAGCAGGTTTCTCTGTCCCTCCAGCTGAGGCTCAGGATGTTATGGCTTGCTGTACAACCCAGCACTACTCACAGACAGAGTGGAAAGATGGGGGAACAAGCACAGAAAATACCAGCTCAGACTGGCTGGGCACAGTGAAGTAAGAGGAATGGTTAGCAGAACTTCCTTTGACTCTATACGGTGGAAGGTGCAAGTACCTGTGGGCTGACTGGTGATGCGACTGAGTATTTGAGAGAGGTGGAGAGTGGTAGGAAGTGGGGTGGGGGTGGATTGGGGGCAGATTAGAAACCACACTCCCTTCCAAAATAGTGGCTACTGGCCTACTCCACAGCAAAATACAAGCCTGCTGTCATTTGGCCTGAAAAAAAGAAAAACCAGGATTCTGAATTTTAAAGATGTGATATTTCTGTGATTTTTATATTGGCTACTTATTAAATATTTTTAAACCCCCCATGGGTCAATTCTATGACAAAAGTAAACCAGGCATCTGGATGAACTATAGCCTTCACTCTTATGATGGTACTCTTGGATTTCATGGCCTTTTTCCTTCTCTCAATTTCAATGCCCATCCATTCATTTATCCATCTACCCATCCACCTACCCACCCACTTACTTAAGCATCCATGAGTCCACCCATCTATGCATCTCTTTATCCCCAAAGCATCTATCCATACCCATCCATCTGTCCACCCATGTTGTTACCCATCTATTCATTTAGTTATTCATTCATCTACTTATCCACCCACCAAGTCATCTACCCACATGTTAATTTATTCACTCACCATGTAATGAATATTCATCTGGACTTGCAGGTGCAGGGTGATGTGATAGAAACAGAAAGGAGTCTAACCTCAAGCCCAAACTCATGTCCAGCCCTGGTTTTGGTCCTGCTTATGACTTTAGAGAGGGAACTAGCCAGAGAGTTTTAAATGTCCATGTGATTTTTAAGAAAGGTAAAGTGCTTAAAAATTTCTTAAAAGTTGTTGTCACTGTCTCAGCCTCTATCTTGAATGTGCCTTGAGCCAATACCTTCCTCTGAGTTCTCTTTCCCCACAGGACCAGCTGGAGCATGTTAAGGAGACAGTGGTTACATGTCTTCTGGTTCTTGCTACATTTCAAGCTCAAGGTCAGTGGTAGCCTTTGCTCAAACCATTGAGTGGTTCTCATTAGGTGGATGTGCTTGAATCTGTCAAAGATTTTCTCCCATGGTCTGCTGGGATCAAAGCCTCCATGACAGCTGAAATAGAGATTTGAAATCTTCAGTCAAAGGAGAGCACAGGAAAGTAATACCCAGTATGTTCTCAAAGAAAGGTGAGTGTGGGGCTTAGGTCAAAGGAGCTATGCAAAAAGGATCTCCCTCGAATGCACCTTGGTATTGTAACCTTGACTGTGCTAGGTACATACACAAGAAGGCAACCTGTGTATGTTACCTTCAGTAACATAGAAGGTGGCTCTTCAGTATAGGTAATGGCCCTCCTTACTGATGATGTAAGGATACAGAAAGAGGTCAGACTTAAGTGTCCATCACCTGATGTCTCTGATAGCTTACAAGGATAGGGACCTTGATTTAGCAGTTCCTGTGGCCCTGGCCTTAGTTTCTAGCATGGAGACTGCACATAATAAATGCATAAAGATTGTCTTCTTTCTCTGTCATACTCAGACACCATATATAATACCATATATGCACATACTGACTGTCTTATATAATCTATAGCCTCAGGAAGACACATAGACACCAATTCAAAGACATCCAGACTTCAGAAATATAGTGCAGAGACATAAACAAGAACATGAAGATATTCAATATCCAGAAACTTCCATGGTCTGAGTGTGTCCTCCAAATTCATAATGAAATCCTACTCCCCAAGGGCATGGTATTAGAAAGTGGGGCCTTTGTAAGTTGGCAGAGATTAATGTCCTTTGAGAAGAGACCTCCTGCCCTTCCTACCAAATAAGGACACAATGAGACACTATTGTCCATGAACCAGACAGCGAGACATCCTTGTTCATGAATGAGACAGCTAGCTCTCACTAGGTACCAAATCTCATAGCATCTTTGTCTCAGCCATCACAGCCTCAGAACTCAAGCAGTACATGCCTGCTATTTACAATTGTTCTAGTTTAAGATGCTCTGTTAGAGCAACACAGTGGAAGAAGATAGAGACAAATGGACAGAGGTACTTAGATATGCAGACACATGCTTGTAGCCTCAGAGAGAGACATTGAATGCACAGACACATGTGTGCACACTCCTACACATTCACAGGTGCATGTGCACACCAAGACTCACACAAGGGGGTATGTGCACGGAGACTCAAACACACATTGACACACCTACACACACCTTCCTACCCTTGTCCTTGCCTCTGACTCTTGGTGACCACCAAAATCAGCAGTAGTGAGAGATCTGGCCACCGCCTCATTCTCTGAGTGTCAAAGCTGCCACTTCTATCAAAGGTCATGTAGGTCCCCAGGCACGTGCTAATATTTATCTTCTCATTCAGGCTGCCATTCTCTGGAAAACACTGTCTTTTAAGCCAAGATCTTCTAGGCCACAGGAAAGGAATAAATCTTGAGTGACATTTCTACTGGTAGAAGAATCACACACACACCTCATTTCTCTCTCTCAGAGACTGAACCGAGGGGCAGACATTCCACCACTGAGTGGCATATTCAGTCCTCCCCATCAGCCTCAACATCCCATGTTCGGGGAAGCATTCACTTTCCTTAAGGTCTGAATCGGGAACAGGAACAAACATGGATGCCCCCATTCTCAGACTTGGATTGAGCAAAAAACCCTTTTAACTCTCTATGTCTGATATTTGGAAAGTCACAACACAGCTTTTGGGCTACGCACCCAAAGCTCAGGACTGTACTGTTGTTACTCTTCAAAGGATTTCTTTTATGAGGCCTGTGCCTGAGTTCAAGATTCCCATCCCTCTCCAAGTGACTTCTCCTTGGTCCTCATGTGCATTTGTGTATGCCTTCTGGACATAAGCACTGATCTGGGACCCTTTGGGGTCTGCCTTTGGATCATCCAGCCAAGGGTCTTGAGTCAATTGCTATACAAAGTTTATGATTCCATCATTTCCAGAAGATAATTTGATCATAATTTAAATTTTTGCCTTTTCAAGTAACTCAGACATTCCTCTTTTGCAGAGCTGAGTACCCATTTAGGGAAGCAGGTATGGGAGAGACATTCCTGGCTTTGCTCTGACTCTGTTCCAGTATGCTACAGAGAAGTCATGCACACCCCCTTCATCGTATCTGACTTTCCAGCTTTTGATCAATCGCAGAGGATATGTGTTTTATCCAAACACTAACCAAATACATTCAACAGATTACACATTAATTTCACCAGCATGGCATTGAATGGAGAGATAATCCATAAAAGTGCTTCAGATTTCTTAAAAGTGAATTTAATTATAAGTGGTAATATGTGCTGTATAGTTACAATCATGAGAATCTATGTTCTGTAAGTCTGAAATGAGAGCTTGTATTTCAAAGGCTTATTGCAGAGGAATTAAACAACCCAATTTGTTAGTTGTAAATGTATGATTACTGCAGCTTTGCTACACACACACATACACACACACACACAGACCTGCACATATACAGCATATTCTAGCTGGATTTAGTATACATAATCATTTCTACTGGAATCATATTTTGTAACAAAGCTGCCTCTCCATTAATTTATTTGTAAGTTAGAGACAGGCAACTGATCCCCAAGCCTCTGAATCCCGAATAGAAATGCTTCCATGTTTTTGAGGGTGTTTTATGATTCCCATCTTCATTTCTGCAAAGTGATTAGGAAGTGGAACAATGAAGAGACAGAGGTACTGTTTGCTGTCAGGATGAAGATAGAGAGGTTGGGGAAGGGTGGGCTGGGAGGTGGAGGCCGCAGAAGGCTTGGGGCCTCATTCCACTTACTCACGTATAGACACTGAACCCCTGCCTTGCTGCAAGTACCTCACAAAGCACATTCCACAGGCTCCCTCCACGGAATCTCTCAGAACAATGTCCTAGAAACTGATGCTTGGAAGGAGTATCAGGAAATTTGTGAGCATCCTTGAATTCATGGTCAGTGGGAGCAGGACTTTCTTTGGGTCTGTCTGTTCCCAGAGTTCCTGCTCCAGCTCCTCTGGTTCTTGCCCATGAGTGACTGTTCACTGGAGACAGAGGAAGCAGGGAGGGGGACAGTGAGTGTGTTCTTGGTGGCAGTACATAAGAAGGCTGGAGAAAGTGGGGCTGGTGGTGGCGAGGCAGGATGTGAAGTGTGGTGCCACAAAGGCTGCAGACATGGCATTGAACTGAGTCAGAGTCATAAGACAGAGGACGAGAATTCCTGGAAGAAGAAATACTTGCATAACAGACAGGCACTAAAGAAACATTTAGAAACAGTCTTATATTTACAAGCACCTGGTGAGGGCTTGGGGTATGGCAAAAGTAGGAGAGAGAAATGTGAATCAGGGGCAGAGATTGAGCCTGGGCTGTTGATGGTAAAGTATGAGGAGCTGAGGCTTCTCCTGTAGGTGATAGGAAGCTGCAGATGGTTAATGAGTATAAGCTGGTAAAACTGGGGGGAAAAAAGGTGTCAGCTCACTCAATTATAGGAGTCAGGTGGGCAAAATACAAGTATTACAGACCTGGAAAGGTTGTGTAAACCAGTCAGCATATCTATCTATATGGGTATCTAATACTTGGCTCCAGTCTACTGGAGATGATGGAAAGTTACTAAGAGGAAATAGAAATTTTATCAGTCTGGTAGGTGATGTCTTAGTTTCCGTTCTCTTAGCTAGGATAGAATATCTTATAGAAACAACTTAAAGGAAGGGGCTCCTTTTGGCTCACAGTTTGAAAGTAACAGTCCATCATGGCAGACAAGGTGTGGAGGCAGGACCAGTTCCGTCTGTGATAGTAGGAGCTTCTGGCAGCTGTTCACATTGCTATAGCAGACAGGAAGCAGAGAGTTCACACTGGACACCAGGGCAGGTGATGAACATAAAGACCTACCCTAGAGGCCTACGTGTGTCAGCTAGACCCATGGCCAGAGGTTCTATCTATGACCTACGTCACATAGTTCCAGAACCATCTAGTAAGCCTATAGGGGAACATTTCAGATTTAAAATAGAACAGTAGATTGAAAACTAAGCCCCCTCCATCCCTTTCTTCAAATGTGTCCCTACAGCTGACCTATCATAGGATAGGGTCATCTGCTGCACCCATTGTGAGAGAGGCAAGGTGTGCTTCTATTCTGAGCCTGGCCTTACATTCCTCCAATCTCAGTACCACAAGCCTTACCCATCACCAAGAAAGCCTGTTTTGACCTACCAGTGGAGTGAGCCCATGAGTGTAGACCTGAATATATACTTCTGGTATTTTCCATCTGGCCTAGCTCTCCCTACTGACCCATCAGCTCTACCGATAGAAGAGAACCCAGCTTCATGCAGGCGCCAACCCCACCTGATTAGCCTGTGGACTAATGAAAAACAAATATTTCTCTTTTTAAGATCTATCTTGGAGAGGTTTGTTACCTGGCAATAGCTAGCAGATACAGTGACTCATTCATTTGAAAAATAGCTCCACGCTGATTCTCTTTGACCCCCACAAACACTTCTGGTTCTACATCAAAAAATCAGCCTACTGCAGTTGACACATTGGAGAGGAGGCCTAAGAAGAGTATTCTGACACCTGGCTTCCTTTCCCTACCAGTTGTTGGTTGTTCTTAGCTGGGGAGTCCCTTACGACTTCAGTGTCCCTGGGTCATACTCACTGGGCTGCCGGCTGCCTGCTGCCTCCTCAAGTGCTGTCTACAGTGGCTGTGCTCACATCTTGCTCTATCTGGCCATCTATCTCCCTGTCACTTCTGACCTTTAGGTCTATGATGCCCAAGAGTTTGGAGTACAACACGGACGCTGAGGACAGGAACCTGTTGAGAATTCCAGGTAGTGGACTGCCCAGACCTCATACTATTAAAGAACATCTTCTTAGCAAAGTGGCCTCTGCTGATACCACAAAGGTGTCTAGCAACATGAGCACCCCACTCATGTCTGGGCAACATCTACTGAGGGCCAGGTACAGTTCTTAGCTAGGAATAGGTAATCTGCCCCTCTCAGCAGTCATATGACGTGGCCTTGATCAGAACTACTCTTGTTTGTGTGCCATGGAAGCAAAGTGTTCCCCCGAAACTCACAGGTTGAAAATTTACTCTCCAGTGTATCAGTGTTTAGAGATGCGGCTTTTGAAAAGTGATTGGCTGGTGACAACCTTGACCTTTTCAAGTAGTAGATTCGAGTAGATTCATTGCATAATAGTCTAGTGGAAATGGGAAACCTGAGGAGGTGGGACCTAGTTAAAAGAATCAGGTGAGCACGTTCCCTGGGTGCTTATTCTCTGTGGACATATGCCTCTCTTGATTTCCATCTGTCTCTATCTCTCTCTGTATGCCTCTGTCTGTCCATCTCTTTCTCTGTGTCTCTCTGTCTCTCTCAGTATCTATCTGTCTCTCTATTTGTCTGTATCTCTGTTTCTCTCAATGTTTCTTTGTATCTCTTTGTCTCTGTCTCTCTGTCTCTCCCCCCCCCCCGTCCCCCATCCCCTTCCCTCCCTCCTCATGATATTCTACTTTACCACAGGCCTGAGAGCAGCAAAGCAAGTGACCGTGACCAGACCCAAGCAGAAATAACCCTTCCTTTTCTTTGTTTGTCATATTTTTCCACAACAGAAATCTAACATGCTTCCGGGGATGAAGAAACTTAAAAGAAGAAGGAAACCCCCTTTGCTTGAGCAGGGTATTGTTTCCAGGCACCAAAAAAGCCAGGGCTGTAACTCCCTCCAACCCTACCAGACTCCTGGCAGAATCTCCTGGTTCAACAGGCCTCAGAGGTGACATGGAATCAGCACGCCATCCTTCTCCCTTCCAACCACCCTGAGCTACATCCACAAACTCCAACTTCAGGCTCTGTCCCCAGGATGCAGACAGATAATGGGGTAAACCAGGGGGCTGTATCCACGTGGACCAGAGCAAACAGATACATGATCTTCACGGGGGCAACAAGAGCCAAGGGAAATGCCAGGGAACAGAGGAAGAAGGTATGAGTGTGGTAGCCGCTGACTGGTTCTCTGCAGCCTGTCCCAAAGATCTAGGCCAGGTCACCACGCTGAGAGTCAGTGGTCCTCAGCATCTGTCTGTACTGGGTAATCCTCCTCACCTAAGCTTTCCTGCAGCTCTTCCAGGATTAAATGCTTGTAAAGAAATCTGATCCTACCTGCTCAAGCACCTTCTGTGGCCCCTTGGTGCCCACAGACCAATGTGTGAGACAGACAGCACATGGTAACAGTAGTTGGGGAAGGCTGTGACACAGTGCTGCTTGTCCGTGCTGCCCTGTGCCACTGTGTTTCAGACGTGCCATCCTTTTTAAAGCAGAAGCTGAAGTAATGTCTTTCTGGGTAGCATGCTGTTTTGTGGACTTAGCAGTAGTCCTCAGCCTCTAGTGTGTCTCTCCAGAGATGACATGGCTGGGGATAAGGCATGCTCAGCGCAATGTGCAGGGTCTCCAGCTGCCTACAGCTGGGCCTGTCCTGTCATCCTGACCCCACCCCCAGCCAGGGCTCCTTTGTCCGACCCTGACACCTAGCTGGGAGTGTTCTTCCCCTACCCTAGGCCTTCAGTGCTCTCCTCCAGTGATGCCTCCTCTAAGAGTTGGTCCCAGATAGCTCCTGTAATGGAAGGGATGACACGTCACTTGAGCATCCTGAAAGCCCTTATTAGCTTCTGGCACATGCTGGGTCTCTGATCTCTCTGCACCTGTCAGTGTGGTGTGAGGTACTTCCTTACTGGTCCTGTGAGCATGCATTGACAGGGCTGCAGGCGCCTAAGCAGGGCCGCCCCTTCTGAGCAGAATAGATGCAAGAGCTGACCCTTCTGCTTCCCACGAGGGACAGGGTGGAGTGCAGGGCCAGGCATGGCCACCTGGGAACCCGAATCAAGGCACCCAGAGGCTCAGAAAGGAGGCCTCTGCCTTCGTGTGTGCCTATTTTGTGCGTGGGTTTGACTGTCTTGAGGAAGCCAGACTGTCCCTGCAAGGGAGCCATAGAGGCCCCAGAGTTTGCAGACCTCTCTCTTGCTCCACTGAATCTCTCTAGCAAAGGAGGCTGCATAGCTGCAAAGGAGGGCCTGGCTTCTGTCAGGTGGGATAGCGCAGTAATGACATTGGGAATAAAGGGCCCTGTGACTGGATGAGGAACCCATGGGTGTTTGGGCATCTGGTATTGGCTGCCTGTGGGGAGCACAGAGCCAGCTGTGCAGTGTTTATAGCTAAAGGGAGGCAGGTGATAGAACAGAGGTCCTGGGCAATGAAAGGCCATCCATGGAGGAAAAATGGCTGCTGCAAACAAGAAGCAGAATCTACGGGATTCTCAGAAAAAGATAAAAAGAAGCCAGAGCCAGATGCTTTCACTAGAAGAACTGAGGTGGCAGGCAGGCTCTGGAGGCCCTGACTGGCTCTGGACAGAAGCACTCGGTGGGCCTGTTAACATGGATTCCTGCCCCTCAACTTTCGCCCCTGATCCCTAGGCCTACAGAGTCCATTTCTCTTCCTGAGGAGACAGGGAGGCCCATCTGAGGCCTGAAACCCAAGATTGGAAAATAAGATACCTTCATTAATGCTCACTCACTGTGTCAGTGCTCACTCACTCACTGTGTCAGAGCTCACTCACTCACTGTGTCAGAGCTCACTCACTCACTGTGTCAGAGCTCACTCACTGTGTCAGCGCTCACTCACTGTGTCAGTGCTCACTCACTCACTGTGTCAGAGCTCACTCACTCACTGTGTCAGAGCTCACTCACTCACTGTGTCAGAGCTCACTCACTCACTGTGTCAGAGCTCACTCACTCACTGTGTCAGCGCTCACTCACTCACTATGTCACTGCTCACTCACTCACTGTGTCAGAGCTCACTCACTTTGTCAGTGCTCACTCACTGTGTCAGTGCTCACTCACTCACTGTGTCAGTGCTCACTCACTGTGTCAGGGCTCACTCACTCACTGTGTCAGGGCTCACTCACTCACTGTGTCAGGGCTCACTCACTCACTGTGTCAGTGCTCACTCACTCACTGTGGCAGCGCTCACTCACTCACTGTGTCAGGGCTCACTCACTCACTGTGTCAGTGCTCACTCACTGTGTCAGTGCTGACTCACTGTGGCAGCGCTCACTCACTCACTGTGTCAGAGCTCACTCACTCAGTGTGTCACTGCTCACTAACTGTGTCAGTGCTCACTGTGTCAGTGCTCACTCACTGTGTCAGTGCTCACTCACTGTGTCAGCACTGACTCACTGTGTCAGGGCTCACTCACTCACTGTGTCAGAGCTCACTCACTCACTGTGTCACTGCTCACTCACTCACTGTGTCAGTGCTCACTCACTCACTGTGTCAGTGCTCACTCACTCACTGTGTCAGTGCTCACTCACTGTGTCAGTGCTCACTCACTCACTGTGTCAGTGCTCACTCACTCACTGTGTCAGCACTGACTCACTGTGTCAGGGCTCACTCACTCACTGTGTCAG